>RCWM02000028.1:3590000-3982500 GCA_003667255.2 Euschistus heros
ACTTATGAGAGTGGGCGAAGCCGTGAAGGGGGATGCTACTAAGTATTACAATGAAGCGAAAACTACTGTTGGCTTGAAATTTGCAGTGAAATTAGAGAGGCAGAAAGTTAAGAAAAAGGGCCTCATTCCAGCTGAAATTGTTAATATATCCCAGTGTGCATTCTTTTTAATCTATAGTTAAGCACTCATTGCCAAGGAAGAAAGCATTTCCAAGTTTTAGATCGAATCGGCTAAAAATACTTTGAGCTTCTTCTGGAATAGAAATTAGTACCAATTATTGTTATAGGAGAAAGTGATATTTATAAACTTTTGTTACCACCAGAGGTTCTTTGAGATGGAATATTCCAGTTACAAACAATAAAATTCGTTCTGAACAATTAATGGGAGTGTTATTTATTATTATTATTATTTCTTTATTTGGATCCCACAGAAACTAAAACTAACTAAAACAGAAGATTTGTAACCCTAATTCTATGGGATAGCATACAACGATACTTTTAAGTTACCTTATTCTACGAGTACCAGTGGTATCAGAAAGTAAGTAAAGGTTAGAATATTATGTAATCCTTTTCTTTTTTCTTTTTATTTAGGTAGAAATCCAATGAATTAAATTATCTCAGTACAATTGTAACCGATAATAAAATGGAAAACGAAATAAAGGCGAGAATCGAGAATAGAAATAAGTACCATTGGTCGCTCAGAGACATTTTCAAACTCGAGAACCAATAAAACTAAAAATAAGGATATATAAGACTGTCCTTCGTCCAATTGAATTTATGGTAGAGGCAAAGACAGTAACCAAGTAGCAAGTGAGAGGGCAGTGCAAATGGGAGAGAAAGTTTTAAAGAAGAACATATGGCCCAGCCAAAGAAGGAAATAGTTTCCGTACAAGATAAATAAATAAATAATAAACTAAAATATATACAATATTATTTTGTTTCAAGCAATTAAATTTTTAACTGAGCCAATATGTTTTTGAATGTCTTATTTGATAAATATTATTTTAGTGCCTTTTGTCTGAATTATGGGATTTCCTGTATTTTTTGAAGATTTGAAAAAATTCCGGGTCTGGTTATGAATAAATTGTTTGGAAACCTAATCAATTTATCCTATTTGATTCAAGACTGAGGTAGGTAACAGTTTCGGCAAGTTAGGCCTTCTTTTTGTTAAAATTATTGCTGAAGTTTTTTGTTCGTTTATTTTTATTTTCCATTTCTAATAATATTCATTAAATCTTGTGTATAATAATTTTAATCTGTTTTCTATTGTATCTGTCTTGTAGGAACTAGTATAAATCGATGTGTCATCGGCATATAAAGATCTCTCAACTAATTGAAGAGTAGATAGGTCGGATATGTTAAACAGCGTTGGTGAAAGACAGGATCCTTAGAGACTGGAAACTGCTGATAGGGAATATATAGGAGGTGTGGTTTTTGAAAATTGAGTATCGAGTATATAATTCACTACAGATAATGACATATTTGTATGATATAGATGTATATACTAGAGACAGCTCAGTGTGTGATGTAAAGGGTAGTGCACGCTACTGGCAGATTGGGGTGAAGCAAATTAGAACGGATTTTCAAACAAAGTTGGTTCTGTAGGAAAATATGCTCCACTTCATGCCAACATAGTGTGCGTTGCTACCAACTAAACAGCATAACCTATCGTTTTATAAAATTCTCTTCTACGCGCTCCGCTACGATCGGTCATTTGTGTGGGCAAGCTTTAACATTAAACAAGAGCGTTTCATCTCATTAATTCATGCGAATTATGTTTATATTTTTATCTGATAACCTTTTAAAAGAAAAACTAAAAATACGTATCTGTTCAATAGATTTCAAAACAGCCTATAACAAGCACAAACAAATAAATTACTCTATACAAATAATCATGTTTGGTGTTTCGTTAGCATCTGGGTACAATCATTTTTTAGTGTAGTGGTACAGACTTTTTTTTCTTCTAATTAGAATAAATCATAAATGAGTTTATCTTCATCCCTTTACTGTAGGGGTTCCCAAACTTTTATGTACCACGCCCCTTTCGTTGAAATGAAAGCTTCTCGCGCCCCCCATAACAACAAATTGTATGGGCCTAGGAACAAAACAAAAACAAATAAGTATTACATTGAAAACAAAACATTTATTTATACTGCCATAAGATACAACAATATCTGTTTTCATAAAATACAAAAAATATTAATAAAAGAAAAATAGATCAGGTTGGTTAGTGAGATGGATGGGCTTGCATTTTCTTTACTAGTATGCCTATTCGTGGCTGAGTTAGTAAGTGCACAACGAAAGTCACTAGCAACATCAAGTTTATTCCGATACTTTGTCCATGTATATGTACGGTTTGTCCATTATATCAAAGTTGTATTTGGCAGAGGAATCATGTTTTATTTCCAAAGCATCTTCTTGAAGTGATTCAGGCAGGGAGTCAATGTTGACATGGAATGGGTCAGTTGACATTCTGTAAATACTATCTTCACAAATGTTGACATGGAATGGGTCAGTTGACATTCTGTAAATACTATCTTCACAAATGTTGACATGGAATGGGTCAGTTGACATTCTGTAAATACTATCTTCACAAATGTTTGGGAAGTATTTATGGAACTCTTCAATTAGGCTCTCCAAATTAGGCTCACACCATCGAGCAGATGCATCGGAACAAGGCCACGGCGCTCATCTCGCTGGATTGCACTCAAGCCTTCGATTGCGTCTCGCACCCCTTGCTGCTGCACCGACTGGAGGAATTCCGGTTTCCTGTCGCCCTGTGCCGACTGATCGGAAGCTACCTCAGCGGAAGATCATTCGTTGTGCAGGTCGGTGGGAGCCTGTCTTCGCCAGTCCCCACCACCTGTGGTGTACCTCAGGGGTCAGTGCTGGGCCCAATCTTGTTCAACATCTTCACGGCACCAGTCGTATCCATAAAGCACCCTGAGGCGGTAGTGGCTGCATACGCTGACGACATCGCGGTCTACGCGTCCAGCCTCAACCCCGGCCGGGCCCTCAAGATGGCTGAGAGGGCGACCTCCACCATCGTCGAGGCGCTGAAGACATGCGGCATTAAGGTGAACTCTAGAAAGACTGACGCCATAGTGATGTCCTTCAGTAAGCGCGGCAAATATCAAAAACTGCCGAAGAGTTTTACAGTGGATGGCATCGAGCAGACCATCTCCAGCTCCATCGTATACCTTGGCGTCAGTATCGACAGACACCTCACCTTTTCGACGCATGTTAGAAGCAGAATCAAGCTGACCCGGGCGCGGACATACCGCCTCCATCACCTCCTTACCTCACCCCAAATATCCCTTAGGCTGAAACTCCAGATTTATAAGTCCATCATCAGACCCGCCCTCCTCCACGGTGCTCCACTGCTGCATCATATGTACGAAACTACACTACGCGCCCTACAGACGTTACAGAACACCGTCCTTCGGCGAATCGTCCGCGGCACCAGCCTTGAGAGGGCCAAAAACACCCGGATCCTCGAGGAGCTGAGGATGCCCACGATCCCGGCCTTTATCAGTCGCCGGCACGTCAAATTCTTTGACGGGCTGAGCTACTGTGCTAACCCTCTCCTCAGGGACATAGCCCCGCCTCCCAGGCCTGGGAGGTGGCAAGGCACGATCCCCTTAGCGTACGTACTCGCCGAGGGAAGGGGTTCAGATCATACGGACTGACCCGATATGACACACCATCGTCGGCAAAGTGTATCCTCCGCACTCGACATGTAGACGGATTGCCTCCAGCAGACTGAGAGCCTGCAGAGATGGCAGAGCTACTAATAAATCTTAAAATGCCGAAAGGCAATAAAAGATCAATTACCATAATTTTCCTTTCTTTGTATGAATTTATAATAATGTCGGAGGTTAGAAAAAAAAAAAAAAAAAAAAAAAAAAAAAAAAAAAAAAAAAAAAAAAAAAAAAAAAAAAAAAAAAAAAAAAAAAAAAAAAAAAAAAAAAAAAAAAAAAAAAAAAAAAAAAAAAAAAGCTCTCCAAATGGTTTGATATTTGGATTTTCAAACATGATCCTTTATAAATATCCTTGAGGCGTGTATCTTCTGAGATTGACTCTATTTTAGGAAAATTTGAATAATTGCATGGGTTCGCTGATATTTAACGCCTCCAAAGTTGCAATTTCTCAATATACGTCTTGATCGCATCACGATGTGTAACTAAATATGAGTCTCCACTCTGCAGTTTTATGTTACGGCTGTTCAACGTGTCAAAGATGTCTGACAAATAATCCAATATTACTTGGGCTCAAGGTTTTTTGAAGTCCACACTTAGTTCATTTTGCTTTTGATGTTCCAAGAAGGTGATTATTTCATCTCGAAGGTCAAATAATCTTGCCAACATGTTTCCTTTTTGAGAGCCATCGTACTTCTGTATGAAATAGCAGTGTTTTGTGATCACTTCCTAAATCTGCACAAAGAGAGTTGAACAGTCGAGTGTTCAATGCACTGTTTTATGTAATTCACTACCTTAATACACAACTTTAAGAAAGTATTGAGTTCATTTGGAAGGGTTTTTGATGGCAAGACTTGTCGATGTATAAAACAATGTATCACAGTCACATCAGTATTTTTCTCTCTTACTAATTGCACAAAGCCTGAGCGGGACCCAAGCATTAAAGATCCATGTTTGTCAAAAAAGTCTGACACTGCTTTCATAACATCAGTAGCTTTTATTGTGGTCTCCAACTCTGTAGAAAAGAGTAGCTCATCTTTCATTCTTTCGTTTTTAATATACCGAACATAACAAATTAACCGAGAACATTGTGCTTTGCCTTTTAAAATTTAGAATTTTAGAAAGACTACCAAAATTTTATTTAATGTTTAACTTATCCCGCGCCCCCATGGGGGGGGGGCGTGCCCTCCAGTTTGGGAACCAATGGCCTTAGTGTTCTGTGCTTGATCTTACGTTGTTCTTTATAATGATCTAAGTCCTGAGGGGAGTTTCGTGATTAGAATCGAGGGTTGCAGCTATTATATAGCTTAAAAAATCTGAGAAAAGAAGTTAGGAAAAAGACAAGTAAATTCTATGAAAACAAGATACTATGTAATGATATTATTAAAATTATAAATAATGGTTAGAAATGTATTATTAACGAATCCTTAGACAACATTTAGTGGCGATATGACCATAGAAATTTAGGGAGTAACAAAGCAAAAAAAAATAAAGGGGGATAAATGATAAAATAGAAAAAAAAAATGGAATAAATAAACAGAAATTAAAAGAGAGTTTTAAGAAGGGGATTTGTCTTTCTATTCCTGTTAGTTAGCTTTAAAGGAGGGTTGAGGGAAAAAAAAACAGGGTTGTACAGGGTAAGAAGCATGTCGTAAAATTTGAAGTGGTAATGTTTTATGTATTGAACATGGTTCCAAATTAGAATAATTTAAGACAGAGTGCGATAGAGAAGTGAATGTTTGATGAGTGAAGGTTAGTCGACATGACAGGAAAAAGTAAGGTCGAACACTAAAGTAGTTGATAGCTGACGCTATAGGAATTTTAACTTGAATGGTTGGATCTTTTTTCATCGAGATTCACGGAAAAACAAAAAACGATGGTAGAGTTTATATTAACACCTAAGCTAGAATGAGAGTCTGAAATTTGTTGACCCTCGCTTGTATACTTTGAGGAGCTTTTGTTGTTCTAATCAAAGAACTGTAGATGGATAATGTTTATACGAAAATGAGAAAAATACGAAAAGAGTTAGGAAACCAATGCTTTAATGTGTAGCCATCTAAAGAATGAATACCGAAATAAAAGTTTTAACTAAATTGTCGCACAGTTCAGTGAATTCCCAACCCTTTTTGAAACTCCCAATAAAGGGCTATTTTAAAAGCATTAGAGAACCACCCGTCGCTGGTCGAAAACCAAATATTGACGCTTGAATTTAAAACATCGTTCCCTTCGGTTTTCGCTGTCACTCGTAATTTTACAGTTCAGTTAAATTAAAGTTTGCATGTTTAGTACCTTATCAACTAATAAAGATAAAAAATTTCGATTGCCTATTTGATTAGAAAAAAAAAAGTAATTCTCTAAAATGATAAATTCTTATATATTTATTTTAAAAACCTGGAGACATATTTATTTGCTATTATTCGGGAAATACTTCGTACGTAAAAAAAAAAAAAATAAATAAAGAACTATAATATTATAAGAAATAGAATATGAAACTATTTCTCCTGATATAAATATTTTATCTGAATTTTTCATTTGAACAGCGTTTCTTGGCTTTTGCCACATTTTCAAGCTTTTTAATGTAATCCCTTGGTTCAACAATTTAAAATATCTAACATAATATTCCTCATTATAAAATCTGTTCACTACATTCATAATCATACCGTATAATATTATAAATGTTGTGAACCGACCTTCAAATAAAATTTATACTGAATCCATTTATAAAAAAAGTAATAATTTATTTTTAAAAAATAAGAAACTTATGGTAAATGATTTTAATATTTGGTAATATTTAATAAATTCTCTTTCATACAGTATTACTAATATTCTAATCATATAATATGTGCATTCATAATTCTAATATTCAGGAAAGGTTTTACATACAGGTTGTTTGGATTAGTGTTATGCATGTTTAGCATATTTTTTTTTCTTAACTTGAATTAATTTTGCATATTATAATTATACATGTTGAAATATATTATATTAATAAATATCTGTAAACTTCTAAAACTATTTCCAAAATTAATAACATAAATTTTGTGTAAACATATTGTATTCTCTATATCAAACTATTTTATGTTTTTACTTCCAGAGAAGAAAATATAAATCTATAAGTCTATTAACCAGTAAATCCCCACGACCTCCTTACGACGCCAAGATGATGAAGTGTCTATGAACAAGCTCCCAGGTATGATTACAGCGGCCGACGATAAATTCCAACTTTATACCCGCTAGCTGTGGATTTTCGTCAAGTCCCTGGAAATAGCGGGTCATGTATCCAGAAGGATTTATGACGAACGATCCTTTCCTCCGGGACGAAATACACACGGTGAGGAAATATGGTGTAATATATATGGTGCCCTGCCTAATGTCTATACCAGTATTCTTCACCTTCACTGGGGCGATGGTCACCCTTATATCTCTTTCAGGATTACCTAGGCCGTCTATTTGGTATCGGTGCAGCCTTCGAAGGAAACAAAAAGTATATACACTATAATATTTCAATTTGAACACAAACATAGATATATAGCTAGCTCTATTTGACATAAAATTTGTAATATATTTATAGTTTCAATAGTTAAACAAAAACGCTTCAAAGCTTAATAACTGTAGATATCAAAAGCTATTATCGCCTGAAGATATATATATATATATATATATATATATATATATATATATGTGTGTGTGTGTGTGTGTGTGTGTGTGTGTGTGTGTGTGTGTGTGTGTGTGTGTGTGTATGTGTGTGTGTATAGATATATGTTCAGTAAGGAATTGTGTTAGTTTGTAATGTTTGCTTTTGAGTTTTTCATGATTTGTAAATGTAATATTTGGGATAAATTTGTATAAAGGCCGACTCTGTTGATAAATGCCAAGATTTGTTCCATTTATTAATTATATTGTTCTTAATACATTTTTAATGTGTGTTATTGGTATTAAAGAATATTTAAAAGGTGACAAATTATTGTTTGAGGCTGATTTTGCTGAAGCATCTGCTTGTTCGTAACCACTAATGCCAGAATGTACCTTGGTTCAAATAAACTTTTAATAAATAACTTATTTATAGAGTTAATAAATTTTTCCGGATATTGTAAGTTAGTGGGTTTTGTGTTTTTGAAGTTATTATGCAGTCAATCAGTATTTTGTTATCTGTGTAAATTGCAAAGATTTGAGTTGATTTGTTAGTACGTAGAATGAAATTAGTAGATTTTAAAACAAGTTTTTCTGCTTGGTTGTTAGAACAATTGGGGCCAAGCCGATATGATTCGAAATGCTGTCTTAGTATCGTATATGTGGTTATTGCGCAACCAGTGTCGTCTCCGTTTTTACTTCCGTCGGTATAGCTTTTTATGTTGTCGGGTAATGCCTGGTCCGAACATTGTATTACTTTAGCATTGGTGGATCCTATGTTTTGAAGTCATACTTAGCTCTATATATTCGGTTATAATGTGTTTATAATTTAGCCCTTGTTTTTTAAAATTAAAATTAATTTTAATATAGTCTGGAAATTTCAAATATTTTATATGTATAGGCATTGTTCCATCAAGTGCGCAGGTCGCATCATATGAAATAGTATGGAAAGCCTGAGAAATCCTTAGAGCAATTAATCTTTGAACTCTGTGTAGTTTTTTTTATGATTTTCTCTTATTAATGCAGCTGCTTCCCATACCGGTATGCCAAAAAGCAATTTAGGATTTATTGTACCATTATAAATTACTTTTAATGCCGTGGAACCGGGACCCCAGGTGATTTTTGCTATGTATCAAGTGCATTTATTATTTTTATAATTTTGGTCGTTGTATCGTGTATGTGATTTCTCCAATTATGTTTTGGAGTGTAACAATAAATGCATCATTGTGTTAGTTTGCTCAATTTCATATGAGCCTAACCTAATGTCCAAATCCGGTATTTGTCGATTTTATTGTGAAAATTGTATTTGTAGTTTTACTGAGTTAAATTTTAACTAGTTTTTTTATGCCCAATTTTCTAAGGTTATAAGACATTTGTTAGTCTGTGATTTTTATTGTGATAATATACTGTCAGCAACTGAAAGTAAGATATCGTCTACATACGTTATAATTTGGGAATTTTGAGGAAGAAGTATGGTAGATCGAAAATTGTATTGATCAAAATGTTCCTATTTTCAATTCTTTGTTCAATTTTTAACAGTTTGTTCCTCAGGTTTTCATGTATCACTGGCCAGCACGCACTATCAAACGCTCCACAAATATTTAGCTTAACTGCTAGTACAAATAATTTGGAGTTCGTCTGTAGTTCATTATTAAGGTATAAATCCGTATAGATTTTTGTTCAGTACATCTGTTGCTAGTAAAAAATGTATTAGTCGATTGTTGAACAGAACTTTTGACATAAGTACAATCGTGGGGTATAAGTTTATTTGAGTTTTAGAATCAGTCGTAATAAACCTTTTGTCCATTGTCTAGGAATTTCTCCCTTCATGATTTTTGGTCAGTACTGTCATTAATGCTTCTTGTGTTGCTATGTTATCAGCAGGTTTCTTATTAAACTATCCACAGAGGTTGTTCTCTTTTGTTGTTAACGCATTACAAAAAACAATATTTTTTTTATTTTGGTGGTTGCTTTGATTTGAATTTCATTATTCAATTAATTACCAATATATTATTGGTGAGGTGAACGATATAGGAGGTCATGCTGCGGCTGTACTTTCCCTGTCGTTACCTAGCAACTTCAATATCATAGTTAGCCCAACTTGCTAACTAATTGAAGTGCAACACAAGATAGCGAATAGTTAGTGTCAATGTTAAGACGCTATTGTTTCATCGTTGATTGGAATGTAGACGTGGGCTCACCATTTTTTCGACTACCTTCGAAGAAGACCATCTTTCGTATCTAAATATTGTTTTAATTAAAGCCATCTAGATCCTCGACAACATTTCATTACGGCTTTGGCCAGTCATAGTCGTCCCGCTCCGTGTGCTACATTCAAAGATTAATTTCAAAGATTTCAATAATTATTGAGTTATTTTGATACTTGATTCATTGTCTTGTAAATAGTATTTGTGTTTTTAGAAATATTAAGTATCTTTGGTATATAGTTTCAATTTTCTCAAATAGATACTGTTTTTCGGAAGCTTATTTTTTATTTTTTATTTTTTTTCTCTTTTGTTTATTTTATTTTAGTTTTTGGAGCCTCATTCAAAAGACCCTCTCAATTTTGTGAAGGCTTCTTTTGTATAAAAGTCTTTCCATGAAAGATTTTCCGAACTTTTTATCATAGATTGATTGGTTTTTTTGTCTGCTGTCGAAATATTCAAGTTTACGTGATTGTCTCAGATTTTGATCATTTTTCGTCTTTTGGTAAAGATTTCCTAGGTTGTTGGTAGAACGTCGCACTCACGGCAAAATAACCAATTTAGGTGGACAAAAGTCAAGTCAAAAGTTTGGAATTGCTGAGTGTTTGACCTTTTTATTATTAGTTAGTAACGCATTTAATACTAATATTTTCCGCTCTACTGTGTTTACAAATTAATAGTAAATGACTGAATCATTCTTGTTTACACAAGTGCCTAATAACCAACAGTAGGATTATCTTTATTCAATGGCCATTTACTATGTTCAAGCTGTTTGTGGCGCAAAGTCGTTTTGCTTTTATTTAATAATGGACATTGCTGAGACAGGTATGACCTTATATATCCACATTCGTTATTGAATATACATTGGAATCTGCCTCTAGAGTTAATTTTGCGATTTGTAAATGTGTGCCCCTATTCAATAACGAAATACTATATAACCACCAAGTTACCCCAAGGATTCGTTTGTAGGATTTGTTTCATAAAACCTTTTAGTATTTAAATGATACGAAAAATTTTAGCGTTTTGAGTGATACATTATTTTTTTCAGTCACAACACTTCGAATCACGAGGGCATTTTTTGAAGAGTGGGCTAAGTTTCCAAAAAAAAACCCGCTAAGACCACTTGCTGAAATTTATTCTTACTTCCGCTCATATCAATAATCAAGAAGATGTGGAGATTGGGCCTTTGGAAATTAGAATTTCCCGTCTTTCTGACAAAATTTTGGAAAGGTGGGACACAAATGTCACAGAAAACTGGAAGATTTCAAGAAATACTCTAGTTGCCTTGATTCTGATGACTTGGATTTTAGTATTTCAGTTATCCAACCTACTTGTCAATGCTCAGGATGCCCTGCAAAATGTTTTGAATGTTCTAGTGAGAAAGAAAAAAAAAGAAAAGTCAGCTAGTTATTATAGGTATTCTGTGAAAAATTATCTTTCGCTGCACAGCACGCGCATTATGTTTCAGGTAAGCGTAGTGCTTCCAAAGTTGTAAAAGAAGCATCTACCTCTCAACAGCCATCATCTTCTACAAGAAAATTTTACCAAAAGCGACAAATAGTGATTTGTTGACAATGCTATTAGTTTCATCGGACCCTATCGTTGCTTCACTAAGATAACCTGTCAAAAAAAAAAAAACCCGTTAGATTCAGATGTGCTATATTGACTAAAGTGCACTACTCCGAACGAACAATTATCCTTATCAAACTTAAATCTTGAGAAACCAAATGATGCCATGTCAGAGCCTGAGTTATCAGATCAATCTGGATCATCATATTATGATAAAAGTGAAGAAGATAATTAGTTGTTTAATATTCATATTTTTTTATATTTTACGTACCTGTGCTTAATTACGTTAATTAATTATTATCAATTATGCCTGATTTTATTTCTGTAATTTATTTAAATTCTATTTAATGCACATTGTTTATTAAAAAAATAAAATAAAAAATAAAAATAAATAAATAAAAGTTTCACAATCTATAATTTGAAGAGTTTCTTAAATGATTTAAAATACATCTATTAGCATGTTTATGCCACTCGAAGCCGATAATTAGATTTGTTGTATTATTTTTCCCGTATTCTGGGACTTCAAACGTTAAATGTAAGAAAGTTTTATATTTTAGTAAATATATTTGATTTTGACTACTGTGCGCTCGCCAATCGTGTCAAAAAATGAATTAGATTTTTAAAATTATCTTTTTGTCGTAATCTAGGACCCCAAAGGTTAAATATGGACAAGTTTCAGAATTTTGTCCACCTAAATCGGTCATATTTTCCACTGTGCGTCGTTGTTCAGTAAGTTGTGAATTCCAGCACGTTACTGATCGATGCAATTTTTTTTTTTTTTTTTTTTTTTCAGGTTTTAAGTTAAAACTTCGGAAAGTTATGTTGGCAGCCTTTCCTCAGGTTTCGAAATGAAACGAAATAAAAAAATGATCTTTATTCTAGAACATATTGCCCCCTAAGAATAACAAACATGTATAATGAGGTTGTACAATAGTCTGTTTATCTTAAGTTGAAAACGAAGATAATAATATGTATAAAAGATGATTCATGTATGTACAATTGAAAAAAGAAGTTTTGGTATTAATATGTAGATAAGAATAGGAGAGAGAGAAAAAGAAACAATGCTAGTAAATATGATGTTATAACAATTATATGCTTATATAATAATTACAATGCGTTCAAAAAATAAAGAAATATATAAAAGAAATCAATAAAATAACAATAATGAATAGAAAAGAAAAAATATTTAAGAACTACATGAATGTAGATAAGACAAAATACATAGAAACCGATATTCACACATCTACGTCCATTTATGTAGATGTAGGTGTTCACACATGTCTGTGCATACCTATTAATCTATACAATGGCATATATACATACTTATATGAGAAAAAAAAAGCAATCGTTATGAAAACAAATGTCTAAAACAAAAACAATTTCAATTTATACAATAATATACTTATTGAAATAATTCAATGGCATAGGATATACTGAGTTTGACTAACTTGATTAATTATTACTGATTTTTAATTATTACTGATAGGTTTAAGGAGATATTGAAATAGGAGAGTTTTGAATGAGTTCGAGGAAAGAGTATGTCTAATTTCTGGAGGGATAGGAGTTCCAGAGGCTAGTGGATTGAGCTTGGAAGGAGGGTTGTTATAATGCTGTTCGGTGGAAAGAAGTATATAGGTCAGAGAAACGTGATCTTGTTGAGAGTTGGAAGTGGACGAAAGACTTGAATTTCAATAGGTTATAGATGTAGGGTGGGCAGTGGTTATTAATGACACGGTACAGGAAGGTGCCTAGGGAAATATTGTCTACGGGAGGATGGATAGAACCACTCTAAGGCAGTGTAGAGGTGCGAAACACGGGAACGTCTCGGGGTTCCTAAAACAAATCCGATAAAACTGTTCATAATTCGGTGTAATCTGTCTCGGGGACCCACCGAGAGGCCCCATACACCACACAACCATAATCAAACTGAGGAAAATGAATAAGCAAACTAGGAGTTTTAATGTGGATTGAGATAGGAAATGGCGGTGAAATACTTTGAGGATTCCTATAGATTTTTTGGGCTATTGGGGCGGTTTGAGGCTTCCAGGAAAGGTTTGGTCAATAATAATTCCTAAGTTTTTTGCGGAGGTTTGAACCAAATACTTACAATCGGAGGATTTTGTGGATGAAGGGGTTATGTAATATAACACAATTATGAGTAATTTTTTTTCTTTCATTTTCCTTTGGCAGTAAAATGCTTTATTGCCCCTTCATCTTCCTCGTACGTATTTTTCAAGTTGTTTTGAATTATTCAGATTTCACTACCTAACACTTATGCACATAAATCCTGTTTTCAAAGAACTAGAATGTATTTTTTTAAAAATCTGACATAAATCCTTCATTCATCAAACCTTTCAATTTACGATTTATTGTTATTGGTAGACTTATGCACAAAATAATCAGGTACGTTAATTTATTTATTAAAATAGTTAAATTATTTAATAAATTGTTATTTCGCTTGTTACGAATTGATTTTTTCATTCACTTTGTTCTATTCTCTGCATTAACCTTATATGGGCTTGACCTAAAAAGAATATTATTTATTCAGGATAAAATCACACATATTATTAGTGACCCATAAATAAATTAGTTTCCGCCACCAGAAACATTACAATAAAACAACATTGATTTTAAACATCAGACTATTTAAGAATTCAAATACAGAATTTCTGGAAAAACAGTAGACTATTTAAGAATTATCAATACTAAATACTATCACGAAAACATGATTTAACTGTCTCAGAAATCTACCAGCTCTATTATTTATAAGAACTTGAATAACGACTAATTTGTTGGATGTTTTATTTGTGAGACTTAAAATTGATTTAAGATGTAAATTTTACCTAAAAATTATTTTTAAAGCATTATGTAAAAAAAAAAAAATGTTTGAAATACATAATAATAATATATAATGTATTTATAGTTTTATGTTGGAACAAATAAGTAACCAAATTCATTTAAGAATCTACTACTTAAGGTTGATATACAAAAATTAAGTATACAGTGGTTTTCCTCATTAAATAAGAAATGAATCGTTTTACACAGATAGTTTTGTGTAGTTTTGTTTTTTCTTTTTAGTTAAACTTCTGAAGTTTTCCTGTCAATGTCTTGACAGAGCTCTGCACAGCTCTATACAGGGTGTCCCGAATTTAAATGTCAAAACTTTAGGAACTTATAGGGGACCGAAAAACTAAGACAAAAAGTCCTTCAGAGATTTGCTCGTTTTTGCTTGGTTTTAGAGAAAATCGCAAAAAAAAAAAAAAAAAGAAGAAAAAACAAAACAAGTTTTCATTTTTTTTATACTTATTTATTTACATTTATATTTATGTTATGTTCTTTTTAATGTAAATATTGCTCAAAATGTTGTCCTCTTGCACCAATGCAAGCATTACATCTAGCACACACTTGATAAATTGCAGCTAAACATTGTTCTCTGATGATATTTGGTGCACTGCATCTATGATTCGGTCTCTTAATTGCTCTCTTGAGTTGATTGACACCGAATAAACTTTCTGCTTCAAGGTTCTCCATACGAAGAAATCCATGGGTGTCATATCAGGTGATCTGGGTGGCCAAGGTACTACTCCTCCCCGTCCAATCCATCGTTGTGGATAATTTATATCCAGCCAAGCTCGAGCAACTCTGCTATAATGAGCTGGACATCCATCGAGTTGGAACCACATTTCAATCCGCTGCTGTAAGAGAATGTCATCTAAATAATTAGAAAAGTCGTTCTCCAAAAAATGTGTATATGTGATACCATTCAATCTTCCAGTTAAGAAATATGGTCCCACTAGTAATCCGTTCCAATTTCCAAGCCAAACGTTAATAGCAAATTCATGCTGAAACCTATTCTCTCTAATAGCTCTGGGATTTTCAAGAGCCCATACATGATAATTTCTTTGATTAACAATTCCTCCTCTTGTAAAGGTAGCTTCATCGGTCCATTTAATTTTTAATGGAAATAAATTATCTTTGTGAATTCTGTGAAGAAACCAGTTACTAAAATTCAATCTCTTGGCATAATCTAGAGGTAATAAATTCTGAACTTTTTGAAGACGGTATGGGTAGCGAATATCACCTTTCAAAGTTCACCATATTGATTGCCGTGATATTGCTAATGCAGCAAATGCTAATCGGATGCATTCTAGTCTCAGGATTGTTATCGAAGTGGCGTTGGACACAATTTTTTCTCCAATAATCTGTTCTTATTGCTGCCTGGAATTGCTTGTCTTCATTACATATTAAGAATGACCCAGTCTCTCGTAGTCTGTTAAAAGTTAACGAAAAGACTCGTCGATTAGGCACTCTTCTATTTGGATATCCATACTCCCGCACCGCTTTTAAAGCATTACCGTTACATAAACCATACACAAAAATCATATCAGCGTATTCAACATTAGAATATGTATGCGGCATTGTGGCTGATGCTATTCACACAAAAATATCTGAGTAACTGACTGAAGACTGATTTAGGAATAATAATCCTAGAAGGAAGCCAAACTGTAAACAAATAAAAGAATTTAAAAGATAACATTAAGTGTTCACATATCTCACTGCCTAGCCTGACGAATTTTGAATGTTTATAATCGCTACCTGTAACATTTTTGTTTTGTTTCTTTTTTTGCGATTTTCTTTAAAACTAAGCAAAAACGAGCAAACCTCTAAAGGACTTTTTGTCTAAGTTTTTCGGTCCCCTATTTCGGTCCTGAAGTTTTGACAGTTCAATTCGGGACACCCTGTATATTAGTCTCTTGTTATGTGAAGATAAGTAAAGTTATATTATACGTGTCTAGAAGATGAGACAGCCTTCATATCTTTATTTTTAATGTTTATTAATGATTAGTCCTTCAGCATGTATTTTCCAGGATAATGCAGGTACTGGATGATATGAAATATTTATTTATATAGGTTCACAGATCAGTTCCTCATTTTATTTTTTATGTTTTTGGCCTTAAAAAAAAAAACTTCAATAGCGCTGTAAGTTCCCTATCATGCCATATTTACAAGAATAATACAGGAAAAATAAAATAATACAAATTCAAAAAATAAATAAATAATTAATAACAAAAATAATGAAGAAGCCAAAAACAGAAGAAAACATCAACAAGAAGAAAACAATCACATTGATTCATACATAGTACGCTCAAGCTAAGAACTCCTATTAGCTTCCTCTCCATCTATGTGAGGGATTGGGCAGAGCTTGAGGAGATACTAGTGCTACTACCAGGCGCGTCTATGGTTCACTAGCCAGTGGAGGCAGATAGAGAGCCCAAACCAGCTTATCCTCAGATGAGAGGATTGATTGAACACTACCAGAACTACATTGTCTAGCATTGCAACACATCTATAAGCCACTGCCGTTTTAAGACACTAGAGGGATTTTAGAAATATGTAAGACTAGCCTGAGAATGTTGTTGATTAGAATGAATTTGATGAAATTTTGACAATTTTACTGGTATGAAGACAAAGACAAAGAGGCATAAAGGTTGTTTAGTAAAGCGTTTTGAGATAAATATTTGGTCATCGATTATTATATTTAGCTCTTCACCAATGTTTAACCTAATAGATCCAGGCAGGCTTTAACAGTTTAATGGTAACTGTTTACATCGGTAATGTCAAGAACATAAAAGAAAAAAAAAACTCGCTTGGGCCACCGGCGACTTATTCTTTTGGTTGTAACATCATGAAAAAGCTTGTCTATAACACAAACACTACCTTTCCTTAAGTTATTAAATTCTATCATTTTCGGTTTTTAGTTTCCTTAAGTTTGTTCATATACGACGAATAAATCGCTCACGTTGTCGTCATTTAGTAAAGACATGTCCACTGTCTTTGATTTTGAATCTTCAAAATTATTACCGTTTACGTCCGACTTCTCCTCTTCTCGGAAAATCTCAATAGGAGATCTATATTATCATATTCGGTCCATTGTCAGTATGTAAAATTCAAAAAGAAATAATTATTAAAACGCTGAAACAATAAAACTAATTTCACATAAGCAGCAAGAGCGGGACAATTGACCCAGAGTTTAGATTTGTCGTACATTATTACGCATAGTATCCGTAAGTCATCCCGGAAAAAACAAGGAGCTTCTTGAAGGACCTTGGCGTGGAGGTGAGGAGATAATGGACGAAAATATAATATTGGACTCCCTGGGAATTATTCACCACCACATACATGTTGCATAGGATAGCCCATTGCAATTTTTTTTAGAATTAATTGCAATTAAATATGTAGCAATTTATCTGATTCCTGATTCTATGTATATGAATGTGTGGTAGATATGTGAATATTAGGAGTGGAATAACATAAAATGAAGGAATGAAGTGAAATAGGAAGGGAAGGGGGAAAAGGAGAGAGCAAGAGATAATATAAAAATAAATAAATAAACAAAAAAATGAAGAGGAAGGAAAAAAAAAATTTTTATTAGTTTGTCTAGTATTAAGTATTATATTATAGAATTATAACTAAATAATAAATTATATTGTTGTCTTTAATTAGATAGATGAGTATGCTGTGTTTATAGCAACTAAATAAAGTTGGGCAGCACTATGTTTATTGTTTATTGTCTCAATAAAGCATATATCTCTCTCTATTACTTACAAGAGTTAAGACGCTTAATTGGCAGCTAGACGGGTACAGAGACAGGTTTGCACTGCTTCAATACACCCAGACCCGAGAGTTACCGTTTTAGGTTTTTAAGATAGCCTTGCAAATTAAAAGCTTACCATTAATCAAACTTCATTTCTCATATTTTGCTTCTGGTATGTGGGTTTCATTTCTATTTTCATTCTTTTATAAGACCCTAAAGATGAAACCGAGATACAGCTTTCTATCGGATCTGAGTAATAGAATCTTATTAAATAGGGCAGGAACTACGTTTGATATTAAAAGTCGGGTGTGCATTTGTAACCATCTATGTTTATGCATCAAAGCACCATTCTTCGACCTACTAGAGGTGACTACTAGGGTTAGAAATACTGTTATTGGATCAAGGTGTAAAGGGAACACCCTTGTGTTGAGAACAGAACCCAAAATGCTGCATTTAAAAACTCCATCTTGCATCGGATAACAGTTTGAAAATCTCAGAGTCCCATCAAACTCAAAAGGTACGAGCGAAGGATGAGTTCCATGGTTTGTGGTAGGTAGTTGGGTCTTAAGCTTATAAACACGCCGGTATGACAAAACCTTATAGAATAGAAGCATTCTTCAAAATCAAATACGTGGTTATGAATGGCTGTAGAGCAATAATTGGATTTTAAATGTAGATGTTAAAATCAGAAATCAGAAATGTCGGCATAGGGAGCACTAAATTCCAATCACTTGATTTAATATCCTTTGGTAGGAGAATTTCAATAACTTTGTTCAATGTAATATTTATAAAACAGTATTAAAGTTAATTGTTTAAAGTAACTTCTTATTATAATAAAATTAATATAAATTAAAAAAAAAAACAGTGTTTACCAGTATGGTACTATAGCTGTTAGTAAAAGTCTTTATTAAATGTTTAAACCATATCGAAATGATGAAAAAATGAAAGATTTCATAAAATAATAAAAAATAAATAATATAATTATAAATTAAATCTAAACACACGAATATTTAATGTCAAGTTAATCATTAAATAAAAATAAAATAATTGTAAGTAATTGATAAAATTATAATGATATAAGTGAAATAAGAAATAACGTAGATTATTATACTTTGGTAAATTACTATTGAATGCCTAAATTATAAATTGTCAGTATTTAAAAGAAAAAAAAATATATTAGGTACTACATCTTATCAGAAACGTATTTTACACGCTTACTTAAGCAAATGTATAAATCTACATACATTTGTTAAATTTGAAATCATTCGGCTGGTATTAACAACGTGATTTCTTCTTCAATGAAATTTAACAAGGAAAATGAGTATAAGTTATCGTTCATCCCTTGTTTGATATTAAAATTAATTTAAGTTTTATGTCATATTTTAAAAATATAAATGTGTGACTCTCATCAATTGGTATAAAGGTTTTTAGGTTTGGATGAAACACATTTATTTATACTACATCTTTAAAATTGTTTATACGAATAAAAACAAATTCAATTTTGATTAATAGGAGTTCTCCCCTTAAACGAACCATGCATTTTCACTGTTTCCTAAAAAACTAATAGCAGAGGTGCATGATGTACAAGTTGACGTTCATTTTTATATTGACATGGCTTTGGGCTGTGAAGAAACTACTTAATAGAAGCTCTCAAATAAAAACAGAAAAAGTAGAAAGAACCGTGGCCATCTTCTTTCCAGATTCTTTTGATGGCTATTGAGAGGAAATCGGGAGACTTATTGTTAATGAGTTTCAGTGTTTAAAAGTAAAGTATTAATAATAAAAAGTAATATAATATCAAAAATATAGGCATAAAATGGATTATTCAGCATTTATTATAATTCATTCTTTCTCTTCTCTCGTAATCATGATAAGAGATAACTACTCTCCATTTTTCGAAACTTTTGGCACTAAAGAAATAGTTTGACTACGAAGTACTGAACAGTTTAGTGTCCACGTAACAAACAAAAGTAATTAATTCTTCATAATTAAAATATGTTTTTGAAGAGGATGGCTTTGGGATCGTCTTTGAAACGTTATTACCACATTTATTTGTTTTTTATACAATTTTATATTTCAATAAATAGATAAATTATAAATATATAGATAAATAATTTTTTTAAAACCATTATAATATAATAATATTTTTAAAATTATTTTATTTATTCTTGAATAAATGTAAAAACCAATCTAATACCTAGGGAAGACTGTGTGAGACATTTAAGATGCTTGGTTCAAGCGAAGTGGAAATAATCATGGACAACAATGATGTCTAAATTATAAGAATTAAAGCTAAAATTACAGATTATGTTTTCACACCTGTAAGGGAAAGACTCAAAATGTCACATACATTACAAGTCCTACAGGAGGATGAAAAGACGTTTAATGTTGGAGTTCCTGAAAGCAATCAAGTTTTATGGACGAGTATAAAAAATAAAGATGGGCTGCCAATGAACCTGAAGGGTAGAGGCAAACCAAAATAAAAATTAATCTTGTATAAATGCAATGTTTAATATTTGTCAATTTGATAAATCTTATTAATAATGAGTGACTTTCTCGTAGGCTTTCCTAAAAAAACTTTGTCTATCTATATTTCGGACCCAAAAAATGAATCTTGACCTTCCTATCAAGGCTAGAATAGGTTGGTAACCTGTAGTGTTAACCCGTCCTTCCTTAGCTGAATTGCGTTAGAACGTTAAATTTTTTTTTTTTTTTCTCTTTTATTGATATTTAAAACTGTACAAAAACATATACATTAAGAACAACTCAGTAGTAGCACTTCAATAAAAATCTACACTGTAAGGTCTCTAGGCCATCTTCTTTTCAGACGCCTCGGAGGATTATCGGGAATGGAGTGGGAAGCAAGTTGGGAGACTAGTGGATTGGAGTGGTTATGGAGCTTACCATGGAAGGATAGGTATCTCCTGCGGGCTATATTACATAAGGAATATTAAGATCTTTATGGATAAGTTTATTGGTCACAAAGTAAGGAGCATTGAGGATTTTTCGAAGGATTTTGGATTGTAAGGATTGGATACGAGATGAATTGGATGGTTTAGTAGAGCCCCAAAGCTCAATTCCGTACGTCCAAATAGGTCTAATCACAGTCATGTAAATGAGTCTTTTGTCTAGTAAATGTTGAAGTAGTCTGTAACGACGAGCAGTTTCTTGTCGTTTTAGTCTTGTATGTGGATTCCAAGTAAGACGTTTGTCCAAGTGGAGTCCAAGGTAGCAGATCTGTTCAACAGGGATTAATGGAATATCATTAAAGGATACTGTTGGACAGGAAGTCGTAGGTTTACGACGAAGGGTAAAGGTTATTTGTTGGGATTTATTTGGATTTATTTTTATTCTCCAATTTCGACACCATTCTTGAATGTTAGTAATATGATATTGTAGTGATTGGGATGCAATGAAAGGATCATTATTTACTGATAACACGCATGTGTCATCAGCGTAAGTGGTGAGGACAGTGGTAGGATGAGTCGGGATATCAGCTGTATACACTGTGTAGAGGATGGGACCAAGGATGCTACCTTGAGGAACGCCAGCGGATTGGGTGAAGAGAGACGAATTGGAAAATTTATGATTTACTTTGAAGGTTCTATCAGTCAGATAGGATCGAATAATAAGGAAATATGTAGAAGGTAGGAATTTACGGAGTTTGTAAAGCAGTCCCGGGTGCCAAAACTCGGTCAAACGCCTGTTCCACATCGAGAAAGGCTCCGGTGCAGTACATTCCGCGCTCCAATGCAGAGGAGACAACGTCCACCACACGATGGCATTGCTGGATTGTGGAGTGTGATGTTCGGAAATCCAAACTGATGATCTGGGATTACATGATGGGAATCTATGATAGGATACAAGCGTTTTAAAATTAGTTTTTCAAGGATTTTACCCATGATCGGGGAACATGATGGGAAATGATAGGACGCGTTTTAAAATTAGTTTTTCAAGGACCCATGATCGGGAGAAGGGAAATAGGACGGTATGAGGATGGGAGCTCAGGTGGCTTTTTGGGTTTTTCCCGTAGGTTTTATTAGGCTCTAGTATTTGTTCTAATATGAAGCGATATCTGATTTAGCATAATGTTTAATTCGTATCGGCGTTTCCCAAATGGTTTAGGTGAAATTAAATTTTGTATTTCCCCCCTTTTTATAATTATTGCTTTTTTTCTATGTTT
This sequence comes from Euschistus heros, assembly GCA_003667255.2. Taxonomy (NCBI): domain Eukaryota; kingdom Metazoa; phylum Arthropoda; class Insecta; order Hemiptera; family Pentatomidae; genus Euschistus; species Euschistus heros. The sequence continues at coordinate 3,611,876 of RCWM02000028.1, forward strand.
TATACATTTTTCGGGTTCACAAATTCGTACTTGTTCGTTACTAGATTCCTGGGAATGGATTGTCTCTAAATCGTCTTCCGGTGGTACTTCTAAGTCCTCTATTATCGCGTCATACTCGGAATTGTTTTCGTCCGCTATTTCCTGGGGTGGTGATTTAATAATTCTTCGACGTCCATTTTCCTCCACGATCGCTATTATGATTCAATTTCTGTCGCTCCCCTGGAAAGTGCATCGGCCACCGTAATTTGTTTTTCCCTGAATGTGTTTCTACTTCGAATTCACATTCTTTGAATTTCCAAACCCACTTCATTATGCGCGTGTTACCATTTTTCATTGAAAAAATCCACGAGAATCATTTTAACAATAGATAATTTCCAGGAGTCAGAAAATGTGTAGTACGCAGTACAGCGTTATATATATATATATATATATATATATATATATATATATATATATATATATATATATATATATATATATATATATATATATATATGTTAGGAATAGGATGGCTTTTCGAGGATGAAGTTTTAGGATATGGGATGTGATTAGGTCGCGTCCTGGGGCTTTGTTTGAAGGTAATCGTTGGATTATGTTTGATATCTCAGAAGAATGAAATGCTTTAGGAGGAGGAGACAGTTGGAGTGGAATATTTAGTTCTGCTTCAATACATTCAAGGTGATTAGGATTGAAGATGTCAGGGTGTGGGCTAAATGATTTAAAGAGGTGTTGTCCGAAAATGAACGTTAAATATAAAATTTAAAAAAAAAATAAATAAATTAGTAATTTTAATTTTTTTTTTTTTTTAAGATGAACTATATTAAGATAAAATTTCATAGAGACCTTCATTATGCTGGAGAAAGAATGTGATTCATAAATTATTTAAAAAAATTATAACATCAAGAGGAGGATAGTGCAAAAAAAAAAAAAAAAAAAAAAAAAAAAAAAAGAGGAAACACTTACACAATTCAAAGTCGAAAAATTAAAAGGACCTGACTGATGGGGTCAAGGTCCAGATCCATATTAGTACCAATGATTGATGATTCAACCTACAATGGAAGCTACTCTACATATGTTATTTTTTATTAATGGATCTATGGACAGCTGTTTAAAATGCATTGTCACTGGATGGATATATCATTTACTTCTCTAAATGCCACCTCCCATCTATAGTAGTCTATGCGGTTTATATTCATACCAGACTAAACGACTAGAAACTGACTGTCGTTTTTGTCTTCTTCAACGTCTGCTAGAAGAACGTTCAAATTAATTACAATTGAATCATTCACAGTAATTAGTACCAGTGACATTAATTAGACTTATTTGGATATATGGAGTTAAGATTTGTATCTCAACAAAAAAAATCAATTTGTCTTGCATCCAATCCTTAGAATCCACATTATTACGAAATTCCTAAAAGCTCCTTACTTTGTCACAAAACTATACCTAAAGATCTTAACGTATCATATGTTACTGCCCTACCAGTACCTTACCTTATCTTCCATTCTATTCTAAATAATTATCGAAGCGTCTGAAATAAATATGACTAGGTCACCAATGAGTGGTTAACATGTCTTTATGAGCATTTTCTGCACATTTAGAAGTTAGCCGGACGCCATTTAGATAACAGCACGCCGATAATGTGCTCTGTCTATTTGTGTATTATATATTGTGGTTTAAAGTGAATTTTTTCTGAAACAAAAGTTATGAAGTGTTAAAGTGCTTAAAGGAAGTATTTTTAAGACAGTGATATCTACATTTTATAGCTAATAATCAGGACAAGGATATCACTTTTAGTGACGTCACAACTGCAACTTGGACATAGATCAAACTTAACCTTCAAAAGGAATACAAATAAAAATAGAAAAAGTAAAAATGGAAACTAAAACTTCGAGCAATATGAGCCTCGATGAGAAATTGGAACTTCTCATTAATTCTAGTGTTAATATTAATTCAGAAATAGCTTAAATTAGGAGTTTTCAAATCTACTTAATACATATATTTCAAATATACAGGAAACACAAAAGTATTTAAAAACTCAATTTGAGACTATGTTTTCCGATTTAGAAAATATGAAAGAGAAATATCGAAGTTTAAAGCAGTTTCAAATAGACAGAAGTGGATACTAAATTTATTCTAACCCAGCATGCAAATCAAAAAAGTGAAATTACGAAGGAGAAAACCAACAAGTGTTTGATTTACTAAAAAGTGAAATAAATGTTAAAGATCTGGGCAACTATTAGCGTATTAGAAGAAGAAATGGTTCATTTACTGCCATAACAGTCCTTGAATAAGAAAACCGGATCGAAATATTTTTATCTCTAAAACTAGAGAAAATAGGGATAAATTAAATCTTAAAACACTAAATTTATACACCTTAAAGAAGCGTGATTCGGATGAAATTTATATAAACGAGGCGCTGACTAAATATAACATACAATTATTTTCTATAGTGAAATCACTTCAGAGAGAGGGGCTTTATAAATATGCATAGCACAAAAATGGAAATATGTGTATAAGAAAAGCAGAAGGCACAACAAGATTACAGATCCATACAGAAGAAGATGTATTATTATTAAAAAATCTATCTGACTCTAATTACGAAACGGATTCGAATGTATTCAGCCCAGGCGAAAATAATAATAATAAAAAACGGACTTACCCAGTTTCAGATGCCAGTCCAGGAGGAATTTCACAAAAACGTTTGCACAGCAAGAAACAAAAAGACACCGGACTAACACAGTGACACATTTTCTCGCACACACAGGAACGTAAATTTGGAATTAGAAAAAAAAAACAAAAAAAAACAATGAACCTGAAAGTATCCCCCACTCATGGATAACAACACACAGAAAGATTGTTTAAAACATTTATAACCCCGACCTATGGATATATCAACTTACCAATATTAATATTGTCAACCGGAAGGATTAGCTAAACACCCAGGTGAGCTAGAAAACATCACTAATAATATGAAGAAATATAAAAATATTTATGAAATTAAAGTTAGAGATAATGATTGTGAAAATGTTCATAATTATAATTTAATATTTTGTAATATTAGAGGATGTAAACATATTTGAAATATTAGTCCCTCTGAAGTCATTATTTTGGAAAAGAGAGCATTTTGTATAGTAGAAACATGTTTAAAAAATAGTGATTTTAAAACTCCAATTTGGCTATGAGAATATATCCCTTTTGTAAGCAATGTAATAAAATCTAAAACCTCTGAAAGAGCTAGTGCCGGTTTAATTGCATTTATTAATTAGGAATTTCACAAGAGACGCAAATATTATCGAATGAGACCAATATTTTTATAACAATAAATTTCCTTTTAAATAACAAATTAATTGCATTTGCTAACATATATTTACCACCGGGTCACTTTACACCATAAGGAAAGTCAATCATTAAAATATTAATCGCCACGGTATATTACTTGTCGAATTGATGAAATCTCTCAGTTTCAGACAGACCAGCCAAATATACGTATATTTCAAACAAAGGGGAAAGTAAAATATTTTCAATCTGGAAATAAAGATATAAATGCATTTTCAAATAAATCCGAACATTTGAATAAACGTTAAATAATCTGTTGCAATTGCTGCTACAATTTTTGCCACCTGAGATATTATTTTCATTATAATCCATATCAAATATGACTTGCAAAAGTGTATTTACTTATTATTTTTTTTTTTAATTTTTCTTTTGTTTATATTAATTATTATAATATGTAGAAATGTTCTTTTTATTAATTATTATAATATGTAGAAATATTCTTTTGTTTGTGTTAATTATATAACATGTAAAAATATTCTTCTGTTTTTATTTATTGTTTATCTATTATTATGTATTTCTTTATTTTTATTTATTATTTTTTTTAAATAGTAAAATGTAAATATTATTGTCTAAGTCCATTGCCAAAAAGTTAAACTTTAAAGCAATAAAATTAATTTAAAAAATATATATCTGCAAATTTACTAGATGTAGGTTTATTTAATTCTCTGCAGTTGTAAATTCCAATAAATGGTTTAAAAAAATAAAATAAATAACTGAAGTGAATATTTAACTGATTAAAACAACTTTATGATTTTAACATATTTTTAATAGACAAATATAATTACAATAAAAGAATTAAAATTATATGATTCATTCTATAAAAACGTGTATTTATATTGCAAAACTGAATCATTAGAAATGAATAAATATAATTTAGTTATCTATGATAAATTGTAATTCCTAATCTTTATTATTTATTGTACCCTACCTTGCCTTCAGGCAATACAAGTAGATTTAGGCAATATGCATTTTCAGTGCTAACAACTAAAGACCTATGATTCATATTTTTATTCACCATATCATAAGAAAAGAATTGGCATTTTTAGTTGTTAATCATTTGTATTTGAGAGAAATAATTTTATTGATATGATATGGTTGGATTTTAATTTCTAACCATAAACTTACTCGACTGTGTCGCAAACCTCGTGACTGCCACTAAAAATTGAGGATATAAATTTTCCAATACCTATGAAGATGCTGAAATAAAAATTTAGTACTGATGGATTCAATAGTTATACCGTTGCAAACTCTGCTGCAGAATAGCGCTTTTATCGTTTGATGGTTAAACTTCACTCGGATTAATGAGTCACACCAACTATTTATAGCTTTTATATAACAATTGATTCGAATTAAGCCAATTTTATTATCAATTTCTAGCTCTATATAACACCTTATCTTTGTAACCTCTCTTGGGTGGCGCTCGCCACCTATCGGCCAATTTTCCAAATTCACTGTGCAACACATATTTATAGCTTTTTTAACAACAATTTGATTGAAAATATGCAAATTTTATTATAGCTAAACCTTCCTTCGGTACAGATGGGTTGAGTAGTTTTGTAAAATCTCTTGCGGAATGGTGCTAACCAAATATCAGTGGATTTTCAAACTTCACATGCTGCAACACATATTTAAGTATTAATAATTTCATTAAATATAAGTAAATTTTATTGTCAATTTCAAGTTAGTACCATATGATTTGTGAAAGCTAGAACACGTTGTAGTATTTCTCTGTGATTGTTTTGATTTTCTTCAAGTTACGAAGTGTTTTAGATTTCATATTAGCATTTTAAATCCAACTATTAGATAAATTGATCATTTTAAAGAAGTTATATATTATATATAGGCAACTTTAAAGAAGAATAATTAGTTATAATTTGGAGAGGTTAGGATTGAAGCTCCAAAAAGGTAATTAACAAGCTTTTTATAGTTGGTTGCCATGGCGAACAGGGCGAGGCCATGGCCGCCTGAGGAGTCTAGTACAGCAGCCAAAAGACAAGCGCTTCCCAACTCTTATGGAAATTTAATTCCCGATCTAAATTTAGACTATTTTCATCCTGACCAAAGGCCATTACTAAATACATCAGCTTCTACACATCCTTCATCTGATTCTCCTCCAAAGATTCCACCAATCATTATTTCAAACATATCGAGGAATGAATTATTAACCTTTCTCAACTCTCGACCTCATATAACTGCCTCTTTCTCCTCACTGCGATCTGGAGACATTCGCCTACATCCCGGTAACACTGAAGAGAGAACAGAAATCATGAATTGGCTCACTTCGAAAGAAATCAGCCATCATACATACGGATCCGGACCCAATGATAAACGATATTTCATAACCGGCTTTTTAACAGACTTTCCTCCTTTAGAAGATATTAACAGGACCTTTTTGGCCATTCCTGGCGTCAAATCTATACGAAGACTAAAGAAAACACTTTCAGATGGAACCAAAATGGATCTCCCTGAGATTATAGTCACCACATCCCCTTCAGTAAAACCTGAAAATCTCCAGGCTCCCGGATCAGTCAATCGCATGAGATACAGGGTCGAACTACCACGAAAAAGACCGTCAGAAGGAATTCGCCAATGTTTTCGGTGCCAATCCTTCGGGCACATTTCCACCTACTGCTTTCGCCCTATTAAATGTGTGAAATGTAGTGGCAATCACGAATTAAAAGACTGCCCTCAAGACTCCCCACTTCGTTGTGCAGGATGTAATCAAGAGCACACGGCTTCATTTAGACAATGCACACGAAGTTTGGAATACATAACTGTTGCAAAAAATAAACCTGCCAAGCCTACAATAACACCTTTACCGCCACCACTATCCTCAGAAGAATTTCCAAATCTTCCACGAACTTCAGCTCCTAATATCGTGGCACCGCAGCCATCTCGCACACATGTTCGCTCAGCGCATTCTCCTCAGCCAGCAGTTTCATTCCTTCAGCAGATAACTCCGATAATACAACAAACCATCACTTCTACGCTTCAGCCCATTGTCACTCAACTCCAGGCTCTCTTAGTAAGCATCCAGCAGCTCTCTGCTTCTCTTCAGCCACTTCTTATCACTCTTCAGGCCTCATCAAATATGGACATTGTTGGTTGAGATTAAGGTAGTTAACTTTAATATTAATCATTCTCCTTTCATTCCAGGTATTCACGCCCTTCTTACTTCTGCACGCCCTGATATTCTTATTCTTACTGATACTGGTTCACTTCCCTTAAACACTCGTTTTCTCTCTTATTCTTCCTATCATACTACTGATGTTTCCATATTTGTTCACAATTCCATTTAACATCGCTTACTTCAAACCGCATCCCCTCATCCTTCAATTCAACTTCTGGGTATAATTTTTATGTCGATGGAGTTCCTCATCAGCTGTATGGAATTTACGCTCGTCCTTCTTCTCCAGTGAAACCTTTCACCCAGTTCCTTCAATCTGTTCCAAGATCATCGTTTGTGATAGGAGATTTTAATAGACATCAAATGTGGAATAATATTTCCTCCAATCCGAGGGGAAAAGCCATCGCACAACTTCCAGGAACTACTATTTACCCTTCTTCTCCTACATTTCAGTCTTCTCGAGGCCATGTTAGTACAATAGATTTACTTTCTACCCATGCACCTCATCTTATTACTTATTGTTATACTCTTAACAACATTTCCTTTTCAGATCATTTCCCAGTAGTCTATCACATATCCTCTATTAGCACCCCACCCAACTCTTCATTCCATTACAATTATTCTAAAGCTGACTGGATAAGATTTCAATCCTTTCTTTTCAAAAATTCTCCTTCTTCCTTGCCCCCTTTACCTGATACACCAACCACGGCTGATATAGACAACGCAGTTGATCGTTTCACCACTTTGTTCCAAGAAGCAGCCTCTCATTCTATCCCTACCTTCCAACCAAAACCTTTAGTATTACAAACACCTCCGAAACATATTCTTTGGTTAATATCTGTCCGTCATCGTTTGCTAAATAGGTGGCGGAGATGCCATCAACCAGAAGACCGCATTGCTCTCCGTTCTGTTACAAAACAAATCTCCCAGCTTTACAGAAAATGGAAAAACTCAATCTGGGAAAATAAAATAACAGCTGCCTCCCAAAATTTACAAAACTTTTAGAAATTATCGCGATCATATTATCATAAAAGCCTTTCTATTAACCTTCCCACTTTACACTCTCCGCTTCCTACAGCACAAGAGCAAGCACAAGCTCTTTGTGATCATTATGCTCAACATTTTTCTGCACCTCTTCCTCATGTTCCTCCTTTTCTGCCATTTAAATCTTCCGATGTACCCCATTTAGATGCTAAATTAGTTAAAGCAACGATATTTCGAATGGCACCTAAGAAAGCATCTGGGCCAGATAATATACAGGCTATTCTTCTCCGCCATCTTCCTCGCATAACCTTAAATTATCTTACCTCCATCTACAACAATTGCTCAGTTCTTGGACATTTCCCCAGCTCATAACAAAAAGCCATTATTATACCTCTTTTAAAACCTAATAAAACTGGCTTAAATCCGGATCATTACCGTCCCATTAGCCTCCTCTCCCATTTAGGAAAGCTTTTTGAAAAATTATTGCTCCCGCATATTTAAACTTATTGCGATGAACTCTCAATTATCCCTGACGAACAGACAGGCTTCCAACCTCGTCTAAATGTTGTACATTCACTTTCACGTGTACAACATTATGTTACCACTGCTCTTCTTAAAAATCACGCCACCGCTATGATCTCCCTTGATTGTACAAAAGCTTTTGATTGCGTTCAACATGAGCAACTTTTTCTTCAACTTCTTCATCACGAATTTCCTCCTTTCCTCTTTAATCTACTTCGGTCTTTTTTTTAAATCGTTCCTTTTGTTATAGTGTTGGAAACTCCTTGTCATCATATAAGTCCTCTCGGATTGGTGTTCCACAAGGCTCTGTACTTTCTCCTATCCTCTACTCCATTTACACAGCAAATGTAATCGGCACTCGTTACCCACGCGTCGAAATATCAGCTTATGCCGACGATATTGCGATCTACAGCTCCTCCATCAGCACTACAAAAGCCCTTCAAAATATACAAGCGGTGGCTCAACAAATTTCAGATTCCCCTTCCAATTTAGGTATTTGTATAAACCCTTCTAAAACTGACGCCATAGTTTTCTCATTTTCCCGTCAATCCCAAAGGAAAAAGATTCAGCCAATCAAGCTTAATAATACCGAAATTCCGATTGCATCATCTATTAACTACCTTGGTGTTCGCCTCGATCGACACCTAACCTTTTCCAGTCATTTCCGTCATCGTCTAAACTTCACTCGACAAACATTCACTTCTCTTTCACATCTCTTTCGCTCTCCAACTTTATCTGTCCGATTGAAACTTCTTCTTTATAAAGCTATCCTTTATTCCTAGACTTTTTCATGCAGCTCCTCTTTTTCGGCACTTAGTTCAAGATACCATCAATAAATTAAACAGACTCCAAAACAGAACACTAATGACTATACGAAGACAGTCCCCTTGGCGTACAGACCGACTGACTGATTTAGCATCTCGATTTAATCTAGAAAACCCTGTTCAGTACATAAAACGTTGTCACATCAAATTTTACGACATGCTTCCTTATAAATAATAAAATTTCAAGTTCTATATAAGTAACTTTCATGTTACCTCTCATATAGAATAGAGCTCTCCACATATCGGCGAATTTTCACACTTCACTGTCATCCACATATTATTGCTTTTTTAATAAGAAATTAATTTAAAAATTAGTAGATGTTATTATTGCTAAACCTTCCAGGAACTATAAAGAAAATGTAGTTAAAATTTGGTACAGATTGGATCAGTAGTTTTCGCGGTTAGTGATCACAAAAAAAAATTGGCTTGTCCTTTTATATATATATATAAATATATATAATTCAGATTTCGAAAGTTATCTAGTAGGCTGAAGAACAAAATTAGAGGTTAAATCTAAGAGGTTAAATATTACTTTAAATTTAGAACAAAATATAATCATTCGTCTTCGTTTTTATTGATCGACTTCTAATTAGACCAGTTTTAGTAGTCCCAACATCAAGTAATTGATACCGCCTGTCGGTTGATGTGAACCTCGGCTGGAGATGAAATCACAATCAAGAAACTTTCTTCCAGAAAAAGCAATGAATCTTGAAAGTTCTAAATGCGTCTAGAGCGGCCTTAGAGTCTGTCTGGTGCAACTGCCAATTTGTCTCGTCGAGCGCCTAACGGGAAAGTTGCTCTGAGAAGAAAAGTCAGCATCGCTAAAGTAGGATCTATTGAGGCTCTTTACCCCGCATTTTTCTTAACTTTTCTGATGTCTATAGCAATGAATTTCATTTCACCTGGAATCCGGTGGAAAATATTAGTTGCAAGTTTCTGGTTCGGCAGCCAACCAATTTTAAAGAACTAAACCAGAAACTAATCCTCATATAGCATTATTTAATATTATATTTAATCATTTTCAGGCATCTTCAGAAGTACAACTACGGTACAAAATTTTTGATAACACTAATATCTGATTTTTTTTTTTTTTTTTAATAATTTTTCTCAAGAACTGTTCTTAAAATAAAATTAAAAATGTCGTTTTTTTTTACATGAAACCGTTAATTATAAGGCTGCAGACCCAGGAGTTATGGTAATAAGACCCGTACCCTTGATCGATATCCCTTAATTACTTAACCTATTGACAGGGTTTCTGTGCCATTTATTCTCCTTTGCTCATCTACTTAATGTGGCACAAACACAAGCCTCATTGGGAATATATATATATATATATATATATATATATATATATATATATATATATATATATATATATATATATATATATATATATATATATATATATAATTAACTGTTTAACAATAATCGGGTTTTTGGTCCTTTATATTTAACAATAAATATTAATTATCCATATACATATTTTATTTCTTCCTTCTCCTCTTTCCTTTCCTTTTGACGTTTCGACCCCTTATTTAATGGGGTCCTCATCAGAACTGGAAAAACAATACCATTCTTAAACATCTTTCCCGACATTGGCACACCTCTATTCATTAATAATACAAAATTTGACAAATACACACCAAAAACTGGGTACCCCCCCCCGAAACTCCAGGCCAGTAAGCCCACCGACTCCTGCAGCAAGTGCTTGCCAGCTCAGACACCAGGGTACTGAGCTGCTCGGCGGACTACCCGGCCAAAGAGTCCGAGGTGCAATTACATAATTTTTTTCTTTTTTGTAACTAAAATTTAAAATCTATAACTAAAGAAAAACAATATATAAACATTCACACAAACACCCATATGACAATACACACAAATCTATAGGGGATATTTCCCTTCGTTAAAATACAATAAAACCATTATGCTAAAACAATACCCAATTAAATATTTAAAACAATTTAATACTTTTTTAAAACAATGATAAATATTTAAAATAAATTAAATAAATCAAATATTTAAAACAATTTTAAACTTATAATATAACAATTAATATAACCTAAAAAAACATTTTTACAATTTTATATCCATCATTTTACAAACAATAAAACAGACCCTCCAATAACCTAAAAACAACTACAGTATTTTGACACTTTTTTATATTTTAAAACATTATTTTCAACTAAAAATTTTGATAATTCAAATAACAAATAAATAAATAAAATTTTTTTTAAATTTTGACACTTAAAAGTTTACAATTTTGGCAATTAGATAAAAGTAGACCAAACATGAATATTTTAGAACAGCCCATCTAATTTTTAGCTTATAGCCTTTAGAATATTGTGGTAGGCCTGATTTAATTTGGAACAATCATTTCTCGTGTTGATGCTGTTAATATCTTTTTTTATGTGCATCATTTCGAGGATGAGCCTTTTTTGTTGATTCTTTTCGACATCTAGTATCCTCACCCTCTCAAAATCAAACACGTGATTATTTTTGATAGCGTGTATCGCTAGAGCTGTGTCCTCTTTACCACTTTCAATGCTACGAGTATATTTGTGGCTATACATCCGTCTGTGGAGGTATTGGGAGGTCTGACCCACGTATTTTCCCTCACAATTCTTACAATTTATTTTATAGATTACGTTTGACAGTTTCTCTTTGATGGTTTTGTCTTTTAATTTAGAAAATATTAGTTTGTTTAAATTATCATTGTATTTATGTGATAAAGTAAGTAATGTTGTGTAATCCTGAAAAATCTTTTTTGTAGTCAGTGCCAAAGGTTTGATATATTCTATTGTAAAAAAATGATTTGTTTGTTTACAACTATTGCGTTTATGGGACAAACTGTCAAAAGCATCCTGTAGACAATGTTCTATAATTCGTTTGGGGTAGTTATTATTTATTAATATATTTTTAACTTTTTTTTTATTGTCATTTCTGTAAGAATTACTGCTGAGGGATATAGCCCGGTAAAAAAGGTTTTTTGCTGTATTTATTTTGATCTTTAAACTATGGTTAGACTTAAAATTCAAAATTCTGGTACCATTTTTGTTTTTTTTCCACCCAGGATACCTCTATACCTTCCCTCACTCGGACTAGTTTGGTATCTAAAAATACTATGGTACCCCCCACCTCCTCCTCCACAGTAAACTTTATATGTTGGTCCTTATTAAAATAATGTAAAATATCTTTTACATTTTCTGACGGTATGCTTAGTAAAGTGTCATCCACATATTTCTTCAAAAATTGAATCTTGAATGGAATCTGTCTCATGACCTCATCAATGAGGTCATCCATGACAAATTCCACTAATATAGGTGAAAGTGACAGACCCATTGGAAGCCCCATTATCTGTTCATAAAAATCATTTTTATAAGTAAAGTATGAGGCCTCCAAGCATAGCTCTATTGCGCTCATGAATAAAGTTTTCGGGATAGAAGTAAATTTTGTAATACATTTCCATCTCTTTAAGATCGCCGTTATAGCAATTTCTTTTTTAACGTTAGTGAATAATGAAATGACATCTAAGGATATTAATTTATTATCCGTCGGAATTTTTTGCTTTTCTACGAATTCTTTAAATTGAAATGAATTTTTGACATTCCAGTCATTATCTGTTTTTGCTTTGTTTAAAATTCCCGCTATGAATTTAGATAATCCAAAAGTTGCTGAATTTATAAATGACACTATGGGTCTGAGTGGGATGTTAGTTTTATGTATTTTTGGAAGACCATAAATTTTGGGTGCTAAGGCGTTGTTGGTATATATTTTATTATACTGGTCTTGATTTATGGTTTGTAAATTTAACAACGTTTTTGCCATTTCATTATTCTTTTTTATTATTTTCTGTGTAGGATCGGATATTTTCTTATAATGAAGACTGTCATTCACTATTTGATCCATCTTTTCATAATATTTCTGTCGATGTATTACTACAGTCATCCCTCCTTTATCCGATGGCGTGACTAATACGTCCGGATTGTTTAATAAAAATATTTTCGTTGCTGCTATTTGTCTATCAATGGGATTTTTTCTATTACCACTATTCTTCACTTTATTACATAAATTTGTTATACTATTGACCACTTTTAATCTGAGTTCATTTTGTTTACTATCATCCTTTTCTACCGTTTGAATCATGTACTCAACATCAGAAAGAAAATGCGGAATTTTTTTAATAACATTTTTGTTATTAATTTCTACGTTGAACTTCGGTCCTAAAGCCAAAATATTCTGTACATTTTCAGGTATTTTTACATTGGTAAGGTTTATTAAAGCTGTGGTTAGTAAGCCTGACGATGATTCTTCATCTACTCTTCCACTAATTTTTTTAAACTTTTTTATCAAACTGTTCTTTTTGTAAGTTTTATTTTTACTGTAGATCTTCATCTGGTCGGCAGTTAGATTGTAATACAGCTCACCATCAATTCTATCAGAAAGCTCTATAAGAAGGATATCAATTTTATATCTAGTTTTTTCAATAACCGAACATATTTCTTTTATCTCTAAATTTAAAATAGCCATTTCGGTTTTGCAAATAATATTTTCCATCACCTTTATAAATCTCGAATTATTTGGAATAACATCATATAATCTTTTTGTACGGTCACTAATATGTGGGGGAACAAGATTATGTTTTCTACATTTCAGAAGAAACACTCTTTGTGGTTCTAAGTAAGAAAGTTTTTTTGCCAATACGTGGGTCAGACCTCCCAATACCTCCACAGACGGATGTATAGCCACAAATATAGCATTGAAAGTGGTAAAGAGGACACAGCTCTAGCGATACACGCTATCAAAAATAATCACGTGTTTGATTTTGAGAGGGTGAGGATACTAGATGTCGAAAAGAATCAACAAAAAAGGCTCATCCTCGAAATGATGCACATAAAAAAAGATATTAACAGCATCAACACGAGAAATGATTGTTCCAAATTAAATCAGGCCTACCACAATATTCTAAAGGCTATAAGCTAAAAATTAGATGGGCTGTTCTAAAATATTCATGTTTGGTCTACTTTTATCTAATTGCCAAAATTGTAAACTTTTAAGTGTCAAAATTTAAAAAAAATTTATTTATTTATTTGTTATTTGAATTATCAAAATTTTTAGTTGAAAATAATGTTTTAAAATATAAAAAGTGTCAAAATACTGTAGTTGTTTTTAGGTTATTGGAGGGTCTGTTTTATTGTTTGTAAAATGATGGATATAAAATTGTAAAAATGTTTTTTTAGGTTATATTAATTGTTATATTATAAGTTTAAAATTGTTTTAAATATTTGATTTATTTAATTTATTTTAAATATTTATCATTGTTTTAAAAAGTATTAAATTGTTTTAAATATTTAATTGGGTATTGTTTTAGCATAATGGTTTTATTGTATTTTAACGAAGGGAAATATCCCCTATAGATTTGTGTGTATTGTCATATGGGTGTTTGTGTGAATGTTTATATATTGTTTTTCTTTAGTTATAGATTTTAAATTTTAGTTACAAAAAAGAAAAAATTATGTAATTGGACCTCGGACTCTTTGGCCGGGTAGTCCGCCGAGCAGCTCAGTACCCTGGTGTCTGAGCTGGCAAGCACTTGCTGCAGGAGTCGGTGGGCTTACTGGCCTGGAGTTTCGGGGTACCCAGTTTTTGGTGTGTATTTGTCAAATTTTGTATTATTAATGAATAGAGGTGTGCCAATGTCGGGAAAGATGTTTAAGAATGGTATTGTTTTTCCAGTTCTGATGAGGACCCCATTAAATAAGGGGTCGAAACGTCAAAAGGAAAGGAAAGAGGAGAAGGAAGAAAAAAAAATATGTATATGGATAATTAATATTTATTGTTAAATATAAAGGACCAAAAACCCGATTATTGTTAAACAGTTAATTATATAGTTTCTAAGGGTCGACAAAATATAATTTTGATATATATATATATATATATATATATATATATATATATATATATATATATATATATCATCACTAATCATGTATATCACATAATCATGCATACCGTGACAAAAGCAGATTACAATAAAATTATATAAGTTACACAGGCTATTTAAAAATAAAGTTAGCATCAATATAAATGTATAAAACAAATTTTAAAAAAATCAAACAGAAGAAAATAATAATGGTAACATTAATAAATACCCCAACACACAAAAGGTAATCAAAGCAACTAAAGCATTTCTGAAAATAGAACTTATATAATAATTACATAAACAGATTAAACTAATCAAACCGTGGCAATTACTAAAGACCAAGGCAAATACCAAAACAAACGCTCTATTAAAAGATAAAAAAACATACAAAAATGTCAGTACCCAAAATACAAACTGATGAATAACACCAACAGAACATTAGCAAAACTGTTCTTATAAATTTCACGTCTACGATGAAAGCAAAACATACTTTGGAAAAACGTGAATTTCAGAAAATTCGCTTATTCGAGAAATCGGTAATTACAATAAAACATCAGTTAAAAGAAAGAAAGAGAAAAATATTTTATTCATCTTTGGGGGCTTCCCCACACAACATAAAACATCAGTTAAAGGATATATGCTCAAAAGAACGAAATATGTACTCCTCACTTAATCTAATTTATACATCTCCTATTTAGCTATGTTTATTATTTGTTATTATTCGTACTTTTTAGAAATTTTCTTACTATTATAAGATGTAAAATATATACATATAAGCTATTTCAATTGATTTTATTTATTTATTATAATTATTTTTTAATTTAATTATTGTTTTTAATTTTTTTTTTTATGAGGGTTTTTCTTATTTTTAAAGTAAAAAAGGGTCACTGTTTAAAGATAAACTTTGAGTTGTAAAGCCTGTAGAGGATTTAGGCCAGAACATAAATACATTATGTATTGTAAATTGTAAAAATGTAAATAAAGTATTATTATCTTACAAAATATATTCTTATAAAATATTCTATACATTTTCTTTCTTTTCTTCATTATTTCATGCACAGGTCTTTCCTTTCGGGAGTAATGGTCAGCAGTTCCCAGGGTGACTGATCCTATTGGGAGGTAAATTCGGTCCACTTCTTCTTCCAAACGTCTCTGTCCCTTGCAGCTCTCAACCAAATGGGTACTGCCTGCAGCTGAACCATGTCACCCTACCTTTTCTTTGGTCACCTTTTACTTCTTTTAAAATCATATGGAGTCCAATAAGTGACAATTTTCCTGCCAATTTCACTTTCATAGTATTATCCGCCTGTGTGCGTTTGCGAGTCCGGTTTCTTTTTTAATCTTGGCTTTCTCACCTTCATAATACATCGATCGTGTTCTGCCACACATGGATCTTCACCTCTTGAGCTTTGGCAGTGACAACGCTTGGCATTTATAGGCAGCCGCTGGGCTTATTTAACTATCGAAGACCTGTATTTTAAGCTTCATACATAGATTACCTTTCATAATATGCTTGAGAGACCAACACTTTTTCTAACCTAGCGTCATTCTCCTCTGGAATTTCTTTGCTCCTCTATCTGCAAAATATACTATTTGACCCAGATAGATATACTCCTCTACATATTCCAACCTGTGGTTGTTTACTTTACATTCTTATTTTACCCCTTATACATTAGTAATTTCTAGGATAAAGACTAGTTTCTTTGCATAATTTTAGAACATGATTGAGCATTTCCCGCAGTATTCATACGCCTTGGGCCATTTCACGATTTCATCTGCAGAGCCTATGTTGCTTAACCAATTACCATTTATTTGGATTTCTACTTTTTCCCAACCAAAACGTCAGAATACCATCTCCAGCACTAGAACAAACAGAAATGGGGATAACGCATCTTCTTGCCACACACCCTTCTCAACAATAAAACTTTGTTCTTACATTTCTGTCGTTACGTATGCTGACATTTCTTTATAAAGTTTTTTGATTATTTTTATATACTTTTCCTTTGCTCCTATCGTCCTAAGGGCTTTAAATATTTCTTAATTTGTAATACTGCCAAAGGCCTTCTAAAAGTCATGAAAACGAAGGAGTACAGTCTGGATGTTATCTACTGTCAGGTAACCTTTTGTAATTCCTGCTTGTTCTTCGTCAACACGTTCTATAATTATTTTGGTAAGCCGTTTTTTGAATTTTAAACAAAATATCAAGAAAATAATAACCATACAAAAATATAAAAATCGCGCAGTTGACAAAAAAATCAGACGTTCTAAATCTCAACACGTTATTTCAATTTAATACACTCGGATAAATAGAATACATTGACATATATAATACATCATATTAAAAAAACATTTATCCATTTAAATAATCACAAATAAAAAAAAAAATCCGTTTACTTGTAAAACCAGGGAATATCATAAAGTCTGGAATAACCTACGTAACCCGATACCCCTCAACTATCCCTCAATTTTCAAAGTTGATGCTTATACAATACAGTTATAGTTAGATAGTTCATTCTCTATACATTTATATGTCTTATGTAGATATGTTATCAGTAAAACAGTAATTAATAATAGCATTTTTTTTTAATCTAATAAAAATGCAATATTACTACAACTCTTTATACCTTCCTCCTGTTTGATGATAATAAAGCAAGTTTATCTAAAAAGGTATCCTCATCCACATATACTGCTTTTCTGTAAAAATTAAAAAGACTTACTGGGATCCCTCACACTAGACCTAAAAGGAAGGAACTTGATATATACTTCAGCCAAACCTTCTTATGCAATAATACATTTAAGTAATACCTCTCTGGATCTTAGTAGGAATGTCCTAGTATTATTCGCACTCGCCAGTTTTCTGTTGGATTACTGAAATTCCTGTGATCCATCACTGTGATTGCTTCAGGACCGTGAGTTGTCTTGATTTCTGTATTCCACTATAGATATTTTCCAATATTGATTCGATGTGTAAATATGGATACATTCTTGATTATTGCATTATGGTATTCTAGTAACGATGATTTCTATACTGTAATGGTCAGTCTTGATCTTCAGTGTAATAATAATCAAATAAAAGTGTTTTTACAATTAATTGGGTCCCATAAATTTTTAATTGTTTTATAATAAGGAAAATTTGTAAACATGGGCAGACTAGTCGGTAAAGCCGAACAATCGACTGCTTTTACAGTTAGCGACTAGTCGGCAAAAAGTGCTGACTAGTTGACCATTTTATTAATTTATATTTCTTCGCTTAAAAATAGGTTGATTTAAATGAAAACTGAATAAAATTGATAATAATTTTTATTGGAGATTCATCTTTACATTTTGTTATTTATTTCAGAAATAAAACTCATTTTTTAAAATTAATTGTCGGACTTTAAGGAAAAAATTATTTGATAACTTCTACAATTGTAAATAAAAACGTACGTAACCTACTATTTTGTATATTTTTATTTTTATTTTTTTTTATCGCTGTCTTAGTTTTGTGTCATAATTAAAAAATATTATAATTTTTTTTTTTTTTATTTAAGTATAACATGGCTGGATTGCGAAAATGAAACTGCCACATTAGCTATTTCCATTATTGTTTATTATATGATTGAATTTTAAATTTCACAATTGACTAAGTAAAGTAAACTACTGCTTTTACTTTATTTTTTTCTAAAATATCAATCTTTTTCACACCGGCTTGTTCGCAATGACAGAAGAAAAAATATAAAATAAACAATAACCAGTATCTACAAGTACAGACAGCTATAAAACTAAATACAAAGCACCTAGAACCTTGCCGGAGTTACCGATATTCCTCCGATAGCAATGATTGGCTTGATTGACTAGTCTGCCTCTCTGCCAGCCAACTTGTCAACGAGTGACTAGTCGGCCAAAGTTATAGTCGGACCATCTCTAAAAATATGATTTTATGGAAAAAAAGAATGAAATAATATCACTCATCTCGGATGAAAAATTTGCTAATTATCAATTCGAAGAGTCAAATTATACAAAATTGAGTCAATTTTTACACTCAATACATGGACCTCTATAATTAATATTTTTTTTTTTTTTATAAAGGGGTTCATTTTTTCATATGCACTAATTTTCCTTTTTACCCATCACTTAGGCATATATATATATATATATATATATATATATATATATATATATATATATATATATAAATATATATATATATTTTTTTTTAATTTTTGAAGAGAAAAGATTTGACCCCAGTTGGGATTCGAACCCAAGTCTCCACCTCTCTAGCGTGGCGCCTTATCCACTAGGCCACCGGACTCGTATCCGAACCAGGGAAATCTTTTCTCTTCACTGATCCATACCCCCGGGCACTCGCAATTGCCCGGGGGTATGGATCAGTGAAGAGAAAAGATTTCCCTGGTTCGGATACGAGCCCGGTGGCCTAGTGGATAAGGCACCACGCTAGAAAAGTGGGGACTCGGGTTCGAATCCCGACTGGGCAAATCTTTTCTCTTCAAAATAAAAAATATATTAATCAACAACAATTAATTATTTCATAATTATAATATATATATGACGTATGTCAACAAGATCTAGTTAACAGTAATGTTCAATGAACATTCATCCCCGATTTGTACATCGCAACTGCGAGTGCCCGGGGGTATGGATCAGTGAAGAGAAAAGATTTCCCTGGTTCGGATACGAGCCCGGTGGCCTAGTGGATAAGGCACCACGCTAGAAAAGTGGGGACTCGGGTCCGAATCCCGACTGGGCAAATCTTTTCTCTTCAAAATAAAAAATATATTAATCAACAACAATTAATTATTTCATAATTATAATATATATATATATATATATATATATATATATATATATATATATATATATATATATATATCAACTCAGAAAAAGTAGTTTATAAAAAATAACCTTATCTTATTACTAGGCAACTTATATGTTTGTAAATTAGCCATTAAGTAATGGACAAAATATAAAATTGGAAACCATTGTGGGTGTAAAACAAATTTTCTTTATTGTTCAACAATCCTTTTTGTTGAGCTGTCGCAAATAATATTTTTTTTAATTACACTGAAGGTTATTATAATCCCAATACCACAAAGTCCCAGGCCAGGAGCCTCAATATGACTTATTGCTGTGATAAACGGACCATAATCGAAAAATGATTGTTCTTTGTTCTTAAATAACAAAAGTACTCAGAGCAGGTAATAATGGAAAACAAATTAATGACAAGCCAAAGTGGGAGGAATGGTTGGGGGAAAACAACTGGAAGGCATGCCTTCTTAAACTCCCAATAATTAAATCAAAAGAACCCTCTTCTAATTTCCAATTTACATTTTTCTTCTCTTTCTTTCTTATTTTTCTCTTCTTTTACCGGCGACTTCTTAATGGAGAAATTCCTCCTTCTCGACTGAAGAGGCATTCAATAAAACCGCTAATGACTCTTCATTTCGAATTCCAATTTTGTTGCGGCATACAAAATTTCATTTAGATATCTAATATTTAAATGAAATTATCAAAATGTGTGAAAAAAACTTAAGTTATAAGAATCGTTATTAAAATAGTTAATCATTTCCCACTTTTTTATTTTATAAGATTTTTATGAGGTAAGGGGTTATCAAATTGCCAATCCCTCGCAGTTATATAATTCATAATTTGCTAATGCGTAGGTTATTATTACTCAACACGAAGATAATTAACTTTTTTAATTAATTACAAGTAATATGTATAAGCGATGGATATCACAAAGAAAACCTGGATTAATATACAGCTTAGTGTGTAGCTTATATGTACCCATGTTGCTCCACATTGTAAAAACCATTGTTAGTTTTTTTCCCGTTATTCTTCCTATAAAATTGAACAGGAGGGTGACATATTTTTGAAACCTATGAATTATCCTGATCTCTTGTCTTTATACCAAAGTAATGCTGATCGGAATTCTTGAAAAGAGATGTAAAATTGCGTTTTTGTTTTCGACAAGAACATAATTTGACCACATCTCAAAAATATTTTGAGATTCTTATTTTGATTTCAAGAAGAATGAACTGAAAGTTTGGTTTAATTGCACCCCTCGATGTCCTTTGTGCCAAGAGGATGAAGTGTACGAATTGCACCTTCTAGTTAGCCTAGGTTTTAGTTAGGCTTTAGCTAATGTCCTCCAACCATGGCAGCGTTACTGATGATTAGAGCTGTGAATTATATGCAATAAAAACTAAAAAATATGCACATATATATGCAGTGATATTGGGTAAAATATTCAATTAAATACTGAAAATATGCAATTATCTGCATTATTAGAAAAATAAAAAAATCGCAATACATACCTATGCTATAGTACAAACTCAAGTTTAAATAACTAATAGTGTTGAAAAGGGGAACATTAGGAAGAAAAACATTAAAAAGCTAATATTAAAAAACAAAAATAAATGTTAAAAACCTTTATTAAATACAAATAAAACACATTAAACAGGGAACATGACAATCTGCAGAAACTTTTTTTTTTTTTTTTTTTTTTTTTCATTTATTGATATTTAAAACTGTACAAAATAATATACAACAAGTAAATGTGTTGGCAGTGAATACAATGGCATGTAAATAACTTGTGAAGAACAACTCACTAGTAGCATTTCAATAAAATCTACACTAAAAGGTCTCTAGGCCATCTTCTTTTCAGACGCCTCGGAGGATTATCAGGGATGGAGGAGGAAGCAAGTTGGGAGACTAGAGGATTGGAGTGGTTATGGAGCTTACTATGGAAGGATAGGTATCTGGTTTGAGCTAAATCAGAAACATGTGGAACATTAAGATCTTTATGAATAAGTTTATTGGTCACATAGTAAGCAGCATTAAGGATTTTTCGAAGGATTTTGGATGGTAAAGATTGGATACGAGATGAATTGGATGGTTTAGTAGAGCTTCAAAGCTCAACTCCGTACGTCCATATAGATCTAATCACTGTCATGTAAATGAGTCTTTTGTAATTAATTGGGAGCTTTGAACGTTTGTCTAGTAAATGTTGAATTAGTCTGTAACTACGCGTCGTTGTCGCGACGGGCAGTTTCTTGTCGTTTTAGTCTTGTACGTGGATTCCAAGAAAGTCGTTTGTCCAAGTGGAGTCCTAGGTAGCGGATCTGTTCAACAGGGATTAGTGGAATATCATTAAAGGATACTGTAGGGCAGGATGTCGTAGGTTTACGACGAAGGGTAAAGGTTATTTGATGGGATTTGTTTGGATTTATTTTGATTCTCCATTTTTGACACCATTCTTGAAGGTTTAGGATATGGGATTAAGGAGTTTTAGAGGATAGTAAGCGGTAAGCGTAAGCGGTGAGGATAGTGGTAGGATGAGTTGGGATGTCAGCTGTGTACACTGTGTAGAGGATAGGACCTAGGATACTACCTTGAGGAACTCCGGCAGATTGGGTAAAGAGGGGAAAAAAGGAAATTTATGGTTTACTTTGAAGGTTCGGTCACTGAGATAAGACCAGAAAACTTAAACAACAATCATAATCAAAATACTTATTTTTTAAAACAGAACAACGTATGACATCAATAACAATAAGCAACTACCATAAAGAAACTTTCCTGACTTACTCATGCCACTCATAAACTGTTGTAGATTTGCATTGCGGAAAACCGAAAACGGACAACAGAAAAAGTTCATGTTTTCGAACAAAATAAATCATCAATTGGGTCTCAAAATAGATTTGAAACGCTCTACATCATATGAATATCAAAAGTCTCCATCACACCTGAAAGTCTCATTCCAAAGCTCACCTTCGTATTTTTCAACAAGATCTTTTGTCTTTGAAAGAGTGACTTTCGGTATTTTTTTACAAATGATATGTCTCGGTGAACACTGTTTGAGAGAATGTGTAATGGAATGATGGAAGGGAGAAGGGTGAGATGAAAAGTGAAGTCATAATATTCCACGAATTTGAGCAAAGCATAAACGAGAAATTAATCGGTTTAAACAACTCTAAGAGAAGCAAATACGATCGAAAGCGCTCTAAAACCGAATAATCAACAATTCGACACATACAAACGCATGGGGAAAAGATGGGAGGAGTTCTTATAGCTATTTTTCGGCTTTTATCTGTATATTTTTTTTTCTGCTCGGAAACATAAAAAATTCAAATGTCAAATGCAGATATGCCGGATACGCAGATAAATATGCTAGTATAGATCAAAATATGGAAAAATATGCATTTATGGAAAAATATACAAATTAAAAATAGCTCAAATTTATTCCAAATGCCTTAAAACATATATATTTTGATAATATTAGATGTTTTAGTTAGGAGAAATATGCAAATGCGTATATTTCACAGCCCTACTGATGATCATACGGGCTGCCCGTCCTGACAGGCATATCTCTAGATTAATTCCTATCTTGAATTTTTCCATAAATGTGGACGGTACCATTAAGACAAGAATTATTTGGCTCTTAGAAGCCAAATGTCCTAGTTGTTAACGGCTTAGAAAATAAATAAATAAAAAAAAAACAATACTAGGTAGTGAATAAATGTAGAGGATATGGAGCTAAAAACCCGATTCAGTATTCCAACAATGATCGGAATGGTGAAATTCCAGTAGTAAATTATTGAATAATACAAATCCTTATATCTCTATTCCACCATTAAAGCCCAAAATTTTATTAGCGTAATAAGTGATTAGGATAAAAATTGTTAGGTATAATTTTCATCCATTGAGATCGATGGAGTTTCCAAAATAATAACCATTAACAGTTTTTGTCTTATAAACAAAACTGTATTTCGATTTATTTTCTTTTGTTTTTTATTACAGATACAAAATATTGAATTTACATACTCGCCTTTTATTAGTAATCGGTTATTAGACATTTAGAGTCGCTTCTATCTAGATTATTTCAAGGTTATTAACATTTATAATCATGATCAAAAATGAAAATTGCAGGGTTTGCTTATCAATTTTTTGTAGATAAATAACACTTGTCTGAAAATTGAACAAACATGAGAGGAAGTCCCATCTTATAATCCACACGATAAATAACAATTGTAGCTATGTTATCTAACAAAACAAATATGTGAGGCTTTGAATTTCAAAACCAGATAACTCCAATTTCCAGATTTTTATTTCCTTTTTTCAATTGTTTTTATACTAGATTTTCTTAAGGTGAAAAGTTTCTTTTTCCCAAAAGTAGTTAAATAGCATTGAAAACAGCCATACGAAAATAAGGCCTCTTCCTATTGCAGTCAATCCTTTTTCTTTTGACCAGTTGTGAACAATTTTGAAAAATGGTCTTAGCAGGTTTTTTAATTCAACGCTTCATGTATATTTTTTCTTTTCGATTAAACCTAAAATTTTTTGTAGCAGACCATTAAATTATGATTTATACAATGTTTGTAGCAGCCTTCAAATTCTTCTTATTAAGATAGGCACTTGGTAGTTTTACTAGAATATTTGTCAAATAATAAATTTTTACTGGAAGTTTTGACAAATATATTACGATCTTCCACTTGAGACAGTAATTTCTCAGAAGCCAATATTTCCCGTACTCAGTTAATTATAACGAAAACAAAAGCAAACCGCAATTGAACACTGAAAACAAGTTGATTTATGATATTTTCGCAATATAATTTACTGGGGATAGTCTAAGTCTTAACGACCTCAGTTTGAAACATTACAAACAACTTATTTTCATACTAATTGGCGTATTACATTATTTCCTTGTTCCGTCAGCTGAATCATGTGATTTTGCAACTCTCTGGCATGACCTGGTCCAATCCCATTTATTTCCTCTCCAGAGCTAAGCTGAGGATTAAGTTCGTTGAGGATCAGATCTTTACCACACCTGAAGCAAACGATTTCACTGAAGGCTGAGGCAATACAGAAATGTTCAATATATATATTTTTTTTTTTTATTTTATTGAGAAAGTATTACAATCTGCCTCAATGTGGGCAATAGGTAATATGGATGACTAAATGGATCCATTCACACACTATTTACAATAAAAAATAAATGCAAAGAATAGATAAAAAAAATAAAATAAAATAATAATAAGAAAATAAACAAAGTATCTCAAACTATAAAATACATAAAGCTAAGAAAATAAAAAATAAATAATCTATAAAATAAGTAACAAGACATAAAAAAAATAAATAAATAAAAATTTAAATTAAATTAAATCTTATACTTATCTTATACTGTTCCTTACCTATATTTAAAATTGCATCCTACGCACAACCCACTTTCCGGTTGTGGAAACACTCCGTCATAATAACTTTACTAAAACCAGGCAAACCTCCTAACAGCGCTTCATCTTATAGACCAATTAGCCTACTTCCTATTCTATCTAAAATATTTGAGCCTACATTGCTTCCTTCAATCCCAGGGAATTGAAAAAGGAAGTGTAGTGGGATTCGGAAATGGATTTATTAGGAGGGGAATACGCTGACACAATAGTTATAGGAAAGAAAGGAGTTTGAATTTTTACAGCAGTAGATTGAAGGAAATCATGGACTGGCAAGGGGAGTAGGTAGTGGGCGAGGGATTGGTGTATGATGACAGCGGATCCAGCATGGGCTGTTCCATCTGGGTGGTCAGTCCGATATGTTTCGTACTGAGGTATGTTAAATAGACGTTTGTTGGTTAGTCTTGTTTCAGTAATAAGGGCTACGTCGATGTGTCTGTCCTGTAATAAGATAGTTAGCTCGTTAGTGTGATTTCGAACACCATTTGCGTTCCATAGAAGGATCGTTAGGGACTTAAATGGGGACATTTAAGGATTTCTAGGTGGTGGGATTACAAAATGTGATAAAGCAGTTGAAAATAGGGTTATGAGAGGGGTAACTATTGATTTAAACTCTGAGAGGAAAGACGACAGTATATTGGTGAGGTCAGAGGAATTCGGAGGCGGAGGGATGTAAGAAATCTGATGAAGATTAGGGTTATAAGGATTAAGTTTTGGATGAATGACGGAAGGATGAGGAATTTGGTGTTCTTGTGATGCAGGTTCAGGCTGCTGCTGGGCCTTGAGATGTGAGGTTGGTTCTGAGCCTCTTAACATTTCAGAGAAGGTTACTGCTCCAATGACTGTTTTGGATGGTTGTCTTGTTGGTTTGGATGGCTCTTCTCTCCTAGAGGTTGTTTGCATTCTTGATTTCAAGGTTTTGTAGGTTTGACATCCCTTGTAATTTGCTGGATGCCCTTGGTGGCAAAGTTCACAAACTGCAGGAGTTTGTCGGGATTTGCTACATTCTTCTGATTTATGTTGCTCACCACACTTAACACAACGTAATAAATGATGGCAATAGCGTCTTGTGTGGCCATATGCCTGGCAGTTATGGCATTGAACTATTTCCCGCTTCGGGTATGGTTTTTCGACTGATATACTGGTGTAGTACAGTCTGTTCACGTTGTAGATTTCTTCTACTCCCGGTGTTCGCTCGAGGTCGACAAAAAATAGAGGTAAGCCTATTTTGCTGATTGTACCCGATTGATCTTTATTGTCTCTTTGGACATTTATAACCTGCTTGACCTTAAATCCCATAGCAGTCAGTTCTTCTTCGATGACATTGCCTGATGTTGATGCATGTAAATGGCGAATTACTACTCTAAGTGATCTCTCCTATTGTAACTGGGATGTGTGAAAATCTGCCTTGGTATCAGACAGATACTTCACTATTTTCCTGTAAATTTCTGGCGAGTCTGGGGTAATCTTTGTATCATTTGTCCGACTATGGAATGTAAATTTACCGGAGCCTACTATTTGATTTAATTGCTCACATAGGAGCTGAATGTTTTTTATATTTCTCACAAAGATGGGTGGGGGCTTAATATCTTTTGGGGTGCTATTAGTTTCTATTGTTTCTGTCCTGTTAGATAAAACTTGATATGAGTTTGGTGTGAAGAATGGTGACTTGTCGGTAAATACTTGGGTTGAAGGACCTGGAAGAGATTCCATATCTATTGAGTTCTCTGGAGTGATATGCTTAGCTATCAATATTAATAGGTCAACGATTTAAATACCATATATTTTTATCAGTGGATTGTAGGGAAAGTAACTATCCAAAATAATTTTCTCTTAATGCTCTTGTAGGATTAAAGTGGAAATATGAGCACAGTAGGAATGGTAAATAAAGAATGTTGCATTAAAAACATTCGCTTATCTAAAAAATTGTTATGAAGGTGCGTGAACACGTGAGATTTTTCTGCGCTGGATCTGCTCTGGAGAGTAAAACTCGCACGTGTAAAGAGCAGTAAGAGTTCTCGCTGAAAGATGAAGGGGAACTCTAGAAGTGTCGCAATATTTCATCATCCTCGCTAGTGTAAACGGTTTCCTCATGCTTGCGGTGAGTACTCTCACAGTGATCAAATTATTTTGATTTCTCTGTGAGTAGCTATGGCTCAATCCAGCAAAAAGTGGTTCAATGAGATTTGTAAGCTCATCGAAGTGTATGAACTAATGTACATACAGGTATGCGGAAGAGATACTGTATACTGTCATAAGAATCACCTGAATTGATAACGTACAACAACATAAACAATGGCATATAAAATCAATAAATGTCATTTTTTTTTTTGCTGCGAAAATCGTTTTTAGGCAAATACTACGTTTACTGTAAATATAAATTAAATTTCAAATACAGACTACTTCAACATTTACTAGACAAACGATCAAACCTCCCAATTCATTACAAAGGACTTATTTACATGACTGTTATTAGACCTATTTGGACGTACGGAGTTGAGCTTTGGGGCTCTACTAAACCATCCAATTCATCTCGTATCCAATCCATACAATCCAAAATCCTTCGAAAAATCCTAAATGCCCCTTACTTTGTCACCAATAAGCGTATCCATAAAGACCTTAATGTTCCATATGTTGCTGAGTTAGCTCAAACCAGATACCTATCCTTCCATAGTAAGCTCCATAACCACTCCAATCCACTAGTCTCCCAACTTGCTTCCTCCTCCATCCCTGATAATCCTCCGAGGCGTCTGAAAAGAAGATGGCCTAGAGACCTTTTAGAGTAGATTTTATTGAAGTGCTACTAGTGAGTAGTTCTTCACAAGTTATTTACATGCCATTGTATTCACTGTCAACACATTTACTTGTTGTATATTATTCTGTACAGTTGTAAATATCAATTAATGAAAAAAGAAAAAAAAAATTTCAAATATTTACCCGTTGCAAAAAACCGTAAGGTAACCATTAGAAGTTTACGAACAGAGATCGCTTCTCTCATTACTGTGTCTTTTTTTGAAAATTATGGGCCAACTAATTCAACAAGAAACTTAAATTCAACACTTAAAAACATGTAAAAGTTTCTACACTGCTGGGCGTCTTCGATTTCCAATTCAAGTGATAAAGTATGATACGCGTCTAAATTATTCCTCCTTTGTATCCATGACTTCACCCATCTTTTCTTTTATTTTTGTACTACTATATACTATACTTTTTTTTTTCTTTATAAACACAAAATTAATATCGCTGATGCAACTACTCGTCTTCTTGCCATCTTGCCACTCTCAGAACTGAATAGTGCCTGCGTGTAAACGAATCTCGAGATTTAAGCCGCGGTTACACTAGGTTGTTAAGCAGTCGCTACTATTCTGCCGCTGGTAAATATTTCCATCAGCAAGCGCATCTGAAGAGTTCACATTATAAGTAAATAGCCGCTAGAACAGTTGCTGTTGATGACTTGAAAACATTGTGTGTGTGAGTGCTAAATGTCATCTATTGGTGTGAGTCGTGACGTTTTGAGACGTGTGTTAAATGTTGGAGTTAGAGAGTTGTTTGAACAGATGTTGAAACGGAAAAAAATGCGATGGTGGGTTAGATCCTGGATATTAAGAAGAAACGATCTGGGGGCAACAGCAACACTTTTTAAGAAACTAGAATTGGAAGATCCATCATCGTATGCCAACATTTTAAGAATGTCAGATCCTAAATTTAAAGAGTTATTGGAGTTAGTGACACCGCTTATTCAGAAACGACACCAAATTCCGTCAGGCGATTCCAAGTAAAACCGAACTACAAATTACTTTACGGTATCTAACTACCCGAGACAGTTTTAAGTCATTGGCCTACCTGTTTAGAGTTCTTCATAACTCAATTTCACTGTTCATTAAGTTTTACAACTGTTTATTAAGATACAGTGCATAATAATGTACAAATGTAATGTAAATATACCGCTTGTGAGTTACTAGGGGTTCTATATTGGCTGGCTAGCGCTAACCTGGAGATCACGTGACTGACAGTGCATGGTAGGTAGCGCTAAAAAGTTAAACATGTTCAACTTCTGATTGCGGCTAGTAAACACTAACCTGCTGGCATTCAACAGCCGCTGGTTCTGGGGCAGACTAGGCTGCTTGCTGGCAGTATTGCAACCGGCTAGTTAGAAGCGGCTGTTAAACAGCCTAGTGTGACCGCGGCTTTACCATCGAGAGTTCGCTTCCCCGAGAGTGGAATCGTGCGAATTTCGCTCTCCCGTGTAAAGGGCTCTTAGAGTAACTCTCGAGAGCTTCTGTCGCGAGTTGCTCTCACGTGTAAACTCTGTTTAGTTGTATAGTGTATTTTTATAATTTAAAGAAAACGATATATCGTTAGGACCGTATCGATAAAAAAAGATGGCGATTACCGAAGAAAAATTATCGCTATTTCGCTATATAGAGTATTGATGCAGATCCCTACTATCGTATATTTATTACATTCATCCTTATGCTGAATGAACCATTTAAATATCGGTACTGACAAGTAAATACTATTAATTATTGAATTGGCCTGAAAGGAAACTGGGTTAAGTTGTCAACCAATGAATATTGCTAAATGACTGGGAATATACAGGATCAACCGGTGGTGTCAACTGCATAATGACTCTCCTCAACCCAGTTAGTGTGCACTTGTGCTGGTGCATGGGATTAGGAGCTTGTTAAAATTGCGACATCTGATGCTGAGATCTGGGGATGGTCTCTTGTTCAGTTTTGTGATAGCGCAGTCTTAGTGACAGGAACTCACACCAACCTGGTTACTATGTAATGCTGATTTATTGAACAGCGTATTGCCCTGAGATCACTCAAAACTCATGAATCATTGAAATTTTTCGTAGTTTTTGAAAATGACGGTATTTACTCATTTAGTGCTTTTTATTATGTAAAATTCAAGAGATATTTAGAATATTTATTTATGGTGTATTTTTTAATTTTATTTTTTCAAGATGCTTAATATATATTATATATTTCTTTGTCTTTGCGATGGATCCTCACATAACCACCATTAGAGGTTGACAGGGCATTCTAGTCTCCTCATATGCATATCCTTTTTGTTTACTATTAAGAATTTTATTTTTTTTTGTCATCGATTACTGCTAAACGAAGAACAACGCTTCAAAACAATGCGTAGAACATCTGGACCAAAAAAAATACCTTTGGCTCATCCCATCACAATAAGCATATGTGGTTTAGCCATACAACCAACTAGCGATGATTCATTCCAATACTTTTCATGAATACGTAAATATAATATTAATGTTTTTGATTGAATGAATTTTTTTTGTATGAGAGCTTCAAACTTTGAAAAAAATATATTTTTTAAACGTATGCCACTAGGCGGTGTCAGTGCCTGAAAATAAATGACACTAAACTTTTTTACGTAGGTGATTGATAAATTAATTAAATAAAAAAAGGTTTTTTGGGCTCCATGTGAAGAAGACACGCTTCAGGTCAGTCCCAAAGATTTATATATTTCGAGTGCTATTTATGCATTTATTGACTTTATTTTGTGCACATTGAACAATATTAGTGCGCGTGTACCATTATTAAAAAAAAAGTGATATATATAGTCAGTCAATTTATTTAACGCCTTTTACAGGCGTACAGAGCTTTGGCTCTGGAACAATATGGCAACAGTTCTTAATACCTCAAAAATGTCTCAGAATGTTTTGAAACCAACAAATCAAAAACAGAACGAAATGGAACTAATCCAAAGCAGTAATTACTCGAAAACCCAGTCTAACCTCAACGCAACTGAAACCACATATGCTAAAGCCACCGCTTCAGACCGTTTTTTCAAAACGAGAAAATGCTATCATTTTACATACATTACCAGGCATAAAACAAAAAGAATATGTTCTCAAAATCGCAGAATTAATAGACCCAAAATTCATAAGATACACCTCTAGAATATCCAATTCAAGATTTTGTATCCATTTTAGCAATAAGGAAGCAATCGATAACCTCCTAAAAAAACATCAATCGATAACCATCGACAACAAACAAATAATTATAAAACGTCTAATTAACCCAGCCAAACGTATAATAATTTCTAATGCTTGCCCTTCAATTCCACACGAAGCAATAGAAAATGAACTCAGAAGCCTAGGTATTAAATTAGTCTCTCCCATGCATTTTCTAAGAGCTGGTTACCAAGACCCAAGGCTGGCGCACGTTCTAAGTTTTAGACGGCAAGTGTATATTCCACCCGAAGATTTGAATAAACTTCCAACGTCTTTACTTATAAAACATGACAATGTATCATATCGAATTTTTTTCAGTGAAGACATTGTCACTTGTTTTATTTGTAAACAACCGGGTCATATATCTACAGATTGCCCTGAGTGCGATAATGATAACAATATTCAGGAGGCATCTAACGGGAAAGAAAACCTATTAATACATTTTGATCAAGATGTTAAAAATAATTGTGGAACAATAACAAATTCTTCAATATTAGACACACCAAATCATATGGTTAATAAGGCTCCAACGACCATAGGAGGTTGTCATGGAGACCCTTTGAAAATAGAGTCACTAGAAGACAGTAACGGAATAGAGCCTTTAAACCAAGTATCACGTAGCCATGGTGATGAGTCAAACAATATCACTGTAGATAGTTCCGGTGCCGAATCAGCTGTTAATTCGAGCAATAATTTAGCAGCGTTACCCGTGGCGGTTTCTGGCACTAAACGATGTTACTCAAGTCCTCCTGCTTCTACTTTATCCAATATAGAATTAAGTTTATCTCTAGATTCTCCGGATGAGTTTGAAAATACCATTAATTTACAAGATTTCCCACCAATACCAGCACCTCAACCTTCTCGGAATAAGTCAAAAAAAACTGAAAAAGACCAATATCAATACTGAAACCAACTTCGAAAATGCTAGACAGTTAATAGAAGATAATTTACATAAATATCCCATTTCTTTTGATGAAATGGTGAAATTCATTCAAATGTCGTCTGAAACTAAAAACTTCAGCGAACTAGTTCACGAGTTCACGAACAACAAAGAGGGCTTAAAAGACATGCTTGCCGAAGTAAAGAAACACACAACTGACAGACGATCCAAATTAAGGATATCCAAGATATTAAAAAGAAAGTGGGACTCTACAGAAAATACATTAAATACAGACGACAGCACCGACAACTAGGAACTGACTAACAACTTTTCATTACTTTAATAAAATGACTACAACAAAAAACCCAATCATATTACAGTGGAATTGTAACGGATTTTACAAACATTACGAGCACTTCAAATTACTTTTAGCTGAAGAAAATCCCATATGCTGCTGTTTACAAGAGACACATTTTTTAAAATCACAAGCTGTTAATTTAAAAAAATTTAACATCTACCGAAAAGACAGAAATGATTGCAGATCTGCCTGGGGAGGAGTAGCGATTATGGTAAAAAAAGATGTATATTCTGAACGGATTAATATTGACTCATCCTTAGAAGTTGTTGCTATAAAATTATACAAACCTGAACCTATCACAGTCTGCAATATCTATATACCTCCAAACCGGAGACTTCACTGCCAATGATCTCCAAACTTTAGTTGACCAACTCCCAAGACCTCTAATCATGGTCGGAGATATGAATGGTCACAATAAATTGTGGGGTTCAACTTTATCAGACTACAAGAATAGAGGAAGAGAAATAGAGAAATTTTTAGATCTCAATAGTTTTTTAATTCTACTTAATGACGGTTTCCCTACTCATTTTTGTGCCAATGGATCCTTTTCCGCAATCGACTTATCATTCATAGACGTTAAACTTTTACATAAAGTTCAGTGGAGCGTAAAGGACACCTTGTATGGAAGTGATCATTTTCCTGTGACTGTTAAATTTTATGATATTTCAAATGCTACATTACATAGAGTTCCGAGATGGTCAATTAAAAGAGCGAATTGGGAAAAGTTTTCATTGTTGATAGAATCAGAAATGGTAATGAAAAAAGAATCATATGTCAATCTGGAGAACAAAATTACTTTCTTTAACCAAAGTGTCATAGAGTCAGCAAAAATGAATATTCCACACAAAGTAATTTATAATGACAGACGTCTAGTTCCTTGGTGGAATGAAGACTGCCGGATCGCAATTATGAATAAAAAAAAAAACACTGAACCGATACAAAAAAACAAGATCGCTGGAAGATTTAATTGTAGTTAAAAAAATGAGATCAATTGCTAACAAGATATTTAGGGCCAGCAAAAAAAATTCATGGATGACTTACGTCAATTCTATCAACAATAATACTACCATAACAGAAGTATGGAAAAAAGTTAATGCCATCCAAGGATCCAAAAAACTTGACTTTGTTTCTTCGGTTTCAGTAGATAATCAAATCATAACTGACCCTGGTAAAATAGTTGAGCATTTTGGAAATCACTTTTCTACTATGTCGAAAACTGATAATTATAACATCGATTTTCTGCAGCATAAATGTGAACAAGAAAAAAGCTCGATTGAATTTCATACACATGGCTCAGAAATTTTTAATCAGCCATTTACTCTAGCTGAAATGAATTTTATCTTAAACACATGCAAAGATAAATCTACTGCAGGCCCCGATCAGATCCCATATATTTTTTTGAAGAAACTACCGTCAATTGCACAATCATTTCTCCTTTCAATTTATAATGAAATCTGGACGACAGGGATGTTTCCCGAAGCCTGGAGGAAGGCCATCGTTATTCCAATCAGGAAAACTACAAAAGATATAAACATCGATAACTATAGGCCTATTTCACTACTTTCTTGTGTTTCTAAACTTCTCGAAAAGATGGTTAATAATAGACTAATTTATTTCTTGGACTCAAAAAAATTCATTTCAACTTCCCAGTGTGGATTCAGAAAACACCGCTCTGCTATCGACCAAATCACGAAGCTTGAAAACGAAATTCAAAGGGCTTTTTCAAACAAAGAACACCTGGTAGCTGTCTTCATAGATATCACAAAAGCATATGACATGATGTGGCGCTATAATGTTGTCAGTACACTATCCAAACTCGGTCTCTCAGGGCAGCTATTGACATTTATTAACAATTTTCTTAAAGATAGGTCGTTTCAAGTTAAGGTTGGATCTAACCTTTCTCAATCATTCCATCAGGAAAATGGAACGCCCCAAGGATCTCCGCTAAGCGTAACATTATTTTTAATAGCCATAAATAGCATTGTAAATACAACGCCTGCAGAAGTAAATTGTTCTTTGTTTGCTGACGACTTTGCTATTTATATAAGAAGCAGGTCAATAGAATATATCGAGTGGAAATTAAGAACAACTCTAGGGAATCTCGAATCATGGTCTAAAAATACTGGTTTCAACTTTTCAAGTTCCAAAACGGTGGCCATCCCATTTTTTTTGTAAAAGGAGAAAATGCCAAACGCACCCGTCATTAAGTTTGTTTCAACAACCTATTATGTTTGAAGAAGTTTTCAAATTCCTAGGAATCTACTTCGATAAAAAGCTAACATGGTCTGAACATATTCGTCAAATAAAAGCAAAATGCCAGAAAGGGCTAAATTTATTAAAAGTTCTGTCCAGCACTCAGTGGGGATCAGATCGACGAACTTTATTAATGATGTACCGTACTCTGATCAGGCCTATCATTGATTATGGAGCTGTTGCCTACAGTTCTGCTAGTGTTTCAACACTGAAATCACTAGATACTATTCATAATCAGGGACTTCGTCTTTGTATTGGTGCATTCAGAACCACACCTGCCCAAAGTTTGTACATAGAGAGTGGTGAGCCATCTTTAGAATTAAGGAGAAAATATTTGAGTTTAGCATACTTCGGCCAAATTATGTCAAAAAAAACACCTCCTCGCTTACGATCCTACAACACATACGATTTTGAATGAAGAGCATAGACGATCCTGCAAATGTTTCCATTGTAGATGCAAAATATGGGCAAATGATTTACAATTATCTTTCCCTAAATATTTTAAATTCCCAGGCAATCCAATACCTAACTGGATACAAACAGAAAGTACGATTGATTACAGTCTATCATTTTTTTCAAAACCCACGACTCCTCATCACATTTACCAAAAAATGTTTAATGAACGAAAAGAAGTGTACTTCAACTACTGTTTTTGGTTTACCGATGCTTCAAAATCCAGCTCTGAAGTTGGATGTGCCATTATTATGGGCTCTGTTTGTTACAAATTTCTTCTACCAGAATCGAATAGTGCATACACCGGTGAGCTCTATTCAATCTGGAAATCGTTGACATTCATAATGAATAGTCAATGCAAATATCATCTGATTGTATCCGATTCATTAAGCTCACTGAAATCACTGGAAAACAGAAACTCAAAAGACGTTTTGGTGATGAAAATCCAACTTCTTGAGAAGGAATGTCTACGTTCAGGCAAAGTGGTAAGATTTCTTTGGGTTCCTTCTCATCTGGGCATCGGAAGAAACGAAGAAGCAGACCAAGCTGCAAATGCTGCAAGATTGAAACCCAATTCAGACGTCATATACATCAATAAAACGACTGCATCGGATTGGCGTATTCATATAAAAAAAAGAATATATGAATCATGGATTACAGAGTGGAACAAAACAGCTGAAAAATTAGGCAAAATTAAAAGTAGTCCTGACGTATGGAGAACATCAGAAAGGAGAAATCGGCGCGAAGAAGCTGTCTTGGCAAGGATACGAATGGGACACACAGCCATAACGCACACGTATCTTCTAAAGGGACTCTATCCACCGACCTGCAGGATCTGCAATGTACCCATGACCGTGGAGCACATCTTAATGGACTGCGAGGAATACAAGGATGTAAGGAAAGATTGCGGAATGGCCAACCGGATGGACATCGCTCTTGGTGACAGTGAAACGTCTGTGCAAAGTTTATTTAAATTTTTGAAAATATCCAATGTTTATAACTTTGTATAATTATGCTTACTTTTAATACCAATAATGTTTGAATTAACTGAATGTTAAAAAACACATATATTTGTTGTTGCTAATGACCCTCTAGGGTAGATGCTTGTAAAATAAATAAATAAATAAATAATAAATAAATAAAAAAATTAATAAGCAGCTTTTGTACAAATTTGTTTTTGTTTAAATAAAACTAAATAATTAGTTAAGAATGAGGAAAGGACATTGAGTGTTAATATAACAAGTTTATATGAGCATTTCTCTGAAGCTAATTTTGTACAATGGGACTAACAATTTCATTACCACAAAGCTTAAAGCACCGTTTAGTCACAAAATCGTGTTATGTCCCCTACGCTATGGCAGTACTTCACATTTAAATTTTATGACATACCAGACTTAAAAAACAAGTAACTGCTCGTCGTTCCCGACTACTTCTACATTTCCTAGACAAGCTCCTAATAAATAACATAGGTCATATTTACATGACAGTAATTAGACTCATTGAGACATATGGAGTTAGCTTTGGGGCTCCATTAAACCTTCAAATTCATCTCGTATCCAATCCTTACCATAGATTGTTGATAATTTGATCTTATTATTTCATTTCGGATTAGCGACAAAAGTTATATAACAAAAACTATTCTGCATTAAGTTTCTGATTAGTGAACTGTCGTAAAATCTTCGATTCCACCATCATCAGAGCTAAAGCGTGGAAAATTATTACATTTTTGAGTGTGAAAAAAAAGTTACTCTTTGTTAAGTGTGAAAATATCGTTATAAAAAAGTACAGAACCAAACTAAAAGACGCATTATTGTCAAAATTAAAGACCTTCAGCCAAAAAACATATTCCTGTCACAATAAATAAAAATAAATTAGAACATTTTCCTTTACTTGTAGTAGTTAATTAATATTTTTTCAGTATTAACAGCAGCTTTGATTTAGATTGGCCTATGAGAAACATACCAATATAATGTTATCAAATTTAAACAAAACAGAGGAACATTGAAATTTAAACTTAAAACTAAACTTAGTTCAACGCTGTGTTTAACAGAAAATGTTATGGAAACTTACGAGTAACTTTGACTAGACCCGAAATTTGGTATAAAACAATCTGATTTATAAACAACATTGGGCTGACGATCTTATGTAGGTATTTTTTTATTACGGTTCTTGAGTTACAGGTTCTGAGTCTAATCTATGAAGGCGCAATAGTTCCAAAACGTTTGTACGATAAACTAGTATGGGAATCAGGAGCCAAAAAACAGGCTAATCTCACAAAATTACAGAGGGTACAAAGGATCATGGCAATTAGAATTTGCAAGGATGGGGTCACCTGTGGTGTAGTGGTTAGCATAGCAACCTACTAAACCCAAGATCGCGGGTTCGCAGCCCGGCAGATGACCTTAGGATTTTTTAAAGGGAGTAAAAAATCCTTAGCTATGCCGTCCTTCGGAAGGGACGTAAAATGGGGGTCCCGAGCCTGTGCGATGTCAGGTACTCGTTAAAGATCCCTATCCTAATTATACCTGGATAGGCTAAATTTAGGACTCCCACCGTAGCATCGTCCGATTAGCCATAGCAGCATAAAGTGACGTTAAACGAAATAAATAAAATAATGACATCCGTAAAGCGGAGAACTTAAGCTACTTTTTGAAGCACACCTATATCACGCACGCTTTTAGGTTACATATGATAGTGACTATCTTTCTTGGGTGGTTATAATTTTATTTATTTATTTATTCATTTGTATACATACTATATATATATATATATATATATATATATATATATATATATATATATATATATGTGTGTGTGTGTGTGTGTGTGTGTGTGTGTGTGTGCACACAGTACAAAAATAGCTTGCATGTAAAAAATATGTATGTAAATGACTAAAATAGCAGTTTCATTTTTGTGTTCCTACCTTTATATTATATTTCAATTAAGATTAATCTTTTTTGATTATGGCACAGACCAAAACTCTAAATTTAACAAAAATAGTCCCTATTCCTGGATTAAATAACAAACCGTAAATATGTATCTAAAATAAAAATTATAATCAATAAATGCCGTGTTTTCGCTTTTTTCCGACTAATCGTTGACTACAGAAGCAGCTCAATTGTCTTATCCAACTAGTCTAAAGTACGCTGGGGGCGAAAAATTCAATTAATTTTATTTTAATAACTGTTTATTTTAAAATGACTCCTAATCCTATTGTTTTTGTTCTTTTTTTTTCGAAAGATTAGAAATTAGATTTGTGACACAGTTTATATATACAATGTAAGGATTTGGAAGAGTTAAAAAAAAAAAATGTTTTTTTTTTTATTAAACATTATTTATTTATTTGAAAGTATTAATTAGTCATGACATATATTCTACCTCAAATGTATCATATTTTACTCGTTCTAGTCTTGGCGAATTTATATTTCAACATCTGCCCATATTCGTTGTCCAAAGTAAAAGCGGATTCATTAGCATTTGTTGACAACCTCATGCACAGCCATTGACGCTGTTCCGGAAGGACTACCTGACAAAGCTTGCCCTTCAACATGTCAATTATTCCCCTTCTTCCCCTCTCCCCCCCCCCCCTCCTCAGCATAAAAAATTGAAAGCCAGTCACCCTCTATAGTGGGTCCCTGAATTGTTTATAATGATCTGGAATGGAATAAAAATGCCATT
This sequence comes from Euschistus heros, assembly GCA_003667255.2. Taxonomy (NCBI): domain Eukaryota; kingdom Metazoa; phylum Arthropoda; class Insecta; order Hemiptera; family Pentatomidae; genus Euschistus; species Euschistus heros. The sequence continues at coordinate 3,650,423 of RCWM02000028.1, forward strand.
TTAAGATTACTTTACGTTAATTTATTAAGTTTTTTATTGTTATATACTTTTTTTATGGCAGTAATTATTATCCGACCTTAACCAAAATTATAAAATACTAAAGTTTAGTACATTCATGAAATAACAATTAATGAAAAAAATTGATTATCTGAGTAATATTATTGAGTGATATAGTATGATTCTTTTTCTTCTTTTTATTACTTATTATTATTACCTATTATATATTACCATTTATCACATCTTATTTTATTTCTTTTATATTTAAACGCTTTTAATATTAATTTGCTTACTTTATTTTTTTTTTATTTTACTTCTTTTTTATATAATTGTACATGTACGAATGGGCCTTGTCACCTATATTACTCACTGGCCTTGTAATAATTTAAAAAAAAATTATTTACAACTCAAGTATCCTATTTTTTCCAAAGTTTTAATCATATCATATATATGGTTGTTCAAAATTAATGATGGGTTTCATGTTCTCATCAAATTACCTTTTTTTAATAATTAACCCTTAAAAAGGGCTCCTTACTTCGTCATTAATAAACTTATCCATAAGTACATTAATGTTCCTTACGTTGCTGATTTAGCCCAAACCCTAGTTACAATACTTTTCCTATTAGGTTTCTAGAACGAAATATATTTTGATAGTTTTCATACACGAGTACACTTGGTTTATTATGAATTGAATCAAACATCTATCCTCACATTTTGGTAATATACCCTTAGTTAAATACCCTCTCTCAAAATTGCCGTGTTATCAATTCGAAAGTAATATATATATTACAATATCTAATCTAAACCTAAAAAACAATCTTTTTTTTCCTTTTTTTTTTAATTTTTTCATACTAAGCATAGATTCTGAATTATTTGATGACAAAATTACAAATACATTAATCTCACTTATAGCATAATAATGATAGAATATATAATATATGATATATAATATAGCAATCCCCGTTGCGGCTTCGTGTTCCGTGCCCATTTAGATTTACAGCTCATACATTAATAATAAAAATTAGATGTCCGATTATGTTTTTACGTGACCTTCAATCACTTTCAATGGTACCAGGTTAAAAATTACAGCTATGCGTGGAAATACATTAACAGACGAATAGAGAAATTGCATTTACTCCTAGAAACCCAATGATTCCTAATTAAAATTTCCAATTAACCTTCCGTTACTCGCGGTCACCTGCGAGGTGATAGAGCGAAGTAAAGTTTCTGTAATTAACTGAAAAAAACACCTGTAAGCTTCCCCTTCCAGCAGTACTCCTACCTCTTCCTCTTCTTTGACTCAGTACCAGGGTAAGTTTTAATGAGTGACTTTGATAGACGTAGAAGTGAAAATTACCTTTAACTTTCGCCGCGACCACTAATATCAGTTATTTGAATTCAATATACTTTCATGAATTAATATCTGTCTCCTGTTTCATTCATTTATATTGATAAATATGAATTGGTTTTTTTTTTTGTTTTTTTTAATCTATATCAAAGTCGAAAAAAATTAGGTTTGGGACATATTAGGTACTTACATCACATTGCAGTAATTTCTACACTGGTAATCTTCGACTCGAAATATAGTTCATTCGGAAGGCTTTAAAATTTTTTTTTTTTTTCCATTTTGCATGCTTTTCACAATACAGGATTTTTATTGATAAAATTAATAGAATTTTAATTATCTACGTTCTTCACTTTTGAAAGGAAGCCGCAAAGAGAAATGATATATTATATATCATATTATATTATCTATTATTATGTTATAACTGAGTTTATTGTATTTGTAATTTCGAAGAATCCATTCTTCGTATAAAAAAACTTCTAAAAAAAGTTTGTTTTTTAGGTGGGGGTTAAGTATTGTAATGTATTTTACTCTCGAATTGATAACACGGTAATTTTGAGAGAGGATATTCAACTAAGAGTATATTACGAAAAGGTGTATCTAAATAGGTGTTTGATTCAGTTTACAATAAACAAAGTGGACTCGTGTATGTTAACTATTAAAATATATTTTGTTCCAGAAACATAAAAGGAAAAGTAGTGTTACTCAATTTTTAAGTTCAAACTTATTTTAGCCTAGTGGAAACCAAAATTTTTCTCTTTCACTTTTGATAATTAAAAAGCTGTTTTTTTTTCATAATTACTACATCACTAGCCTATTACAAGCGAAAAACTACTTTTACAACTTTGAGTGCTACGAACGGAAAACTGGGATAATATTTACGTATGGGTGGAATAAATAGTTACTTGTAGAGACTCCCAAGTTAATATCTTGGGAGTCTCTGCAAGTAACTATTTATAAACTATTTCTTGTGTAATTAAACAAATTGAAACACATGATGCAGGTGTACTATCACACATTGTGCATTTTGTCTAAAATAAAACATTTTACAACTGTATATATGACTACTTTATCATCCCTTGTCCCCTTTTAAGTAACACCATTGAGAAAACCACTTTGCTTTTCAAAACCTTTATTGTACGACCCATTATAGAAAAAGTGGTGTATCTCAATTAATACCCTAAAACCATCAGTTGAAAATATTTTTATCTTACAATACTTTATAACAAGTTTAATCAAGTTATCGATAAAAATACATCTCTAAACCATCTTCTTTTCAGATACCATGGAGATTTATTATAAGTAAGCAGCTTATTATGGAAAATAGATAAAATGCTTAACATGGAACATATAGGACATCAATAATAATCGTTATGGATATGTTTATTTGTAATAAAATAAGGAGCATTGAGAATTTTTCGTAGGATTTTTGGTAGTAAGGATTGGATACAAGAAAAATTGGAAGATTAAGTGGAGCAACAAAGTTTAACTTCTAATTGAGTATAACCACTATCTTGTAAATGAATCTTCTTTAGTTGATTAGAAGCTTTTAACATTTGTCATGTAAACGTTGGAGAAATCGAAAACGAGAAGCTGTTTCTTGTCGTCGTCTGGTATGTGGATTCCAAGATGTGTGTACAGATGGATTCCTAGGTTGTCGTTATATTCCGTAGGCATCAAAAGATATTATTAAAGGATACTGTAGGATAGAAAGTCTTAAGTTTACGAAGAACGGTAAAGGTTATTAGTTGATATTGGTTTGTATTTTAATTTTAAAATTTTGACACCATTTGCGAAGGTTTTTCATATGATATTGGAGTGCTTAGATGCAATTTAAGGATCATTATTTACTCATAACGCACGCAATTAGTGTTGGTAGTGAAAAACAGCCAATCTAGGCGGACATTGCTCTTAACTAATAAAGAAATAGCCGAAATCACTTGAAAATTTTTGAGTATGTTTTATTTTTGCATAAGTGCAATAAACTGTAATAAAATAGGACAATAATAAGAACTAAAACTTTTTTTTAATATTTAGAACAGAATGTTGAATTTTTTTTTACTATAACTTAAATATTTCCCTCATCCCTGACATGCCAATTTAACATAATTTCTTATTTCACATCCGCTTACTGTCATGAATTGAGTGGCAGGTGTGGATACAAGAAATAAATTAAAAAAAAAAAAAATCACTTGAATTTTAAATTTACCGCAGACCATTTTTTATTTACTATTTTACTAGCCAGTTGGTTCAGATAGTAAATTTAATAATTCATCCGGGAAACATTTATCATTAGGACCAGAATGTAACAAAACACTGCTCTATGGGTCGGGATGGGTCAGATATCAATGGTTATATATTCTTTAGATGTTAAACTTCAAAACCATGCCACCCAGAAAGCGGAGGACTTTGGAGAAAACAAGTTACATAATTTTAATTACGAAAATCTCTTAACTTATTAAATATGTTTACTTAACTGAACTAAATACACCACTAAGGATAAAATTTAAGATATGTATCACTCACCATAAAACGTTAATAGATAGACCTTTGATATATTATATAAGACGTTATTATATCTAACACAGACTATGAATGGTTGGGCACAATATAAGTGCCCTGCACTTGATACTGATCTGAGAACCTGTTTTTTGGAAAGAATGTATGTTTACACTAGTGTTAATCCATCAAATCGTATTTTCATTGCTTTTTATAACTCATCTACCATCTCTTGATAACATTACAAAGTCCATCCAATGCTCTGTTGACATGAAAAGTTTTCTTAATGCCCACCTAAATTGGGCGTTTTTACCACTGTGCGTCGGGATGTCAGCGGCATTAAAAATTTAATGGAGAAACAATTCACTTTTATAGATATGTTTATTTATTTCATTTCTTTAACTTTTTTACTTACTAATTTATGATCAAGTACATTTTATTGGTAATTCGATAATCAATATCGCCCACATTTTTTTGAAAATGTTGATAATATTATTATATAAATTAATTTATTTGTAGTAATAATAATAAGTTATAATCATTGTTTTACTCGACATTTTGATGACTTACCCTTAAATAAACTCATCGCTTCGCCGGTGACATACAGAGTAGAGGATCCTGCAGAGGTTTAAGGGCGCCCCGTTGAGAAAGGACGGGTTAATATTAAATCAATTCCATGCGGCGGTTGGAAAAGGGGGTAGGGGGTCTGACTCTATAAACTTTCCCTTTGATCCTAAATGAATCGCTTTTCCGCCCTAACGGAAGCTTGGTTATTAAAGTTTCTTATCAGAGTATCATCAAAAGATCCTCAGACTCTTTTCTTATCTGACCTTAGCCCCTGCTTCCCTGATAGTCTCACTGCTAAATGTATTGCTCCACTTTTATTTAACTTGCCTATGTCTCTGATCTTATCAAATACAGGACGGTTTCAAGCGTGATTATATTTAACGAATATAAGTTTAGAAGACTAGTAGACTCAGAACTTTTATAAAATTAGAACTTATTCTTTCGCTTCGAACACAAATATGGTAAGTATAAAGATGGAATTGTAAGAAAAGAACAAAATGAAAAATATACTCGTAATATGAGAGTGCATTTCACCATCGAATTTTATTATTTCCTATCCGGTTCAGTTATATCCTCTATAATGTTGCTGAAATTTTTAAACTGCGGTGGCATCAGTAATTAGGTAATAGCTAGCTATTCTACTCATGTTTTGGACGTCTACGGATTTAGTGCTTTGTACTGATTTCAGTATCAGTAAAGAACTGGGATCTTCGCAAGCTTAGCTTTTTAATAAATTAACAAAGACATTATCTTAAGCCCGGAATGATTGCTGATATTAGAATTGCACTTAAATATAAATGTAGCACTAAAATTCATTTCAATGCTTGTAAATATTTTATACAGAGTAAGATTATATTTAAGATTCTTTTTCTTCTTGCTAAATTTTGGTTTATTAGTTTGAACTATTATTACCTATTTTATATATATATATATATATATTTTTTTATGTTATTTCTTTTATATTTAGAGGCTGTTTAGTTTTAATTTGTTTACATTATTTCGTTATTTTACATTCGATTGTATCATTTAACATATTGTATGAATGTGCCATGTAGCCAATATTACTTATTGCCCTTGAGAGAGGCTTCTTGTATTCATTCAAAATAAAAATATATAAGTTATGCTTGCTGATTTAGCCCAAACCCAATCCTTTCATAACTGACTCCAAAATTATTCAGATCCACTAGTCTCTCAACTTTCTTCCCATTCTATTACCGACAACCCTCCGAAGCGTCTGAAAAGAAGATGGCCTCGGGATCTCCTCGTACAGAACTTTTATGCTACCAGAGTGCTACCAGTGAATAGTTGCTTTACAAGCTGTTGTTATGTTATTACCTCATTTACTGGATGAATACATATTTTTTATTTATACAGTTGTAAATATTATTAAATGGATAAATACAAAAATAAATAATAAATTGTTTACGGTTGATGGATCATTTGTTTCTATGGATGTCTTTATTATTTAATCCTCTTCCAAATGAATATTCAAAGGAATATTTGTTTATCTGCAGTGTGTCAGTGCTTGGTTGGACGAACCAGTTCGTAGTAGAATGTCAAAGCCTGATTTTCATCTAAATTCGTTTTATGAGTTTAAACTCGGTTGGAACGGGGTCCGAACGGTCAGAAACATATACGATGTATATGGTAATAACAATGTGGCTAGTTTAAAAGAATTCGAGAGAAAGATTTCAATCTTGAAGAAAGGAAGGTTGTGGAAGTAACGATTCCCTCGGTTAAGTTTTTCTAAGAGCTTTTGTGGAAGAATTGGTGTTTCCTATTCACGATCTTGCAGAGAATCTCTTTACTCAGCAAATCAACCTTCGTTGACTACCTCAAGGCATTTAGAAGGTTAAAAAAGCTCGAAACGTCAGCATTGAACATACTTACGTTATATTTATGAACATACGGTATAAACAAACATAAGGACATGACATACATTGTCTCAATTATGACATGAAAATCTTTTGAGTGCATAAGACTCCCTTATCTACCCTCTCTCAATCTCTCGCCAACCAACTAACATTTTTTTTTAGATTCCTGGACCACTGAATAAGAAATAAAATAAATAAATAATCCTAATTTTACTTTAAAAATGATAATCACAGGCAATAGAAAAATTATTATTTCGTTGGAAGAAATTTATATTTACTAATTGCCTAGTACTTAATATTCTAATCCTCTAATGACAAGGTTGAATTCGGATACACAAATATGGTTGCTTTGACTCACCAGGACTTTTTTTAGACTATATTAATCTACCTGTAGTGTATAAAGTTATTTTATTGAAAAAAAACAAAACAATAACTAACTTCAAGATCAAACTAAAATTTAAAAACTTTAACTTAAAAATAACAAATTATATTTTTATTATTTTATATGTTTTAATGCAGGTATGAATAAAAATTTGAAAGAGAAAAATAAAATTAATTAGAAACAATGATCATTAAAGAACAATCGCTTAAAATTATGGATACTTATATACCTAATCACAATTTATCATCAGTTATTTCTGGAGTCGGTACCAGCCAAGAAGGGCAGTTCAATCCTGCCTTAGCAACAAACCTTCGGATAGCACGAGAAAGTGGCCGTGATGAAATAGTGAGGTGATCTTTACAATTACCAGCGTTTTTTTTTTTTCGAATCCTGTTTTTTTTTTTTTTTTTTTTTTTTTTTTTATTGACACCAACTCCAAAAATAGCTGATAATAAATTGTGAATCGGTATGTAAATATCGAAATTTTCGTTGATTGTCCTTTAATGGTAATTGTTTCTAAATAATTAAAATATAATATTTTACTTTTTAGTTCAAGTTTGTAAATTCAGGTTTATTCTTTTTTTAGATAAACTTAAATGTTTAATTTTTTTTTTTTTAAACTTTGTCTTTCTATATATAAAAAGTATTTGTATAAATAATTAAAATTTAATCACCATGGAGTAATATGTTCATAGTGGAAGGTAAAATAAAGTATTTTCCGACTGTTTATTTTGTATTCTTTATTGTCATTTGCTGATTTTTCTTAAAGAGAGATGATTTCAATACATTGTTAATGGAACCACATCAAGCGATCAAAAGATGATTCATCATAATCGATTCAAAATTGATGGAATAATCTCGTGACAAATACGCCAACAAAATAAAATAATAATAAACAAGATACAGTCAAATTGAGAACCTCCTGCTTTTTGAAGTCAGTTAAGAACATTGAGGATATCTAGCAAAAACTAAATTATTAAAAATCAAACTTAAAATAATTCCTGTAAAATGTTGAACTATAATTAGTACTGCTCACTGTTATCGAGCTGGAATAAATATTATATGTATGATCAATAGATAACTGTATATTAATAGTAATTACTATTATAACATTCTATTAATGCAGGTTTTGTTAGTCTATTTTATTTTAAATTCCTTATGCATTTACAACATCACTAAAAAAGAGGCTTCAGAGATTCTCATGCATAGCGGATTGAAAACAAATGCTTAAAGGCATCCATCGCTCATCGTGGCTAGGTGCTTATTTATAATAAAAGATATAAGATTTAATCTAGGGCTGCATAATCACTCGAAGCAAGTACCAACAAGTAGTATCATTGGTTTCAACGTATTTAACCGAGCTCACGAACTGCGCAATAAATTGCCATACCGTCCAAGAGGAGAGAGATCGCGTGCGCTTCAGTATACCGCCATATTTACGGTCAGCCATAATCTATAGAAGTCGTTAGTTAGCTTGGGAATGGTTTATCGTTCTGGTAATTCAGCCCTGTCGCCGAATCGAGAATTCCAATCACAGTGGTATCAATTTTGGCAACAGTTTTACGCTTTGTGCTTCTATGTTAGTATTTGTTTGTGAACATAAATACATTTTTTTTAGACTTACCACTGGATATAGAAAGAAATAAGTTTTCACAACATGAAAGAAATATTTTTTATAATAAAGGCTTCAGTGAAGACTTTACAAGCGCATGGAGCAGTGTGGTGAACTAATGAATCCCTTAATAGAGAATGGCTAACATCTACTGCCGTTATGAGTGCTCTCCATTTGTAACTCGTAAATCACTCTAATCGTTCCTTATCTCCGCTAGGCCTGCTGCCACTCCTGTCCCACTCAGTAAACAAAACCATCTCGTTCGTCTAATTTCCTTAGTCCGTCCTCATCATTAATTGTGCGAATCTCCCTCTTCACAATATTGCTTGAGCTCAACTCAAGCATTCATGATTTTGTGGTTCTGATTGGAATTTATTTTCAAAGTACTCTAGAAGTGTATTTTAATCATAAATTATAAGAATGTGCTCTACATCATCTAATTGTCCATTCTTATCTATTTTTTTTTTTACATTTGTTTCCAATAATTATAAGTTTTGCTGGCACAGGCAATACACAATTATAGTTTAAATCTGTCAGGATGTTTGTTTAATAACGATTCTTTTATTCGGGTGCAAAAAAAAAAGTACTTTTTTTCTGGTTATGATATTTTACGCTAGAAATTTTAAGTATGAAAAAGCACACAATTTTTCTCTGATTAATAGCGGTTGTTCTCCTGAAGAACGTTACGAATGCTCTCTTCAATTTCGTGTATTCTGTTTTTTATACTATTGACCTATGTATGATGATGCCTGTATGATGACCTATGTACTATTTATGATGCATGATGATAAAATGTTATTTGTGACTTATATTTATTGTTAGGAACATGTATCAGGTTTAGAAGAGTTCTAATCGTTCACTAATGGATAAAATATCCTTTTGCATTTAACAGACAATTTATTTCTAAGATAACAAGTATATTCACAATATATATTTTTTTTTTTCTAGTAAAGAGGCGTTTATTTTAAAATAGTGCATACTCTATGAAAAAGCATATTGTATGCATACAATGTTTCAAATGATTTTTCTCATAATATAAATTTTTTTTTTTTTAAATATCAATAACTTTAAAACAAAAATAAAATTAAATGAAAACAAATAAAACCCAAATTAAAAAAAAAATTCGAGTGTCAATAGTTAGATTCACAATTTATCTTCCGCAATCTTTCAAGTAGTTTCACTGCAGTTTTTGATCATTGCTGTATTCCAGTATAAAGATTCCTGTTGGAAAAGCCATGTACCCCCTTCTATTAAAGAAGACCTTACTAATTTGTGTATCCCGTATTTACTATGTGCAAGAATGTTTGTGGAGTTGTGAATGGATTCCGTCACATTTACACCTGATTGTATGTCTTTTTATTTTATATATTGTAGTCAATTCTGTAATTTCATAATTTATATAATAGGTAATGTACCTGCTAATACACAAACAGCATCGTAAGGGACGGTTTGGAAGCCCTTGCAAATTCTTTGTTTGTTTATTTCGTTTAACGTCACTTTATGCTGCTATGGCTAATCGGACGATGCTACGGTGGGAGTCCTAAATTTTGCCTATCCAGGTATAATTAGGATAGGGATCTTTAACGAGTACCTGACATCGCACAGGCTCGGGACCCCCATTTTACGTCCCTTCCGAAGGACGGCATAGCTAAGGATTTTTTACTCAATTTTGTGAGATTAGCCTGTTTTTTGGCTCCTGATTCCCACACTAGTATATCGTACAAACGTTTTGGAACTATTGCGCCTTCATAGATTAGACTCAGTACCTGAGTTGCCAGTCCCCAAGTTAACCTCGCCGTAATAGTTAATGCTTTCACTATTTTTAGGGATCTATTTTCTACCTACGTTCTTTGTGTATCCTAGTTTAGTCTCCTTTCAAAAGTTAGTCCCAGATAAGTCATTGTTTCGGTTTGTTGTATTGTTCTGGAATAGAGTCTTACGTTCAGATTTGAAAGATAATGTTTTTGTTTTTTTAATATCATATTTTTTTTCTTGTCTATGCTGAATTCTAATTTATTAACGGTTGCCCACTTCTCCAAAATGTTAAGTGATTGGTCCGTCAGTAATTGTAATTTTTAAAACAATTTGTTATTTGACATTTGTAGAAGAATGTCATCAGCGTAAGCAATTTAAAATTGTGTTTATTAGATTATAGAGAATCTTCCAAAGTATGGGAGAAAGGCTTGAGCTCTGTGGTATTCTTGTTCTTAAGGCTAAATGTATCTCTTTCGGTTAACCGTTGGAAACAGTAGAATTTATTACCGGAATTTCTCCGGAACGGAATGACCGATTTTCAATCTGTAAAATTCTTTGGGTATTTGGTAAACACACAATTCACGCTACGAAGCGTTTTTTTTCTATAAACTCAATAATTAAGAATATAGAACGTAAAAATAGGTGTTCAATATATATTTTTTTAAAAATATGAGGTTATAGCCAGTTGTAGAAACGTTTTCTGAAACGAATGAAACATTCCAACTAATCATAGCATGCATATTACGATCGTAATGTGAAAAATACGAATTTTGTTTACAACCGGATGGAACTGCATCACCGGCTGAAACGGTCTTTTCCTTACCGAAATGTCTCTCACATAGGTATTCCTCGATTTGTGAAGAGCCAAAGAAAAATTGTATGATTTTGTTTTCTTGTTATTATTATTTTTTATGTGTCGTTAGATTCAGTCTATTAACAATTTCTCATTTTAAGCAAGAACGTAAGTAAGAATAAGGCAATTAAAATAAATTTTTTGAATTGACAAAAGCTGAATTCAAGTTTTATTATATATTTTGATAAATTTATTAAATATTTTATTTGTCTATTTATTACCAAATAAAAAAAACGACATTTTGTTTATGCAATTCTCATTTTATTGCGGTATCTATACGAAACATTGGCCCTCTTCACTAATTAATTATTAGTAACAAACAGACCTAGCTACAATAATTTGTAAACTTTTATTTTCAGTTGAAGTGTTTGACGGTCCAACAAGTTGAATGTCAACCAAAGTAATTACAATATATTAAAAAAACAAACAAAACACTTTTACTATAATGTGTTGTACACAACTTTGAAGATCCAAAAAACTGAAAAATCATGAATTGATAAAAGCTGCATTGTTCACTTATAGTTGTGATAAATATGTCTTTTTATAAAGTCAACAAAGGAGTTATTGTCTATTTATTTTCAAATAGAGAAAAAGTTTTGTTTCTTCACTGCAAGAAGTCTAACACTATCTGACCCTTTTCACCGGTAATGTGTTTGGGACAAACAATATAAGCAATCCAAATAAACTCCATAAGTTACCTAGCATGTCGGTATATGAAGTCAATCCGATAGTACAGAAACCAGGTATAAGATATTCCGGAAAATCCAATAAAAATTGAAAATATTTCCTGTTCAGAACCAATTTTATTTCCGTTCAATTTTTATCGTTGTAAAGATAGAACATAACAAAGAAGAACAATCCATTGGACGTAGAGATTTTTATATAAATAGTTCTAAATCCAAAAAGAATCTCCGCGTATCTGCTAGACGAAGAAAACCTGAACTGAAAAGAAGAGCTGATAATGAAAAAGAGTACGTACCCATATAATATTTACTATGATGTAATTTGAAAACATAGTGTTGTTTCGCTGAGTTGTTCAAATTCAACTTTGAAAATCAATAGTTTTACATTAGTTGACTGTAAAACTCGTAAATAAAATTAAACAATGACTGATAAATAAAATCAGTTTTATAACTGGCTCCTTGGAAATGTTTTAGAATTGCTGTAATATAAGGTAATTTCATTGTTCCCAAGTCTCGTGGATATGTAATTTTTCCATAGCGTATACCATTATAATAAAAACATATTTTTAAAAACATAACCGGGAAAAGTAATTTTAAAGTGTAATTTCCTACTATTGGTTGGATATAGGTACCTACAAAATGGTTTATCCTTTTATATTTGCATGATTTGATTTATTTGGTTGTTAATACAAGTAGTGGGAATCAATTGAAGAAAGTGATGTTTTCTGATCTCTCACGGCCACATCACATTGTAGGGTTCGTTATTTTTTCTTAGCAAAATATAAAAAAATACCATATATCAATAATTTGTATGAAATCGGGTAAAAAAGCTCATGAGTTGATATTATTACAGATGCCGAGACTGTAGCGGTAGTCAACATGAATCAGAGTCAAACATTAATAACCCCTATACAATCATTGTTTATAGAACATTTATGAAAGGGTTGAACACGTATGTTCTTAGCTGTTTGATCAAATAACTCGGAAACCGCTACTCTTAGAACATTTTCGTTCTATGCATTAATAAAGCAAATCTAATTTGCAATAAATTTTGTTTTACATAATTGTTTATTAAATGTGCTTATTTTTAAATTGGAAGTATTCTCTGTTTTGTCTATCTGTTTTTTTTTCAAGAACCATACCCAAACACACCTGGAATCCTGACACTAATTATTTTCTAACTCTGATTCATAGAATATCTATACTTTTTTATTTTTTACTATTTAATGAACAATAATGAATATTATTTATTGAAAGGTGTTGAATTATTTATTTTTTTTTTTTCAAAAGAGCTCAAATGTACGTATTGAGTGAACATTTAATTTAAAAGAGGGTTTGCAGAAAAGTTTTAGTTCCTACTACTACTAACGGTCAGGCAAATTGTAAAATTATTTACTTTATTAATATTAAAATAAAAAAGCTTTTGTACTTTTGCTGATTTCATAAAAAATTGTTGAGTTCAAAACGTTATACAATTTGATCCAAGATCATAATGGTTTGATTATATTTTACAGATTAGAAATCTGATGAATTCTAATATCTACAATAACTTTAAATTGTAATGTACGTTTTGTCGTAATCATAAATTATTATTGAAGTGCCAGTGAGAAATTCCACCAAAACTCCAGTCAAATAAGGATTTCACCTCTTAAAGGAAGAAATGAAGCTAAATTTTTGCATATACTTTTGTTTTGGCATTCTAAATAAGGGGTGAAAAGTCACCTTTACCTTCTAAACACTCCTAACGAAGCTGTGAAGTCAAAAATAGTCGCATATTTTATTTGTAGAGTGCATACTCTACACCCCTCATTTCAGTACTCTGACTGGGGTCGCACTTCTCCGCGAAATCAAGTTTTTCCAAAATTTTAATTTATTTATTTATTTATTTTATTTGAAAAAATGATATTTCAGATCGAACAAACAGTTTTGGAGTTATAGAGAAAAATATGCAAAAAAAACTTAGATTTCAAAACAGTAAGCGTGTTTCAGCGTGCTGGCGTAGGTATTTTACGGGACTTGATCGAAATTTAATATACAGGTTCTTATAGTAAATTTAACCAGCTTTCAGATGGAAAAAATAATTTTGGATCGAACTATTAGTTTCGGAGCTATAGCTAAAAGAGTGCCGACAAACGTGTTTTCGCGGAGAAGTGCGACACCAGTGAGAGTGCTGAAACGAGGGGTGTGTTGTGCATGAAATATGCAACTATTTTTGACTTTACAGCTTCGCTAGGAGTAGTTGGAAGGTAAAAATACTAAAAGTCCCCGACACTGAGGGAACGAGATTCCCCAGTTTACGCTGGGGGAAGTGGAGAAGATCTCCTGTTTCAGTTTTTCGATTATATCTCGAAAACGGTGGACTCTGGAAAAATATGATCGAAATAAAAATTAAAGCTAATTAAATTTTCTATAAAATTGTTTCGATAAACATTTGTCTAACACTCAACGGTTTTCGAGATTTACGTTATTAAAAATAGATAATAATCGAGAAAAACAAATTGTTACCTCACTTTTTGTCAAATATTTTTAATTAAGTGCCAAAATGTATAAACGAAATGAAAGAAATTTTAATGCTCTACAACTTTGATTCCGACATTTTTTCTGAGAAACGATTGATGAAGGCACTAGAAGCAAATGTTTGTCCGAACCGGTGCCCGCTACTGTTTTCCCACACTATATCTTGAAAATGGTTAATCCTAAATAAAAAAAAAATAAATAAATAAATGAATGGAACCCAAAAAAATCATAGAAAATATTATTATTTACAAGTTTTGTAACCTTCTCGATTGACGCCCGAGGCAAAGACATCGAGATGTTTGAAAAAAAAAAAAAAAAACTGATTTTGTGACATGCTGAGGTTGGTGGCTTTACACCACTTATTTAGAATCCCAAAACGAAAGTATATGCAAAAATTTAGATTCATTGCTTCCTTTTCGAGATTTGCTGTCTAGAACTCCTTATTTGACTGGGCTAGTAGTACTCTCAAGGTATAAATATTCTTATTGCCCAATGTTTTATTATTATTCCGAGATATCATTTGTTATTTGAATTATATTTTATTTATTAATAAATAATTTTCATGGATCGAATGAAACAAATCGGTAAGAGTGAATTTACACTTACTTATACGCTTACAGAGACCGATAAAAGTTTTTCTTTTAATTCTTTGCTAAAGTAGTTAGTTCAGGACTCTTATATTCCAGATAATTTCTACTTACATTATGAAGTTCTAATGAATAATTAAGGTAATTTTAGGTTTTTAGTAATAAAAAATGTTCATATGAATATTATGTTTTCCTAATGTGTATGTTGTTTTTACTTTGAAATTCTTAGTAGACATGCAAGAAGCTTGATTATCAAATTTTATAGATATCAGCTGTTACATTCTATATTACAAATGTGTTTTCATGTTGAAGGGTTCAATGAAACAGTTCATAGGAATTGATAAATTATTAACAGTTCTATATTTCTTAGTTAACTGTTACCAGAAAAGAATCTGTTACTATATTTTTCTAAATAGAAGGATTTAGTCTTTTGGAACGATGTTGGTGGTATTTTGCAACAGATGGGTTTAATAAACTACTAGCATGAGGATTGGTGTATTTTTATGGACAGCAGCGAAAGAAGTATAAAGTGCGTTTTGCTCCATATCAGTAACAAGTACGGATCCATACTTATTGCTCATTCGATGACCTTGAAAGAAGAATATACAGATATTTCATCAGAACGTACTGGTTGCGCTTTGAGATCCTTCACCTACTTCACACTCAATTCCCGATAATCCTCCAGGGCTTCTGAAGATAATAATAATTAACTAATTATAAGATAATCCAGTCATCAACTTACTGTAAAATTTAATAACGTTTTCACAAAATTAAAAGAAATTAACTATTCAGAATCACAAAGAATATCTTCGGAATATAAATCTTCTTATTTTTTTTAATTTATTGTTTACTTATAATTAAATAATAAATTATTAAATGCTTTGCAAACAGCATTTATGGAGCGATAAAAGTCTAAGCTTCTGAAAACAGACTTTCTCCTTTTCAAACTTTTCCTCGATCTCGGAACGTTCTCTATTTTCAGTGTCAGGGAAAATGGGAAAATCCGAGTTGGAAAGTTTAAGTTGAAAAGGCGGAGGGGAGTGGAAGGAGGGTGCTGGTGTTATGTTAAAAGCACCTGGAACTCAGAAATTATTCTTTGTTTTCGGTTAAATACGGATTTTCTATGAACAATAAACAAACGTTGATTCAAATGACGGTCCAGATCCGTTCCCAATAATAATAACTCTGCATCAATAGGAAGAAAGTGTTTATTTTGAAGATTTTTCGAATCAATAACTGAAGATGATTGGTTTGGGAGACTCAGGTCATCTGAATGCAGATGAATCTAATCATTCAATAAGAATATTTCATCTGAATGAATCAATAATACAGGAAATTATGGAAATAAAAAGGAGTGTACATTGAAAAACCATAAGAGGACATAAAAAGTGTCCACAATTGATTCGTAGAATCTTAAAACCAGCCAAGTCTAATTCCGGATTTTTTTTTTTTTGATCGTTTTTTACTAGAATATCTTTAGGTAAAAATTTTTCTCACCAAAGTAGTTAAATCGCATTGCAATTGGCCCTACAAAAAATGAAGCGTCTTCCTAATCCAGTATGGTCTTTATTTTTATCGACTAGTTGTGAAAACTTTTCAAAAATGGACTTGTTGGTTTTGGAATTCTAAACTTCCTTAGTAAAATAATTGTGGAGTAATTTATTAAATTAAAACAATAAATTAAATTGAGTTTATTAAATGATCTAAAGGGTATAATGCTGACACACTATTTTATAAAACGTATATATTTGGATTTTAAAAAAAGACAGATTAATTTTAATCTTCATCTTTAAGCATTCCAAGGCTTTCCATTCATACGTTGCCTCAGTATTTAGGGGATTTCATTGTATAAGTGCAAACTTACAAGTAGTTTAAATAGAGAAGCAATTCGAAATTTAATTGGAAAAATATGTTTTGTATGGAAAACGTGCCTCTCTTTTGTCATCTCTTTCTTTGAGGTAAAGTTGTCAATAGTAACGGAGATCATTTTAATAATTAATTAAGGAGTTATTTTTCAAAACTGAACATGTCCACTTTCAATCGAATTTTTTATTTTATTTTTCGAAAAAGCCATGCGAGCTGCACACACTCATGTACTTCGTTTTCTTTAGTAGATAACTGTAAAGGTGTTAAATAATATAATTGTTTCGGATTTAAGAGCAGGGGGAAGACTGGTGTAGGTTTTTGCTCTTTTATGAAAATTTTCTGAAGTGGAAATGTTTAGTTAAAAAATCCTCAATTGTCTTTTTTTTTTTAACATAAAACATCCATAAAAGACCGTATGATTTAGAATATATTTATTTGAATCGAACAACATAGGTCAGTTGGCCTCTAACTTTCATAGAGTGTGGGCGTGTTTGAAGTGTTCTCTTGACTGTTAATTTTATTATCGTTTTTTTTTTATTATTTCTTATCTCATGTTAACTTGATGAAATCGAAAGATGATGTAGGTGTTACGCCATTCATTTTTCAAAATTGCCAACTTTCTTCTAAATAAAATGGCCACAAAGTTATAGAAGACATAAATTCGAAGAAAAGAAACCTCGTAGGCTCTCCACTAAATCAATCACCGGTAAAAAAAAATGGGTAAATATTATCAAGAAATTTGTTGTTGAATCTATTTGACAAAAATAAAACTCTCTATGTTGTGATCAGAAAGGTGAATAGAATACTCTATTACAGATGAAGAACTAAAATCCGAACTAATTTCCAAAGATTTTGATGTTTTATACGTTTCCAGAATATTAAATAAAGAAAAAAAAACCACCCCGCTTTGTTCAGTCTCACTAGTAAATAATACAAAGGCCAATGATATTTTAAAACTTGAAAATTTATTTTCTCCTATAATTTCAGTGGAACCAAAAAATAAAAACAATGACATCCCCATGTGTACCAACTGTCAAAGATTCGGTCACACAAAAAATTACTGTCGATTAGAACCAAGGTGTGTCAAATGCAAAGAAAAACATCATTTTTTATAATGTCCTCTAAAATTTACTGATAAACCGTATTCTGTCAACTGTAATCAAGAACATGCAGCTAGCTATAGAGGTTGCCCTTAACCCACCTGCAGTTCCAAACAATATCGAAAAAAAAATGAAGAAGCTCTTGCAAATCGTAAAACATTTCGTAAAGCCACACCACATTTTTCATATTCTTCTGCCTTATCACCTGAACAACAACCTCAAGAAAAAAATAACACCGAAGATAACAGTGAACACATATTGACCGCTATTACAAAAATCATAATCAATGCTCTAAAACCATATTTATCACAAACAATGAACCATTTTAGTTCGTTAGTAACCTCCTTCTTCACAAATGGGTCTTAGTGTTAACAAAATCCCATCGACAGTTACTAATTCCTTTCCCACCCTATATAATAAATATGTTTTTCATTTTCATTTTCTTGCTACATTCTTAATGATACTATATTTATTTTACTATGACCGCTGAAATAAAAAAATTAAATCTTTTAAACTGGAATGCATATGGTATTTATTCACAAAAAAGTGAATTTAAAATATTTCTTGAATCGAACTCTATCGATATAGCCTGTATATCTGAAACTCATTTATCAAATAATATTAAATTTAATATACCAGGCTATGAAATTTTGAGAAAAGATTGGAAGAGTTCTTTCTACTGCTTCTGGCGGAGTAGCTCTCATTATCAAAAATAATATCAGTTTCTCCGAAAATATTATTCTTGATATATTTAATATCGAGTTCATATCCATTCGTCTAAACTCTACCCACAGCACTGTTATCACAGCCGTATATAAGCCACCAAATAAGAAACTCAAAGAAGAAGAAATTCTTAAATTATTACCTCCAAATGAATCAACTTTAGTATTGGGTGATATGAATTGTAAACATATCTACTGGGGGTGTCATAAATCAAATTCAAATGGTAGCAAATTACTCGACATCTGTTCTAGAAATAATATTTTAATCACGACACCTCCTGAACCTACATTTTTTAGAATAGGATGTTCGCCTGACATATTAGATATTATGCTATCAACAAATATCAGCCTACCTGTCACAAGCAAAACAATAGCTGCTCTATATTCGGACCACAACCCAATATTAATTCATTTCTCAACCGAAACTCCTGAAATTATCACTCGAAGTTCCATGATTAAAGGATTAATAAACTGGGACATGTACGAACAATTGATGGAACAAAATATTTGTTTAAAAAAAAATTCCACCACATAAATGAAATTGATTAAGCTATAAAAATTTTCACAGAAAACATATCTAAATCCATTAATGACTCCACAGTAAAACCATTCCACAAAAAAAGAAACAGTTATATAAACAACGTACCAACTTCAATTCTATCAAAAATAAAGGGAAAAAAATTATGCTAGAAAACAGTGGATATGAACTAAAAATCCAAATTTCAAAACAATATGGAACAAATTAAGAAAAACTGTCCAAAACAGAATTAGAAAAATTCACATTAGCACAATATAAAAATTATGTCACAAATCTGGATACAAATGATCAAACACTATGGAAGGCTACGAAACGGCTATTAAACAAGCAAGAAAAAATTCCAAGCCTATTAGAAAATGGTGATTTTATCACTAGTGATACGGAGAAAGCTGAAACCTTTGCAAACTATTTTGAAAAAACATTTTCAATCCCTACAAGAGAAACAAGTCCGTCAAGAAGAAACTCAGCATATTATGAAATCAATGAATTTCTAGCATTACCACAAGCAACGTCCACTGAAATTTACAACTCCGAAAGAGATTTTTGAACTTATTATAAAACTTAAAACAAAGAAAAGTCCTGGCCATGATCTAATTCCAGTTATTGCCATTAAAAAATTACCGAGAAAAGCCATAATTTTCATTACTTCAATTTTCAATAGTTGCTTGCGAACAGGTTATTTTCCTGATAATTGGAAGAAGGCTGAACTGGAAGTTATCCACAAGCCTGGGAAAAACGCCAAACAAATCAGCAGCTACAGGCCTATAAGTCTCTTACCAATTCTAGGAAAACTTCTGGAATCAGTTATAAAACGGCGTTTAACTTCTTTTTTTCAAGATATATACATTATTCCCGATTTCCAATTTGGATTTCAGGTCAGTCATTCCACTGCACATCAACTATCAGAACTTACAGTAAACGGTTTTGAAATGAAAAGACACACACTTGTCACATTTTTAGATATTCAACAAGCATTTGACAAGGTACGGCACCAAGGTCTCTTATACAAACTTAAGTCAGTAAACACTCCAAAATATCTATACGATATTCTGTATTCCTTTGTCAATAAACGAACATTCGCCGCCAGAATAAATCACACAATCTCAACCATCAGACCTATCAGTGCCGGTATATAATTAACAGAAAATCCACTCTTAAACCAAATATAACTATTTTAATCTACAAAACTATACTCAGGCCATTAACGATGTACGGTTGTGAAGTGTGGGGAGCTGCTTCCTCTACCAAACGGAAAAAACTACAATCTTTCCAAAACAAGATCCTAAGAATTGCTGTAGATGCTCCCTGGTTTATAAGAAATAGTCAACTTCACCGTGAATTAGACATAGAATCAATAGACGATTTAATCAAAAAATGCTACACCAGGTTTCATTGCAAGTTACCAGCGGTTAAAGGTGCAGTAGCTTTCAACATAGGAGCTAAAACAACATCCCGTAGATTGGTGATTGTTTTCAAATCGTGTCCGCCTAATATAACAGTTTTCAGTGGTAAAAAAGGTAATTTTTAGGCAAAAAGTGTTAATTTAAAACTGTAGTGTACCGTAGCGAAGAAGTTAGCTAATATTTCGGGTATGGCTGAAGCATCCCGAGGTATGGAGATGCCAATTGATGATACGCCTACTGGTGCCCTTAACCATGATTCATGGGAAGTTGTCATCGGAAAAAAAAAAAAAAAGACCAGCAGCTACAGCAGACCCCAAAAAACAGGCTAAAAAGGTCAGTGATATAAAATTATCAAATCAGTTCGAAGTTTTGTTCTCATCAGAAAAACAAAATACTCAAGTACAGCAAGCTAATATAACTCCTGTTAGTAAGAAGCCACCTCCAATATATGTACGTGGTATTGAAAACTATCCAGCCTTTGTCTCATTTCTAGAAAAAGAGGTAGGCATTAATAATTTAACTTCAAAAACAACAAATAAGGCCATAGTAACATTACTTCCGAAAACAGCTGACAGCTACAGGAGTGCAGTCAGAAGCCTAAGACAAGTGAACGCAGACTTTCACACATTTCAGCTGGCTGAAGAAAAAAATGCCCGAATAGTTATAAAAGGTTTACACCACTCTACTCCTCCTTCCATTATAAAAGATGAGTTGTTGAGAAATGGATACGAAGCAATAAATATTACAAATGCTATTTCAACAAGAACAAAAACCCCACTACAAATGTTTTTCGTTGATATATCAAAAAATTCATACAATAAAAAAATTTATGAAATTGAATTTCTATATTATACTCATGTAAAGATAGAAGAACCAAGAAAAAAACGAGATATTCCACAATGTACAAGATGTCAGGGCTTTGGTCACACGAAAAGCTATTGTAACCATCAGGCTCGGTGCGTGCGATGTGGCCAAGCCCATGAGACATCAGTATGCCAAAAAACCAGAGAAAACACCCGCAAAATGTGCAAATTGCGAAGGAGCTCATCCTGCTAACTACAGAGAATGTCAGACCTTCAGAGAATTACGATCTCAACGCAGCAACAGAAATCGTCCTCAGCCGGTGGTTGTAGAGCCTCCTGAGCCAAGGCAGTTTCCACCTTTGCAAAATCGTCCTCTACAACAGCAGCCCAGTGTTCCAGAACCGAACTATCAAGACCATGTTCATTCAAATATTATGGTACAGCCACAACAGACTTGGTCAGGCATGAATCATGTAAGTACAGTTCAAGCACCGCCTACTAATTTTGATCCATCAGAACTTATTTCTGCCCTAAATAATCTTAACAACCTTGTCCGACCTCTTATCAGCCTCATTACTAAATTAAACCAAATAACACAGACAGTATGCCCCCAATATGGCCCCTAATTCTCTGAATGTGGGCTCCTTATCAATCCTACTATGGAATTTAAACGGACTTATACAACGAAAGACTGAATTAGAACTACACCTCCATCACAAACGCTCAGACATAGCCTTACTGACGGAAACACATCTGACACCTCGAAATAAACTTAGCATCTCTGGATATACTTTATACAGAACAGACCATCCTGACAACACTACACACGGAGGCCATTGCAATCAAATCGACACTAAAACATTTTTCCATTCATCTTGACTCTACTCCTCAGATACAATCACAGGAATACACTTACAGACCAAACACACGAACGTGACGATAGCTGCCATTTATTGCCCCCCAAAGTACATAATTACAGAGCAAATGTTTACAAAAATCTTTGAAGCTCTTGGTAGTTCGTTTTTTTTAGCTGGAGGGGACTATAATGCAAAACATCAGTACTGGGGTTCGCGACTGTGCACTCCAAGAGGTAGGAACCTTAGATCTGTTATTCATCGACTGTCATTAGACGTACTTGCTCCCAACCAACCAACTTACTTACCAAATTTTAGACACAAGAAGCCTGACATATTAGACATATTTGTGACGAAAGGATTAAGGACCGTACCCTGTTCAGTGAAAACCGAAGCGGATCTTGGCTGTGATCATTCCCCTGCAAACCTGATAATGGGCGTCGAAACATTTCTTAAGGAAAAGGGGCCTTCATTAACAGGTGGTATTATGGATTGGGACCAATTTAGAGAGCAACTAAATTCTAAACTGTCCATCCCAACTGCTCTCAAAACAGAAAAAGAATTGGAAGAGGCAGTTGAACTCTTTACAACATCAGTACAAGAAGCTGCATGGTCTTCGCAAACACCAAGGTATAAAGAAACTATCCATTTACCTACCTACCCTCAACATATTAGGGATCTTATTAGAGCCAAGAGACAAGCCCGCAAAAAAATGGCAAAAAGACCGATTCCCATCTGACAGACAGACGTATAATAAACTCAATAATGACCTTAAACACCAAATACGAAAACTTAAACAAAATAACTATGACAATTATAAACCAAGACTCATGCAAGACATCCATGACTATTCTATTCAGTAATTACTTCTTCATTACAATACCAATTATTGTTCTTATTTCTACAATTTATTTTTTTTTATTTCTGTATTCTTAACTTTATTCATTTACTTTATTATTATTCTCTATATATATATATATATATATATATATATATATATATATATATATATATATATATATATATATATATATATATATATATATATATATATATATACACATATTCTTTATTTTCTGTTAATATGTATTTATTTAATTTTTTTTTATTATTATTATTATTATTATTTTTTTTATTTATTTATTTTATTTTTGTTTATTATTATTGTATTTTATTTATTTATTTATATCTATTTTTTTATTATTATTTTTTTTTTTACTTAATTTTTTTCTTTCTTTTTTTCCCTTTTAATTTATTGTTATTATATAATTCCTCTAAGGTTATAATTATTCCAAAAATATTATTGAACTTATCAGTTATGGGTGTCTCTTGCACAAGACTATACCCTTCCTTCTAATATTGTTAAATCATTATTAATATTGTTAAACCATCCATGTAAGGCTTACCAGGCCAATCTGGAAATAAATGAATAAATAAAAAACTACATAGGTGGTCCTTCCATGGTGTTGAGATTCATAAATATAAATCATAAAATTTAGTTCTTGTATATACACATATATATTCGTTACAAGATAGTTGGTGTATTTATTTGTTTGTGGTTCATAATGAACATATTTGTTTCGGATTATTCAATACGTTGGCAGTTCGTGCTCAAAGGTGAAATGTTCAGATCATTGACGGAGGGTTTATCCTCCCACAAATGCATTAGTGAAACTAATATCCTTTTACCAGTCTGATTATTTTTATCTTGCTTCTATTTATACATATAAAGAGTATCCCGAATTCAAATGACAAAACTTCAGGAACTTATAGGGAACCGAAAAACTAAGACAATAAGTCCTTTAGAGATTTGCTCGTTTCTGTTAGTTTTAGAGAAAATCGCAAAAAAAAAAAAGAAGAAACAAAACAAAAATGTTACAGGTAGCGATTATCACTATTCAAAGTTCGTCAGGCTAGGTAGTGAGATAGGTAAACACTTAATGTTATCCTTTACATTCTTTTATTTGTTTACATCTTGGCTTCCTTCTAGGATTATAATTCCTAAATCAGTCTTCAGTCAGTTATTCAGATATTTTTGTGTAAATAGCATCAGCCACAATGCCGCATACATATTCTACTGTTGAATAGTTTCTGTAACGGTAATGCTTTAGAAGCGGTGTGGGAGTATGCGCGCCGATTTCCAAATAGACGAGTGTCTAATCGAGGAGTCTTTTCGTTAACTTTTAATAGACTACCTGAGACTGGGTCATTCTTAATGCGTAATGAAGGCGACCAATTCCAGGCAGCAATAAGAGCAGATTATCGGAGAAGAAATTGTGTCCAACGCCACTTCGATAACAATCCTGAGACTAGCATTCGAAGAGCATCTGCTGCATTAGCAATATCGCGGCAAGCAATATGGCGAACTTTGAAATGTGATAATCGCTACCCATAACATCTTCAAAAAGTTTAGAATTTATTACCTCAAGATTATGTCAAGAGATTGAATTTTAGTAACTGGTTTCTTGACAAAATACGCGATGATAATTTACTTCCATTAAAAATTATATGGACCTATGAAGCTAGCTTTACAAGAGGAGGAATTGTTAATCAAAGAAATTATCATGTATGGGCTCTTGAAAATCCCAGAGATATTAGAGAGAATAGGTTTCTATTGAATTTTCTATTAACGTTTGGCTTGGAATTTGGAACGGATTACTGGTGGGACCATATTTTTTATCTTCGGGGACCTTGAAGCAGAAATTTTATTCGGTGTCAATCAGTTCAAAAGAGCAATAAAGAGACCGAATCATAGATGCAGTGCACCAAATATCATCAGAACAGTGTTTAGCTGCAATTTATCAAGTGAGTGCTAGATGTAATGCTTGAATTGGTGCAAGAGGACAACATTTTGAGCAATATTTACATTAAAAGGAACATAACATAAATATAAATGTAAATAAATAAGTATAAAAATGAAAACTTGTTTTGTTTCTTCTTTTTTTTTTTTTGCGATTTTCTCTAAAACTAAGCAAAAAAGAGCAAATCTCTAAAGGACTTTTTGTCTTAATTTTTTGGTCCGCTATAAGTTCCTGAAGTTTTGCCATTTAAATTCGGGAGACCCTGTATAATGAGGTTCTGTTCGGTGTCAACAGAGATTTTAGTGCGATTAAAAGGAAAGTCAAGTTATTTATTGTATATGCACTCTTCAACAATATAATAATCTTATTGAAGAATCTAGCTCGAATTTTTACGTTATAGAGCAAGCAGCGCAAGTTGTTAACTTTGAGTCGTGTAAGGAGTTCTATAAACGAAATCCTTTGGCAATTGAATCAAGCGGAAGATCAGTTGCCAGCGACATAGAAGGTAAAATTTGCTTCAACCGGTTACTAGGAGTTCCATTATAATACAAACAAAAAAAAGAAAGGCTCTCTTATTGCTTAAAAATTCATTGGAGGCCTTCTGAAGAATAATTTTTCGTTCTTGGAGCCTGGAATTTCGCATCAAGCGATCACTGTGGAAGATATTAAGAGACTTGAGATATACATTCCTCCTGAGTTTCAAGACGTGTTCTACAGAAATATTTTCAACTGGCCTTTGAACGAGTGGGAAGTTAATGCTGAAATGGAAGAGATGTATTTTTAATATTTTTCAGCTTAACAAAGATTTTTTTAATAAACAATGTTGCTTCCATCAAGATTTATTATGTTTTTATTCTGATTATAAACTTAAGGTCTTGAATACGTGTAGCTTTTCTGCCCAAATCTGTAAAATTGATCATATTGAGTGACAAAACAACACAAGTCAAAGTTCAAAATTCGATTTTTTTTTTTTTTTTTTTTTTTTTTTTTTTATCAATTATTGATGTCATCAACTACAAATCAATGATTTAAAACTTTTAAATTAGTTATCGACAACTTCTAACTAATGGAAACATTCATTGTTAGAGTTATTCAAATCTTCAGTTTTTTTTTTGCTTCTTGTAAAATTTCTAATTGTTGACTTATGTTGTTTCTCTAATCAGTAATTCAACTGCAGGAGAATACAATAAATTAAATAGTAGAACGATGAATTTATTTCATTTTAATGACTTGTGAAACAACTTACTATAGGTGGCTTAGAGCTAACTTACTATTCAATACAAAGGCTAAGAGTTGGATAATAAACGAATTGGATGGTTTAGTTGTGCCTGAAATCTCAAATCAGTATGTCCTAATTGGTCTTATCATTGCCATTTAAATGAATCGCTTCTTAAAGCTCTTAACGTTTGTATAGTAATGTTTAAAGTATTTACAATCTACTAATGTTAAACTAAAGATACCTCTCAAGCCAAAAAAGCTTTTTGTTCTCATATTTATAACAATCATCATAGAGACAGGATGTGCAAATAATTTAGTCTGATATAACCTATTTAAAAAATAAAAATAATAAGAATAAATGTGTACACATGTGTGTGTGTGAGTGTATACTAGTATACTAACAGCTCAGCCAGCCTGGTTATTTACAAAGTACAACATTTTTTGAACAAAGAGTGTTTGATACTTACAGTTCTTGAGTCATTTGTTTTACCTCATGCGTAGTTACACGGGACCGCAATATATGTTGATAAACAATAACAGTACTTCGATTTACAGCAGTGGGTTTGAACTTAGTTAAAATAATTTTTAGAAAAGCGACTTTATTTAATAAAATAAAACATTTCTCTTAATTTCATATCATATCAGAATTAATGAGTTTGACATGGATATGTCAAATATCCCTATGTATAGACACTTTTTTGGTGTGGTGGAAACTTTTTTTAACCCTCAAAAATGTAACATTGTGACAAGCTCTAGATATGTTTTTACCCGGATCGAAACTTTTCTGGCAGTTTCCTAATCAGAAATTCAACAGAGAATATTCTGTATTTTAATATTTGTCGCTAGGACCTACTGCTTAGAAGTAATATAGGTTTAAATTAAAAAAAAAAAGCCATGTTTAAACCCCTATTTTCTCCCAACTTTGTTTATTTCGAATAATCATTGATTGTTCAATTAACTATAAATTGAAATAATGTGATTTTGTTAATTCCAAACTACAAAGTGGGAAAATTTTTAATTGAAAGCGTTAAACTGAAAAATGACTTTGTGGAGTGTTTTTACTTTTTTTTTTCTTTCTTTTTTGTAAATTTATTGAGATTTACAACTGTACAAAATATGTACATCAAGTAAATGTGTTGAAAGTGAATACAATGGCATGTCAATAACTTGTGAAGAACTACTCATTAGTAGCACTTCAATAAATTCTACACTAAAAAGTCTCTAGGCCATCTTCTTTTCAGACGTCTCGGAGGGTTATCAGGAATGGAGCGGGAAGCAAGTTGAGAGACTAGTGGATTAGATTGGTTATGGAGCTTACTATAGAAGGATAGGTATCTGGTTTGGGCTAAATCAGCAACATATGGGACATAACCAACGCTTCAGTGTAAATTTGGTATGAAGCATATTTTAAGCAATAACCCATTTAATATATCTTATCTCTTCTCGGAATCTATAATTGATTTTGTGCATTTTGTGATTGTTAAATAATTGAAATCATGTGAAGCTTGATTATGCTGGGCAATTATGTGGTATTGTAAATTCTGATTTCATGATTTTCCAAAGCTAAGTTGGCTAATTTAAAAAATAGCCTATATAAAACTTTTGTGAAAGTGGTGCCAGTGGATGGTTGCTTCACAAGCATTGATATGTTATTATGAACGTTGTTGTCACATTTACATGATGTATTTTTTTTTTCTTTCGACTTCATCAACATTTACTTGACAAACGTTCAAATCTTCCAATTTTCTACGAAGGACACAATTACATGACAGTTGTCAGACCTATTTGGGCATATGGAGTTGAGTTTTGGGGCTCAACTAAACCTTCTAATTCTTCCCGTATCATACAATCAAAAATGCTTCGAAAAATCCTTCATGCTCCTTACTTCGTTACAAATAGACCTATTCATAAAGATCTTATTGTCCCATATGCTGCTGATTTAGCCCAAACCAGATACTTACCCTTCCATAGTAATATCCATAACCACTCCAATCTACTAGTCTCCCAACCTGCTTCCCACTCCGTTCCTGATAATCCTCCGAGGCGTCAAAAAAGAAGATGAGGCCTAGAGGCCTAGAGACTTTTGAGTGTAGTATTTATTGAAGTGCTACTTAGTTCTTTACAAGTTATTGACATGCCATTGTATTCACTTTAAACACATTAACTTGATGTATATAGTTTGTAATACCGTCTCGCCATCGCAGTTTGGTTTATCCAAAACACCTAGGACCATAGATCTTTTCTGCAAGAGCATTGACGGTATTTATTCCTGACTTATCTTTGCAAAATGACCTGCCTATCGTAGCCGTAATGAATATGCAGCTATCCATATCGTTGAACAGGATTTGTTTCCTGCTTTGGATCAAGAAGGTCTCCTTGTTCCTTCCGAGCATGGGCGCCCAAAGATTCTCCGGGGAACTTTCCTTTCAAACATCGCAAGCGACAACTCATTGTTTTTCAATATCGTCATGCGTTCAGATTCATAGGTGAGAACAGGTATAATACTCTAACAAGTTATAAATGCTCAGCCTAGCATTTCGAGACAAGATGCTTCTCCTGAAGTAAAATATCATCGACTGGCTACTCATAATATGCCACACTGAGGGGCATCCGCGGAAAAAACATTTTAAATATAAAAATAAAAAATTGAAATTATTTAAACATTTCCAGTTTGGTTTTTTCAATTTTTTTTTTTTACAGCTATTTTACCTTCTAAAGCTTGACAATATTACGCCCCTTATTTCTATTGAGCTACAATATGGGTCACTGTGGTTCTATTTTTCTAGATAAAACTATAGAATTTGACAGATTTGTAGTTCATGTACTAAAAAAAGTGGAGAAAAAAATTGGATTCGTCCGATGCACGAAATATATTATCAAAAAATGTACAAGAGCGAGAGGAAAAAAGTTATCAGAGTTTTTGAACATGTGCTCCGCTGAGCTCCGGTAAGAAATTATCATTTTCATAAAGCTTATACTACTACTGATTATCACTATAAGTATTCTTTGGTATCAAATGCTTTGCTAACTTCTATGAGTGGTATAATTAATAGGTAAGTATTTTTTTCTCTTTACAAATTAACTTTTTCAGATCCGTCCATAACATACATGAGGCCTGAACCTAAAAAATAAACACCTTACCATCAGTAACGAAGCAGTTTTAATGTGAATGTGAGCCATTCCATCATTCTTTTCATTATATATTTATAAGTAATAAATTCTTCTGAGCCACTCTAAACCGGTTAATTCTAAAGTTATCGATATAAAAATTAGAAAATCGAAAAATGGAACCACATTTTTTATTGAAATGAAGTTAAATTACAATAAAAATTATGGTGAATTAAATTTTATAAACTAATTTTAAATATTTGCACTTGCGTTGTTAATATTATTAAAGAGTAAAATGATATATATATATATTTTTTTTTTACAATTCTATACTTTTTTTTTATTCTGAATCAAATGAGACTATTTGCATCTTGATAGGACTAACCACTCTCGAGAGAAAAAAAAGAAAAGATTTTTCCACTTTTTAGCCTTTTTGCAACCACTGTGCGCCGTTCTATAAAGAATAATCAATAAATAAATCAAACGTTGGATAATTTTAATGAATTCTTGTTGTTAATATGGGCAATAATCTGGATTAAGAGCTATAGATAACTTTTTCCAAAGAAAATTAACTAGATTTTAATCCAATCACACATGTTCAGAGGATTCTTTTACCATTGGAAGAAATATAACAGCACCTCTCAGCAAAAGGGTGCTCAGTCATATATTTTAAAAAGAACAGCTTGCCTGTGAGTTCCCCGTCCTTAAATATGACTGGTCAGTTATTTTTCGAGTTTTTTTTTTCTTTAATAAGGTTTCGTTTTAAAGCAAAACGGGGCAAGTATAACAAAACATATATTTTTCCAAAGTAAGTAGGAGAGGGTAGAAGAAGGTTTACAAAATCGGAAGCGGACCATGAAATTAAGCTTTAGGAAAAGCTGGGTAAGCAGCCCACAGCGGTCAGGCTACCAACGTGTCTCAAAGAAAGTTCTACTGCAGTGAATGGGGCAACTTTACCCTTTAGAGATTATGTAGCCCTAATGTATATCCTATTTATCTTTAGGAATTTATCAAGATTTATATGGAATACGTCTTAATAAAATAATTTTTATTTATTTGTGTCATATAAAAAATGTATGTTTGATATTATATAAATATATGAGATCATGAAAGCAATGAACAATTTACTTCTAACAATATATGGTAGATGGTCATGTTATTGATTTTAAGTACACATATTTATTTTTGAAGCGAAATAGTAGAAAAGGATTAATGATTGGATTATTGTTTCAATAATTAATGTATAACAGTGTGACAAATAGGAAGTTGATTTACAAGTTACTGTAACAATTTTTCTAAAAATTTAAAAAATGTCGATTATAATGTCGATCCTATTGAATGTTTTTATTTTTGTTAACATTATTGAGATATAAGCAAACTCAAACAATGTTTTTTTTTTTTTTCAATTTTAGTTTATGTTAATTGTGGAATTATGCCAAAATTCAAGCAGCTGTCTTCGCCGGAAAAAAGTTATATTAGTGACTTTACATGAACATGGGGAATCGTCTCGAGAAATATCGAAATGGATGTCACTAATCAACTGTGATATTCAGGTCAGGATATTCAAAAAAATCATTCTTAGCGTATTATATGGAGCGAAAGAATCGTACTGGAAGGAAAAGAAAAATGTATCGCTTTAAAACAGCCAATGCAATATCCAGAGATCATGCAGATTGCAATGTGGCCAAGGTAAGTAAAAAAAAAAAAAAAATCAAAAAATGAATCAAAAAATGAATCAATCACGTCGGAATTGGGCGAAACAATACCAAAACTGAACAGTAGAAGATGTAATGTTTTCAGATGAAAACAAATTTGTCATTTTCAGTAGTGGTTGTGCTCCCTATATATGACATCATTCACACAAAATATGTTTTGAAAACTGCACATTAAATACAGTGAAGCATCCAGCAAGAGTCATGATTTAGGGATGTTTTTCTTACTTCAGAATAGGATAAAGAGTGAGGAATATGGCCGCTACAGCTATGCAGCTAACTGAAACAGCTCCGTGTTTACTCAATTGATACCAGTAGTATTAGTGCACTTATCAGCTCCAGACTATATAAATATTGTGTTTATACATAATTGAACAATTAGTGAAATTATCCAGCTAGGTGAGTCCCTAGAAACCAATATATAAAGGTTGACTTTAAGTTTGTGACAGGATAGTTGGGCACGACGTAGGTAGAGTTTCGACCTGCTGACGGCTGTGCCTAGCTATCACTCAAATAGGCCTGCCCCAGTCTACCATCCTAGGTGGCGTAGTGAGTAGGGCGCTCGTCTCTTATACTTACGCACCCGAATTCGTAACTCATTGGAGAAAGATTTTTTTTTTCTATTTTTTATTATTATTTAATATCTATCAGCAATAATAATTATTATGGAGTGTGAAATATCTTCGTGTTTTGACTCCGATAAAGAAATGCCGTGTTCCGACTTCAGCGAATCGGACTCGAAGTTCCTTAAGGGTAGAACTTTGTCAAAAAGATAAAGAAATACTACCCTTGAGCCCCCTAGGAACTCTCCGGACAAAAAGAAGAAGAAAAAGAAACAAAAGGAAAAAAAAGTCAAATCAACCCCTTCCACTCCACCACAAACCCGCAGTAAGCCTGTCGTCACTGCAGTTACACCTATTGAAATATCCAACAGATTCCAGCCATTAACAAACATGCCTTCAGATAACTCAGCACAACAACCACCAAAACCTCCGACAGATATAAAGCCACCTCCTATTTACGTTACCGGCGTAGATAACTACATCCAGTTTTGTCATGATATTTCCGAATTAATTGGTCAACCCAATTTCCAATGTTACTCCAGATACCATGACATAAAAATAAACACAGAAAGAAAAGAGCATTACAAATCATTATTAGCCCACCTAAAAGCACAAAACATCGAGTTCCATTGCTACCAATTAAAAGAAGAGAAAGCCTACAGGGTAGTAGTACGGGGCCCTCACCAATCTGTACCTCCTGATTTCATCAAAAGAGACCTGGAGCAGTTGGGCCATAGCGTCAGGCACGTCTCGAACGTACTTCACCGCTCAGAAAAACACCCACTCCCACTGTTCTTTGTGGATCTAGAGCCATCAGAGAACAACGAGGTAGTCTTCAACATCAAAAAACTGGTGTGCTCCGTGGTCAAATTTGAAGAACCAAGAGTCAAAAAAGAAATAGTACAGTGCACCAGATGCCAAAACCTAGGCCACACGAAAACATATTGCAACCGCCAGGCAAGATGTGTCAAAGGTGCAGGACCACATTTAACAGCAACTTGCTTAAAAACACGAGACACGCCAGCCTTGTGTGTCCTCTGTGGTGAGAGCCATCCTGCCAACTATAAGGGTTGCCAGGTGTACAAACATAGACAGAAGCAAAGAGCCACCAACTCCGCTACAAATAAAACTTCAGTTCCTCAAACAACCGAAACAGTAGTAACATCCTTCCAGAATCAGCAGAACACTTTATCCAATAATAGTTTTCCTAAGCACTTTCCTCTACTGCCATCAACATCAAAAACTCAACAACCTCTGCATCAGCAGCCTATCGTCAACCTACCAGCAACAGCCGTTCAACATACTCAACCCCAGCAATCAACCTCAGCTGTGGGATCATCTCAACTTCTTCCTTCAGACGAAGAATTCACAACTGTCGAACGAAGAAACCTACGGCCACAAAATCAGGCGCCTCCAACATCCCGGCCTCCCAAAGTAATCAATCCATCTCCATCAACTACCCAACAAACCCCACAACAGAACAAGACTCCTTATGTCCCATGGACACTGGACAACAAACTGAACAACTAACTGTTTCCGATAAATCATTATGGAACACTACCGAAAAACTGTTAAAATTCAAAACCTTCAACCATCCTCTCCTTACTCCAGCTAAAACCTGGACCAAATCTGATTCAGACAAATCACAGGTATTTGGTGAACAACTACATAATACTTTTAAACCTCATTCTGACATCCTAAATCCTAACCATGTAGAACGTATTGAAGAAAAACTGACTATACCTCTCTAAATGACCCTTCCTTCTAAAGCCTTCCACCCTTCAGATATAATACCCATAATCCGTAGATTGCCCTCCAACAAAGCTCCTGGACATGACCTTATTACCTCAAGAATCCTCAAATGTCTTCCAAAGAAAGCAGTATTACTCCTAACTTATATTTATAGCGCTATCCTCCGTACTACATATTTTCCCAATTCCTGAAAATTATCAATTATTAAAATGATCCCAAAACCTAAAAAACCGCCAGAAAATCCTTCCTCATAAAGACCTATCTCTCTCCTACCTACCATGGGCAAAATCCTTGACAAGCCCCTTTTGAAATGCCTTTATCCCTTCCTCGATTCCAATCACATTATTCCTGACCACCAGTTTGGATTTCGTCAGTTTCACTCCACTACCCAGCAGTGCCATGTGTGGTGGATGTTATCTCATCTGCATTGGAGCGCAAGATGTATTGTACGGGTGTCTTTCTTGACGTAGAACAAGCCTTCGGGGTATTTTTTTTTCCCTTCATAGCCCCTATCTATAAAGAAAAAATAGTGTAAATTTTCTTTACTTCGTTAGATGTAAAGAGGTAGAAAGATAAGTGCCTTTTACTGTAACTGTGTTACATTTTAAGGCCTGTATGAGTGGGGGTGAGCTTGAGGTAGAGGGTGCTATGTGTCTGCAGAGGTGTTGGGGCACACATTTTGTTGAAGTCCTCCTGAAAAAACATTAAATCAAAAAAGGTTTTGAGATTTTGAGATGAAGACAGTCAGACTGTCTTTTGCCATCGTACAGGTGGTGGTGCCGGGGTTAAAGAATTGAATAAAGGATTGTTAAGGTGTTGGAGGGAATCAAAAAATTTGATATGCCTCCGCTTTATATATTCCAGGACAGTAGGGAGTTCAAAAATTTCGTGCAGCTCTGGGGGCTTCTTCTTCCGCAGCGTCGTCGTTCTCACAATTTTTCAAAGGATGTCTTGAAATCCCTGAAGACATCGTCGTGTGCCCTCGGAGAGATGTGTGAACAGCGGTGCGCCGTAGAGGAGTGATGGGCGGAGGATTGATTTGTATATGGCTAGTTTTAGCCTGAGAGAGTGCTGGGGAGGTGAGAAGGTGATGGAGTCTATAGGACTTTCTCCTGACTAGTTTTGCTTTTTTGTAAATGTGGACTGAAAATTTAAGATGGCGGTCCAGCTGAACGCCTAAATAAAGTATTTTGTTGGAGGAAGCTAGTTCCATCCCAGCCACTTGGTGGTGGATGTGGGGTGGGGGTGATCGAAGCTGGGGGGGCTGGGGGTGAAAGGTGGGGATGGCGAGATGCGCGGCCTCTAGCAGGTTTTTCGTGAACTTCTGGATGTAGTCGTCCACAGCTTCTTCTGATTGGAGGACGGGCATCTTCTCTGGTAGCTTTCGACATACCTCTGTTTTGTACAATTTCTAGTCAGCCTCCTGGTATTTAAATTTCTTCTCTTTTGGGATATCTATTCTGCCTTCGATTTCATAGATGACTTGGCGATGATCAGATGATATGAAATCGAAGACATTGCATCCTGTGAAGCAATGGGGCTGACGTGTGAGCAGAAGGTCTATGGTAGATGTAAATCCTGAACCGGCGTGACGGAAAGTGTGAGTTGAAGGATGTATAACTGTGAAGGCTGTTTTCGTTAGTTGCACTCCCGCTGGATTATTTTTTGTGTTATGCCAAGAGGTATGCCGAGCGTTTAAGTCTTCCACCACCCAGTGATTTTTTACAGTCCCGCATGCGTCGACTAGTTGCCGGAGTTGTCCTAACGAACCTTGAGGGCGACGATACACACCTGTGATGAGTGTTGGCTGACGTAACATCACTTGAATTGTCAGGTGACTCATTAGGCTGTCAGTGACGTTGAATTGAGGTGGCATCTTTTTCCATGGGATACCGTGTCGGACAGCTATGAGAACACCGCCGTGTGGGTCGTGTTGGTCGTCGGTTATGGCAGCATAGCCGAGCAAGCAAGGGGGAGGGGGTGTCAGTAGTTTAGTCTGTCAGAACCACAACGGTTGGCTGAGCCATTCCTAGTAGCGCCTCTAGTTCCTCGACCTTCTTAGAGAAGCCGCGACAATTGAAATTAAGTAGGGAGAAGTTTCTCATTGGCGATTGGTCAACTCCGCTACAATCTGAACTAAGGTTTTAACCTGATCTACCAGGTCCCTTACTAAGTTGGTGACAGTGTTAGTGACGTGCTCCATGATACGTTCAACCCAAGGAGGAACGCCTATTGGGTCGAAGTGAGTAGATGGGCTGGCCGGTGGTGGAGGGGTGGGGGGTTCTGCTGCGGATGGTGGAGGTCCCTGATTGGTCCGGTGTGGATCCCGGTGCTTGGGCCCTGTAGAGCCTCTTCGACTGGCTACGAGTTCGGCCAGTTTAAGCCTTTGTGGGCAGCCTCTGCTTGAGGCTACATGTTCTTCCCCACAGTTTCAGCCCTTTGGTGGATCCTTCCTCTCGCAGTCTTTGATGTCATGACTGCCTCCACATCTGACACATTTAATCTTACGGCCACAGTAGTTCCTAGTGTGTCCATATTGTTGGCACTTGTAACATTGTGGGGGTAGGGGGTCCTTTGTTTCTCGGTAGGGCTCCACCGAGAAAGAGCAGTGGTCCACATGTCGGACTTTGTTTTTTATATCCTTCACAGTGACGCCATTTGCCACCGTGATACATATGATCATGAGGGGAGTCCTGTTTCCATCTGGGGCGGTTTTATGAAACCGCCGGGCATGTGTTATTTCGACGGCCTCAAAAGCCACCATAACGGCGTCTAAAGGGGTTTTTATATCCAAATATTTGATTACAAATTTGTTTGGCTTCGTTTTGGATCTCGGGGGGTGGGTGTGAAATTCCGCCTCGTTTTTCCCTAAGGCTTTAAGGAATAGTTGGCGGTCTTTTTCCCTGAATAGGGTGATTTTAAGATCTTGAGATTTCAGATTCATAATATATCTATCTATGTGTAAATCTTTTATGAAATTTCTCACCTTATGCTGATATTTCTTAAATATGGCCACCGGTGGTAGTGGGTTAGCCCAGCCGTCGCCGCTGTCCTCCTGAAGAGCGTTGAGCGTCTCGAATTTGTTTTCTATGGATATCTGGGGCGGAGAAGTTTCTTTCACCTTTTGCGCC
Source organism: Euschistus heros (assembly GCA_003667255.2). NCBI lineage: Eukaryota > Metazoa > Arthropoda > Insecta > Hemiptera > Pentatomidae > Euschistus > Euschistus heros. Next base: position 3,686,665 of record RCWM02000028.1, read on the forward strand.
AGTTGCCTGGTGTTGGAATGCTTTCTGAGAAATCTCTTCTTGATTATTAATGTTGTTAGTAGCCATTATAGACTGTTCTGCACTGATTCACTAACAACGGAGATTTATCACAAAAGAACAAGGGGTGTTCCGAACAATGAACGATGAGAACAAAGAAACTTACGAACAAAGGAGCACGCAAACAAAGGAAACTCACGAACAATGAAACACACAAACAATGAAGTGATAACACGAACAATGGAAATGATAAGCGAAAAGGACTGTAGCGAACCGCACTAGAACGACGCGAGCGAAACCTAGACGCTTACTGCGAAGAATTAAGGCATTCTAAATAGATGGGAGAGAACTTTTGAGGAAGATATATGGCTCAAATAAATATAGAGATGTATGGATGATAACAATCAGGAGCTAAGAGACCTGTAAAAAGCCCCAGATTTAGAAGCAGAAATTAAGCAAAGACGAAGAAGATGGCTGGACCACGACACAAATGATATGGATTAGACATCTCGAAGGAAGAAAGAGAGTGAGGGGAAGGCCCAGGTTGCACTGGAAAGAAGCCACCATAGCGGATCTAAAGACGCTTGGTTTGAGGTGCTGGAAGAGAGCCGCTGGTGACCAGAATAAATGGAGCGGAATCGTGGTTGAGGCCAAGGTGGCCTGCATGTACCGTAGCAATTTTTTTGTTGTTGTGGCTAGTAATCCAGATGTATAGAGACTATTGAGAAAGAAACTCGTGCGGATAATGGACTGCATTATAAGTTCTTACAGCCTATATTAGATGAATTATATCAGCCTTATAGAGTTAAATTACAGCTCTTTAACACAGCGGTACGGTTTATGTAATCAATAAAATTCAAAAACAAACCACTGACCATAGTCACTATCTTATATGCTTTTTAATTTACAGTTATACAGTGTTTTTCATTGTCTTCTGACAAATCGCTAATTTTTATCCATCTAGAAATTCAGGATTTTCTTCTATAAGATTAGCTCATATAGGTTTTCGTAATATAAGTTGCTCAATGTATATGACAGTGTGGAAAACCTCGATTCTGCCACTCAACACTGTACATTTAAAGAATAAAGTTTATTATACTAAAGAATTATTAAAGTAAGCTTGCATAGAACTATGAAGTTGATGTAGTTAAAATTTCGGTGAAATGGGCTTAATAGTTTTAACATTGCAAACTCTGTTACAGAATGGTGCCTAGCAACGTATTGGTTGATTTTTCATATCCACAGGGTTCCACATTTATAGTTTTCATAAGAGCATATCTTAAGAGCTACTTCTCCTAAGGTCTTTCCCAACCAATTACTTCGTAATGTTTTTCTTCCACGACGGCTGTTATTCCCTGCAGAATCTACTCTGTTGAATATTCGCGGTTTTTTGCCCCTTCAAATTTCCCGGGTTTTGCTATTCCTTCGATGGGGGCGCTCCTGGTGGCAGGATTCGCGAACCCCCACTTCTTCTTCCGCCACCGACTACACTTGCTGGAACTTCGGCTCTGCAATTTATTTCATGTACCTTTCCTATCCTATTCACAATTACCCTCAACCTCTTTCATTTCACCTTGCAGTCAGCCGGTAAGTTTCTCTCTTCATGCCCACAGTTCTCGGCACCAAGGTAAGCCAAACTTTAATATTTTTCGTCTCATCACGGCTCTCCCTCTCATGAACCAGTCCCCAATTTCAAAATACAGTCCCGCTTGAACACTTGCTGGAACTTCGGCTCTGCAATTTATTTCATGTACCTTTCCTATCCTATTCACAATTACCCTCAACCTCTTTCATTTCACCTTGCAGTCAGCCGGTAAGTTTCTCTCTTCATGCCCACAGTTCTCGGCACCAAGGTAAGCCAAACTTTAATTATTTTCGTCTCATCACGGCTCTCTCTCATGAACCAGTCCCCAATTTCAAAATACAGTCCACTATTCTCAACCCAATACATACTCCATCGCACTATCTTCTAAAAACTCTTTCAAAACAGGATTAAACATCTAGCCTTTTAATTTCTTCACTTGAATTTTGAATCCTTCGTACCCTTTTTTCATTGTATTGCCGGTAAAGCAATTAACCGGTTTAGGAGTAATAAAGACGAATATATCGATATCGGATTTCCTGCTAAACTTCACGGCACCCTAAGGTGCCGTATCCGCTCTTAAGCTATTAACATATAATAATTTTAATATTACTTATTAATATGGTATCAATAAATACACTGCTATTTATGATTGTCTATATTATTCGCACAACGTGTGATTTTCCGCCAGTTTTGTTGTACAGATCGGAGACATTGACTATAACAAAACAGATTGAGCATGACCTAGTGTTTGAGAGAAGAATCCTTCGAAGAATCTTCGGTTAAATCAATCTCGATGGAAACAATTTTCAGGAGGAAGAACAATTTTCTACTCCAAGGTCAGTTATATAGATGGTTTTTATTCCTTGAAGATTATAAGACTACAATGTGCAGGCAATGAAAAGGAGAAGACTGAAGCTGGATGACGGCTGCAAAAAACAGAAAAGACTGGAGGAAATTGTGGAGGATATTAGGACCCCACAAAGAAATTGTGTGATTTTCATTTTAATGTTTGTATATTCTCGTTTTTATATTGTTTTAAATTTTTTATCACCGGTATCGTTTTATGTTAAAAACATTGTAGTTCTTTTTTTATTTCATTATTTCCTCTTTAGTTTATTTTTCCTTGACATTCTAATTATATTATGTTATAATAGTTATTCATTTTTAAGTACTTGAACAATGTGGATTCTGACACCAGAATTTACCATCTCCATTTAAAATCCTTAACTCTAAGTTCTTTTTTGTAAGGATTTTCTTTGCTATTCGAAGTTTCCCTTAACCAAACTCCCCAGTCGTTGTTAGGTATATACACTATGATAAGACGAAAGATGTTGACCTCAGTAAACGAATCCAAAAAAAAAAATAAAATACAATTTAAGATTAAATAAAGATAAGAAATATAATATTTGATGTTAGAATCTTTAAAATTTTAATGGCCTTTATTGGAAAGATCTCAGGTCGTTAAGGGCGTAACGGCAAAGCCAGGCAAAAAAAAAAAAAAAAAAAAAAAGAATGATTTTTAAACTGAAATCGAAAGAATTGTAGTATTTCTCTGATCCAAGTGACGACTGTTACATTTTTGTTGAAATACCATGTGATTGTAATATCGTTTAGGAATATCAACGTAGCAGCTCGGACAATTTCATTTATTTAGTTGCGTCTCTGTTTCATTGGATGTGTCACCCAAACAAATTCTTATTTCTAATTTCATTTTTAGTTGAATAAAAAAAGATAAAACATTGCTTGATAAATCGATGGCTCCAAGGCGACCAGGTTTCTTTTTTAGGGTGATCCATCTTTTATCTGACACAGTGTCTTAGAATGCAATTTTCTATACGGCATACTTCTGATATAATATTAATATTTCTTTTCCTATTAAACCAAAAACACACATGTGTATTTCTTAATATTTCTTATATATATATATATATATATATATATATATATATATATATATATATATATATATATATATATATATATATATATTTAATATTAATGGGAATCCTATAATTTTCCTAAATCCTATCATTGCTTACCGCCCAAAGAAAATGTAACTTTTTTTACTATTATTATTGTTTTTTTAAAATTTATTTTATTGTATTTTTTAACTTTATATATTGCATAGTTTAAGGGTTTTTTTTTTTTCTCTTTTTATTTATTTGTTATTGTGAATGGAACCATAAAGACATCTATATTACTTATTGCCCTCTTGGAGGCAGATTTAATAACTATGTATATTCCTTTCATTTATACCCAATGTAGATAAATTTAGTTTAATGGGAAAAGAAAGAAAGCCAATTGCCAAATTAGCAATATATGGGATAATAAGGTCATTGTGGATCAGTTCATTTGTGACAAAGTAAGCAACATTAACGATTATAGATTGAGGTGATTGTATGCTATCATTGAATCGAATATTAAAGATATTCTAATCATACTTAAAGATTAATAAACATACAATAGCATACAAAAATAAGACAACAAATACCAACTTTGTGATGGATTTATGTTATAGTTTACGAGTCTCTTTTTACTTATGTAAAATATTAATGCATATTATTTATTTTTATTTTTATTTTCATTTTTGTAATGCGGAATCTTTCTAATTTTCCTGTTGTTTAAAGACCAACCTTAAATTTTAAAAGTTATTCATTATTGAATAAAATTATATCATTTATGTAAATAATGAATACTTTCTGTTACACAGGTTAGATTGAAATCCTTATAGACACTCATCATCGATTGTCTTCAGTGTCTGTTCTTCTCTTTTCTTCCTATTTTTTTACCGTGTTTTATATTTTATAAAAAAAGATTATATTTTTTAGAAATTAGAGGATTGTATCTATATTATTTATAGGAATAGTTGGGACATATCTTCGTAATTGTGCTTTTTGAAAATAACTACCCCATCTAGGGCAGTGCTGTAGTATGTGTCGTATTGTTAATTGTATATTATTGCATGTCACGCACTTCGGTGGACTGTCCTTTGTTATTAAATATCCATGGGTAAGTCGTGTATGGCATTTTCAGAGTCTATTTATGACAACTTCTTCTCTTCTGTTTCTGCGGTTGGAACTCTTCCATATTTTGATTTCTTTTTAACATCTTCCAGCTTATTTAGTTCCTTAGTGTTTTACCAAAGCTGGACTCAAGCCAGTTTTATTCAATATTTTAAAAAGTAGCAAAAGTAAGGTAAAGAGATTTGTAATATCAATCGATGATAATGCTGCTTTCTTGGCATCCCGATCTGCAGTTTCGTTGCCTTTGATTCCCATTTGTGACGGAATCCAAACTAGTGATACGTTTTTATTCAGATTTGTTACCATTGATGCATTAACTTGTGCTTTCATTACTAAGTGATCTTTAGTTTGAATGGTTTTTAGTGCCATTAAAGCAGATAGGAAGTCCATGCATATTACGAAGTTTTCTTCCTGGCACTGCATAATATAACAGATCGCCACACAAATGGCATACAATTCGGCAGTGAAGTTATTGGCTAGGGAAGGAAATTTATACTTGGCAATTGTGGAGTCTGATACGATAGCGCAAAAAACATTATTATTTAATTTGGAGCTATCTATATCAATGTATTTTCTATGACTATATTTTTCTTTAATGTTTTGGTATTTTCCTAGTAAGGTCCTGCAGTGGTATTTGTCGTGAATTTTTGTAGTGTTTAATCTATTGCACGTAGTTTTAAAGTCCAGGGTGGTTAATTAAATACATCTGGTTTTGGTAGCAAGCAGCCGATTTCCTCTATATATCTACTAGATCTAATACCCATCGGAGCAGGTAGACTATTGTTTTATAAAAATCGCCTAGCCTTCGATTTAAAAATGGGTTTCCATGCTGGCTTGATATTATTGATTTTTAGTCTCACTAGATTTCCTAGACTATACTTCCGAAATGTTTAGGCGAACCTGCAATAATATCTGCATTCTATTTTCATTATCAAATGGTAATAATAATGCTAAATTATCCCCAAATAAAAAGGTTTTAATTTGCTTATGTATATTTTATGTAACTGTGCTAATGGCTATGGCAAAGAGAGCACAGGAACACCGTTAGGCATTTTTTTTATTGAAGACGGATGACAATCTATTCTAACTTTAAATGTTCGATTTCTCAGAAAGTTACAAATCATTATGAAAAGATGACCTCTAATTCCTCATTCACGAGAGATGCTTTTAAGTTGCCATAGGCTTTTTTGATGTAAAAGTATATATGGTATGTTATAAGGGTTTTCATTTTGATCATCAATGCTATATGCTTTGGTTTCTATTTTTAGTTGTACTTGGGTGGAGTAAATATTAGAGTAATATTCAGCAAAATGCTCTGGCAATAAATCGGGGTTGTCCTCTACTTGGCCATTGATTAAGGGTCGGCTGAAAGGCAACGTATCTTCCCATGATATAATTAATTTTTTTCCCTAATATTATAGGTGGCGTGTTTGATGAAATGTTAAAAAATTGATTACATGATTCTTTTTTTTTCTCTATTTGATGGTTTATGTTAAAGTATATTAGATTCTGAAGAGTTCTTTTTAGAAAACTTTAAGAGCCTTTCTACTTTTCTTAATCCCTAGTTTGCATTCATTTTCAAACCAAGGGACACTCTTTGAATTAACGTCGGTAAGCTTTTTTTAAAGTTCCGCCGCTGCTAAAATAAATTTAGTAATTTGATGATTGATCTCATCACTATCGTTAGTGGCTGCTATATCGGATGCTGTTACTAGTACCTAAATGGTTTTGAAATGTCCAGTCGGAGTTTTCTGTTATTCATCAAACATTTGTTTGATTTGTTTTTTTATATCCCGTATTAATTTATGGGGAACTGATTACTATAGGAAAATGATCGCTAGAATCTTGATCTTCAGAAACCTGTCGACCCAAGTGAGTACATAAACTAGGTAAACACCATGCCTGGTCAATGCACGAGAATGAATGGTATGCTGGGCTAAAATATATTGGCTGTCCTGAATTTAGACTATTAAATCGGTGCTATCTATTATTCGTCTCATAGTATTTCCGCGGGTCGAGGAGTGCGAAGAACTCCAGGAGGTATGATGACCACTTACGTCGTTCATAACAATAAAGGGAGGACAGGTATTACTAAGTATACTAAGCAAATCTACCTCATCAAAATTATCAACAGGAAGATAAACATTATAAATAAAAATAGGGATGTGAAGAAAGAGCTTGACTACCACTGCTTGTATAGGGGACTTTATTTGAATCAGAAATCAGAAATGACCCTTTTAGTTATGGCAACCAAAAGACCGCCACATGCTCTAATTCTGTATTCCAAAAAAATGTTTCTGTAAATGTTATAATTTTTTAGTTTAAAGGTTTGATTGGGAAGGAAACTTACTCTCTTGTAAACATATAACCACTAGTTGGTATTTATAAATTATAAAGTTTCAATTCCTCAAAATTTCCCGCTATACCGTTACAATTCCTTTGGATTATATCGGTTACAGTTTTTATGATAAAACAAAAATAAACATAAATAGTTCACAATTTAGCTTAATAATATAATTAAGTTAAGCAAATTCAGTAACATAAATAAAATGAAAAACTTGATCATAAAATTAAGTACTACTTATTTCCATACTCATTATACGTTTAGGTGACTTTTTTTTTTTTTACATGAATACGTCTTTAAATTTGCTACCATATGTGGGCAATCAAAAAAACCTAATGATAACAAAATCAGGGGATACAGTTTGGCGTTGTAGTTTCGAATCTATCCTCTACATCCGAAATTAAATTATACCACTGGATAGGTAAGGGATCAAAGAATTCATGACGCATAGCGCTCGGTTGAGTGAGAAGCGCAGCAATTTTGAGGTTATTTTGCTGCGTTTAGAGATTTGAAATTAGTATAACTTTTGACTCGGAGAAGCTGCGATGTTCGTTTAAGTTTTAATCGTCAGCTGTCGTCAACATCTATCGATTTTATATAAAACATTAATTTAAAGTAGTGACAGTGAATATAATAAGGTATTAGAATAAAAAAAATATTATCAAAACTTTTGTGATAGTTTTCCTGATCGGCAATTGTTTTATATTTACTACAGCAATTAATGAACAAAGCTTGGTCGCGCACTCAGAAGACATCTCTACTGAAACAAGGATCAATCAATCTGATTATATGGCTATCAGCGAAACTTGGATGGAAAATTCCATGCCAGTGACTATTCCTAGCTTAGAACTGAGATTATTTTGTAATACAGCTAAGAACGGGTAGTTGTGACTATTTTGTTTTTTATTATTTCTTAAAACTTTTTATAGTTTTTTTTTTTTAAATGTCAACCTTTTAACATCTATAACATTTGGGATTTTAGCTCCTCTTTTATTTCTTCGATATCGGCATAGTTTAAAGCAGGGCAGGTTACAACTTCCTTACTCAAATTTAATCTGGCATAAGACTCTACCTTTATAGGAAAATTGTTACTCAAGTTGTTACACTTAAAAATGTTTCCGATTGTGTTACAGAAAATACTTCGACTAAAAATGTCCCGTATCTTATTTTTTAAATTTATTTAGCATCAGCAATTATTGACTTTGAACTTTTGTGAATTTGAAAAGGTGATACCCTTTTAAAACCTGCCACATTACCTTCATTGACTGTTTCAAGTCTTCTAATAATTAAAAACTTGATACAATTTTGTTTTTGTTTAATATTCCCTTTCGTAGAATAATCATGTAAATAGAAAAAAAATATACAGAACAAAACATATAATAAATTCTCTTTTAAACACATTCACTAAATAATAGATAGAGAGAAAACAAAATAAAAGATAGAGTTTAAAAGAACTAAATGAATAGAAATACTAAATAAATAAAATATACATAAAACAAAACTTATCAGTTCTTTGTAATTCTCGGTTAGTCCGCTGGAGCTGTGAACGCACAGTCAACACTTTACCGAATCTCTTATATATATATATATATATATATATATATATATATATATATATATATATATATATATATATATATACTTCCTCTATACATATTGTTGATGTAACATGTAAATGAAATGTTTAATTGAAATATGTAAATAACGTTATATTTATTATTTGATTGATATGAATTACTTTTTACTTTTTTATATGACTTTTGATGCGGAAAGTGTAGTTTGTTAAATATCGAGTTAATTATGGAAACTACCTGAACTAGATTTAGAGAAGCACGAGATGCATTATTGGTCTGGAGTTGAGTTGGGAGATAATTTTCCAGGCAGTATTACATATTTACATCGGAATGAAATTAATTTGCTGGCTCAGACCACGCGGGATTGTAGATCATCTGGCAAAGTGAAGTATGTATGGTTTGCGCGAGGAAGGGTTCGCTGCCGGCGTGACGATGGTCAACCTGTCATGATAATTAACAAAGAAGAAGATTTGGATGCGTTTAATTGACGGTTGATTGACTGCTACCCTAAAAAATTACTTTTTTGTTTTTATATTTACTTGTTTAGCTTTTTGGGATTTGATATGGTGTACATTTTATTTTTACTCACATTTATTTTAAAGATAATTATTTATTCTTTAAATTACATATTTATTAACGATATTTTTTGTTTCACCATACTTTACTTATTATTATACTCCAAGATAAATTTGGCAGGTTTCGTTTATTTTTTATTTCAGATTTTCTATCAAAGATTACTAGTTCATTTATTTTATTTATTTCCTTTCTCTGATAGTACATATAATGTATATTACTTTTTAGCAATTTTACCTTGCTTTTCCTCTCCAAATATCTCCTTTACTCCCATTTTCCTCTGTAGCTTATACTTTATTCAATCAATATGAATAACATCCTGTTATCCTGTCATGTTAACTCCCAATCCCTTCCTGCACATTTCGAAGAATTTCATGATTATTTCCTTCACAACTTTTACCATATTGTAGCTGTCACGGAAACCTGGCTCAAACCACATATTCCCCTCTCATCGGTATCCATTCCTAATTATATCCTCATTCGTCATGATCGGGCGGAACGGACTGGTGGTGGTGTTGGTTTGTTCGTTCATGACAGTCTGAGGGTTAAAATCCTTTTCAAATCTCCGTCAACTGATACACCTCACCTAGAATATCTTTCCACAGAAATTTCTTCTCACTTGTTTACCCTTCTATATGTAATAGTGTACCGTCCTCCTCAAGTCAAATTTGACTCAACCTTCGAATTCTCACTTTTTACTTATGTTCCCGTTTACAATAACATAATAATAGCAGGCGATTTTAACACAAATCTCCTTTCCGTTTCTCCTGATAAATCTTATTTGATAGACCTAGCGTATTCTCTTAATCTATTCGTCGTACCTTTCGAACCTACTCACCATACTCAGTTTTCAGACACTTGATTTATTTATAGTTGATTCTCCTCAAAATTTACTTTCCTTTTCTCAAAATCCAATATCCTTTCTCTCATATCATGATCTTATCCAAATCTCCTACAATATTTCCACACCTAAGATCCTCAATAAAAAAATTTCCTGGCGCAATCTTAGTTCCTTAACTCCAGAAAATATAAACCCTCTTCTAGACTCATTATCCCTTTCCATTCAACCAATCTATTCCTCCCACTCTATAGATGAAATGATGGAATGCCTTTCATCTAATCTACTAACATGTCTTAATCATCTAGCTCCATTCAAAACCTCTATCTTTCGACGTTTACCTGCTCCTTGGATTAATCAAGAAATTAGAGATCTGATGAAAAGAAGAGATGCAGCTAGAAGACGCTTCAGGCGTTCCAGATTTCCTGATGATTACTCCACGTTCAAATCCCTTCGAAACCTCACCCAGTCTACCATGTGACGTGCCAAGGCGCAGTATTTTCGTAACATCCTATCCAAAGCTCCAGATTCAAAATCTAAGTGGAGAATTCTAAGGAAGTTTTCGGTTACGAGTTACGCATCCAGTACATATTATCCTGTGACTCCTGACGAACTCAATTCCTTTTTTGTAGATTCCTCTTCCAATGAGCCTCCAATCAATACTTTATCCTATTCCATTCCTCAATTTCCATTTAATCCTGATAACTTTTACTTTCTTTATATTCTTCCTGATGATATAATAGCCTCTGTTCTTAAATCCCGGACAAATGATTTCGGTGCCGATCAAATCCCAGTAAAAATTATCAAACTCACTCTTCCTGTCATCCTTCCTGCTCTCATACATATTTATAACTTCTCCTTACAAACCTCTTCCTTTCCCACAGCATGGAAAAAGGTCCTAGTTCGTCCATTAAATAAAGTTCCTTCACCTACCACAGCATCCCATTTTAGGCCTATTTCCATCCTATCAAACCTATCTAATCCACTAGAAAGAATAGTCCATTCTCAACTTGCTACATTCCTTGAAAATAAAGATCTCCTAACTCCTCTTCAATCAGGCTTCCGTTCAGGTTATTCTACACAATCCGCTCTTTTAAAGATTACCCAAGACATTTATTCCTCAATTGACCAACAGAAAATTACGATCCTAATCCTCTTCGATTTCTCTAAGGCCTTTGATTCCGTAGATCATAAAATTCTTCTCACTAAATTACAAAAACTCTCCCTTTCCAATAGTGCTCTTGACTGGTTCCAGTCCTTCTTACCTCTCCGTTCCCAAACAGTTATTGTTCCTAACCAACCTCCTTCAAAATCTGTGACTCTAACGCGAGGTGTTCCTCAGGGATCTTCCCTTTCACCAACTCTCTTTTCAGTTTATATTAATGATTTGACAGGCGCTATTAATAATTCCCAATATCATTTATATGCTGATGACATTCAAATCTACTTATCGTTTCATCCTTGTGAGATTTTTGAGGCGACTCGTAAGATTCAAGAGAACATTTATAGCATTAACCAATGGGCAATAGAGAACAAGTTACAACTAAACCCCAAAAAAACTAAGGCAATGCTAATTGGATCTAAACCCTCCCTTAATTTCCTTTCCTGTTATCCACTTCTATATCACAATAACGTTCCTATTCAGTTCACAAACTCTTTCAAAAACCTCGGAGTAGTACTCGATCAACATTTGTATTGGAATAACCATATTTTCCACATTACCCGAAAAACCATCTCCATCCTCAAACAGCTCCTAAGATTCCGTGAATCATTCCCTTGTAAAACCCGTCGATTGTTAGTATCTTCCCTCCTCCTTCCCCACCTCGATTATGGATGCTTAGTATACGGAGGACTGTCTGGCGAGCTTGAAATGAAGCTGGAAAGATTAATGAACTCCTTCATAATATTCATTTTTGGGATCCCCAGGCGTTCTCACATCACTTGCTGGTATTCAGAGTTGAGGTGGCTTTATCCAAGTTTTCGGCGGCAATACTTCCTTGGTTCCTTTCTATTCCAATCCTTAAAGTCCAAAAAACCTTCGTACATTTACGACATGCTTGCCCTTCGTTCTTCCATTCATCTTTTGAACACTAGATCCCAGCCTATAGATTTGTATATCCCTTCTCATCGAACTGCTTCCTTTGAAAAATCCTTTATTAACCGTGCAGCTTTATTTTGGAATTCCATACCCATTTCGATCCGCAATGCTCCTTCTCTCACTCCCTTTAAACATAATTTATTCATCTACCTCCTCTATTATCAATCTTCCGAAATTATGTAATATATTAGTGTTAGAATATTTCTTTATTTTATATTTTATTTTAATTTTGTTATTTTCTTATCTTGTTTTTCTTATATAAACCCAAAGACTTTTATTTTTTCAAATCTAAAATTATACCCTATATATTTATATGTATATAATTTACATTCTATATAAGTTGCTGCCTGTTATGTACGCAGTCAGACAATGATACCTTTTTATTGTACTTTTGTCTTATTCTTAGGGGACAAGGTGTCCCAGAATAAATATTAGTTTTCATTTCATTTCATTTCATAACTACTGAATCAACAAACACTTGTTAACGCAGTAATTTTAAATTGATAGGCGCAACTAAAGTAACATTTTTAAGGATTTACAAAAATTTGATGAATAAGAAATATACAGTTTTGCTAAATTAATAGTCTTTTTTCTGTTTTTTTTATTGTTATTGTTTTTGTTTTTTATGTGGAGACCAGGCATTTTTGATTCGAATCCGTATGGGCAATAAGAAATTTCTTTTACGAAGGGCCCTAGATAAAAATCCCGGTAAAAAATCTCAATAAAAACCTTACTGACAGAAAATTCATAATTTATTAGCAAACATTCTATTAGTTACAAAAATTAAAAATAAAATTAACATTGTTTGTCAATCCATGCCAGGAGGAGATACTGCTGAGTATAGTCTCCCACACGTCTACAAGGCCTGTAGTATTACAACATCATCAAATTCACTTATTGTTACCCCAATAACAGGTCTGAATAGAAATTTGAAAGAGAAAAAAAAAACATTGTAAATTTTTATAAAACGGTTTCTAAAAATCTTAAATTTTTAAATCGTTTTTCAAAATTAATTTTATAAAATTTTAAGTCACCGACCTTCTCCCGTACGATGACATGTGTGCTATCAGTAAATAATGATCCTTTCAATTTATATTAGTCACTCTAATCTTCTATCACAAGCCCTTATGAATGGTGTCAAAATTGGAGAATTAAATTAAAACTAAGATTCATGGGAAGTTGTCATCGGAAAAAAAAGACCAGCAGCTACAGCAGACCCCAGAAAACAGGCTAAAAAGGTCAGTGATATAAAATTATCAAATCAGTTCGAAGTTTTGTTCTCATCAGAAAAACAAAATACTCAAGTACAGTAAACTAATATAACTCCTGTTAGTAAGAAGCCACCTCCAATATATGTACGTGGTATTGAAAACTATCCAGCCTTTGTCTCATTTCTAGAAAAAGAGGTAGGCATTAATAATTTAACTTTAAAAACAACAAATAAGGCCATAGTAACATTACTTCCGAAAACAGATGACAGCTACAGGAGTGCAGTCAGAAGCCTAAGACAAGTGAACGCAGACTTCAGCTGGCTGAAGAAAAAAATGCCCGAACAGTTATAAAAGGTTTACACCACTCTACTCCTCCTTCCATTATAAAAGATGAGTTGTTGAGAAATGGATACGAAGCAATAAATATTACAAATGCTATTTCAACAAGAACAAAAACCCCACTACAAATGTTTTTCGTTGATATATCAAAAAATTCATACTATGAAAAAATTTATGAAATTGAATTTCTATATTATACTCATGTAAAGATAGAAGAACCAAGAAAAAAACGAGATATTCCACAGGGATTTGGTTACACGAAAAGCTATTGTAACCATCAGGCTCGGTGCGTGCGATGTGGCCAAGCCCATGAGACATCAGCATGCCAAAAAACCAGAGAAACACCCGCAAAATGTGCTAATTGCGAAGGAGCTCATCCTGCTAACTACAGAGGATGTCAGACCTTCAGAGAATTACGAGCTCAACGCAGCAACAGAAATCGTCCTCAGCCGGTGGTTGTAGAGCCTCCTGAGCCAAGGCAATTTCCACCTTTGCAAAATCGTCCTCTACAACAGCAGCCCAGTGTTCCAGAACCGAACTATCAAGACCATGTTCATTCAAATATTATGGTACAGCCACAACAGACTTGGTCAGGCATGAATCATGTAAGTACAGTTCAAGCACCGCCTACTAATTTTGATCCATAAGAACTTATTTCTGCCCTAAATAATCTTAACAACCTTGTCCGACCTCTTATCAGCCTCATTACTAAATTAAACCAAATAACAGAGACAGTATGCCCCCAATATGGCCCCTAATTCTCTGACTGTGGGCTCCTTATCAATTCTACTATGGAATGTAAACGGACTTATACAACGAAAGACTGAATTAGAACTACACCTCCATCACAAACGCTCAGACATAGCCTTACTGACGGAAACACGTCTGACACCTCGAAATAAACTTAGCATCTCTGGATATACTTTATACAGAACAGACCATCCTGACAACACTGCACACGGAGGTACTGCCATTGCAATCAAATCGACACTGAAACATTTTTCCATTCATCTTGACTCTACTCCTCAGATACAAATCACAGGAATACACTTACAGACCAAACACAAGAACGTGACGATAGCTGCCATTTATTGCCCCCCCCCCCAAAGTACATAATTACAGAGCAAATGTTTACAAAATTCTTTGAAGCTCTTGGTAGTTCGTTTTTAGCTGGAGGGGACTATAATGTAAAACATCAGTACTGGGGTTCGCGATTGTGCACTCCAAGAGGTAGGAACCTTAGATCTGTTATTCATCCACTGTCATTAGACGTACTTGCTCCCAACCAACCAACTTACTTACCAAATTCTAGACACAAGAAGCCTGACATATTAGACATATTTGTGACGAAAGGATTAAGGACCGTACCCTGTTCAGTGAAAACCGAAGCGGATCTTGGCTCTGATCATTCCCCTGTAAACCTGATAATGGGCGTCGAAACATTTCTTAAGGAAAAGAGGCCTTCATTAACAGGTGGTATTATGGATTGGGACCAATTTAGAGAGCAACTAAATTCTAAACTGTCCATCCCAACTGCTCTCAAAACAGAAAAAGAATTGGAAGAGGGAGTTGAACTCTTTACAACATCAGTACAAGAAGCTGCATGGTCTTCGCAAAAACCAAGGTATAAAGAAACTATCCATTTACCTACCTACCCTCAACATATTAGGGATCTTATTAGAGCCAAGAGACAAGCCCGCAAAAAATGGCAAAAAGACCGATTCCCTTCTGACAGACATACGTATAATAAACTCAATAATGACCTTAAACACCAAATACGAAAATTTAAACAAAATAACTATGACAATTATTTTTCAAACTTGACAACCGATGATAACAGTCTATGGAATCACCAAACGCCTCTTGAAGCACCGTGAACCATCGGTCCCACTGAGAAAATATGATGGTTCCTGGGCTGTCTCGGACAGAGAAAAGTCAGAAATTTTTGCCGATTATCTTTCAACTGTATTTAGACCACATGATGACTTAACTGACGCACTCCAAGAGGAACATTTAGAGACAATCTTAGACTCACCCCTACCAATGTTACTTCCTCCCAAACCTTTCACTCCTACTGAAGTGCAAAACCATATCAAGCAATTACCAAAAAATAAAGCTCCTGGTTATGATCTCATCACAGCTGAGGTACTCCAAAAACTACCCAGAAAATCATTAGTTTTTCTTACAACCCTTTATAACGCCATTCTCAGAACAACGAAATTTCCCTTACAATGGAAACATTTCTTGATATTAATGATTAATAAGCCGAACAAAGACAAATACACACCTTCTTCCTACAGACCTATTAGTCTTTTACCGCTCTGTTCTAAAATACTTGAAAAAAATTACTACTGGACCGTATTACTAAATTACTGACTGAATTAAATACAATACCTGATCACCAATTTGGATTCCGCTCATACCATTCAACAACACAACAGTTACATAGAGTCACAGATTACATATCTGCTGCTTTAGAACTAAAACTTTACGTTTCTGGGGCGTTTTTGGACGTTTCCCAGGCTTTTGATAGAGTATGTCACCAGGGGTTACTAGTAAAATTGAAACCGTTACTACCACACACGTACTACCTTATCTTACAATATTTTCTTTCAGACCGCTTTTTCTCTGTTCGCCAGGGCTCAGATATCTCCTCCATCAAACCTATTTTAGCAGGAGTCCCTCAAGGCTCAATTTTAGCACCTTTTCTATACTTAGTATATACCTATGACATACCGACGAACAATAACGTATTAACTGCTACTTACGCAGATGACACTGCAATCATGACTAGAGACGCGGACCCTACACAAGCCACCTTAACACTTCAACACAACCTCAACGAGATTCAAACTTGGTGTAAGAAATGGAAAATAAAACTTAATTATGACAAATCCCTTCATATTACATTTACACTACGACGCAAGACCTGCTCGCCTGTTAACATTGACAACCAACCTTTACATCAAACTGAAAAAAGTGACATACTTAGGACTTACGCTTGATAGAAGACTGACATGGGGCCCACACGTCAAGACAAAAAGACAGACGTTACAGTTAAGACTGCGACTTCTATACTCAGTACTTCACAGACGCTCAAGACTACCTTAGAAACAAAAGCTTAACATTTACAGTTACTTGATTAAACCCATCTGGACGTATGCATCGCAAATTTATGGACCGGCCAAAAGAACACATATTCAGAAAATACAGACATTTCAATCTAAATTCCTAAGACTGATAACAGACTCCCCTCCTTATGTGTCAAACGATATATTACATACAGACTTACGTATTCCGACAGTTAAGAGCCATAATCATAAACTTTATCGACAATTTCACGAGAAACTACGTGGACACACTAACAAATAGATACATAATATGGCAACAGTACAGATACCAGACATAACTCAACGGAGGCTGAAAAGGAAGTGGATGAGGGATCTCCTAGTCTAATCGCTAATAATTTAGTTTCACGCCTGGAGATTGTACCACTGGGTGCTGACTCCCTCATGCCTGATCATGTCTGTTGTATCAATGTAATTTCACATTCACTGGTTGTCCATGGTGTATAGTTGTGAATAAAGTTATTATGTTAAAAAAAAAAAAAAAAAAAAAAAAATTAAAACTAAACATCAAATAGCTTATACACTTCGTCGTAATTCTGCCGCTTCCTTTGACCAAAGAATACTTTTTATTTATTTATTTTTTTTTTATGGTGTAAAAATATAACGTATATGATGTACTTAGTTAGGGAAAAATATTTTTAAAAATATTATCTGATTTTGGACATGAAAACAATTTTTTTCCTTTCAGGTCTTTAGTCATTTACTTCAGTCATTATTGCTAGTACGTTTACAGTAGCAACATAAAAAAAAAAAAAAAAACTAACCTCTGCTAAATATACATTTCGTTACTACAGTATTGTTTTTTCTGACGCAGAACTATTCAGTCACTTTATTTTATAATATTTTTGAGTTCACTCGAAAGAGAAAGGTTTTTTCAAATTTCACACTAAGCCAACAATATCAGAAACAGTAACGACATTTATATGCAATGGTATGTATTATACAGTTGTTAAACATCAGATGCATCTAAGAAGATGTCAAGAGATTCGCTGCTAATATTTTTATTCCTGCAGGAACGATAAAAAGTGGTTGCCCCATATAAGATACTGCGGACCTTGTAGAGTTAATAATATTCCACTGATCCCTGTTGAAAAGATCTGCTGCCTAGAACTCCGTCTGAAAAAAACGTTTAACTAGGAATCCATTTACGAAACTTCTATATATATATATATATATAGACAAGTCAAGGTCCCAAGCATGCCTGTATAATATTTAACCCTATTTACCGTCATAATGAACATTGTACATGTATAAATACAGGAGTCACAGAGCAATAAAGGTATCATCTTTTAATAATCAAACTGTGTTCTTTTTTCGTGCCTATTTTTATTATTTTTTTAAAGTTTCATTTCACAAGTTTTTTCATGTATCTGTCAAATTTATTAAGTAAATTAAAGTATTAACAATTTATATATTTTATTTTTTATCTAAAGAACAAAATAAGTAAAGTTACCATAATAATCCCTATTTAAGGACCAAAGGAAGGAGAAGGAATTTCTCAGGCTAATGGGAAATCGAAATATCGACCGCTAGTTGGAATTCGTTGATGGGACCTTGGTACACTTTGTGTAGGGTTGACCACTGGGGAAGTTGGCCCAACTTGCCTCAGGCTGGCAACAGAACTCAACCATGCCCTTATTTGCCAAAGCAAGTTCCTAACAGTTCGCTTAAGACCATGTCCGACCGTGTACCGCCTGGTCTCAGTAATGTCAAATAGTTCACTCATGTTACATAACTGAATGCTGATTTATTAGAGTAAGCCGTCATTAAAAAAAAAAAAAAAAAAAAAAAAAAAAAAAAAAAAAAAAATATATATATATATATATATATATATATATATATATATATATATAACTTAAGTGTTGTCTAAAATAAAAGTAAAAAAAAAAGGAATAATAGGAAAAAGAACTTACACTATGACTGTTGAGAAACAACTGAGACTTTATTGCTCTGAGGCCTGCTTTATATACATATACATTGTTTGTTGTGACTGGAAGTAGCATTAAGTCTAATACTAGACTGTTTCGGACCTTGACTTCCCCCTCCAGTTTATGACTATTTTTCATAAACTATATACTTTGGGCACTTAATAGCAATACGATATTAACGAGTCCAGACACTAATTCCCCTCTTGGTCAAAGGCCGAAACACCTAACAACCCATAACAACTTAATCCTACCCAGTACATAATTTACTCTTTAATTCCTAAACTCTTAATCCTGTATGGTACAGAGTACATTTTATAACAAAAATAAATAAAACTTTCTTTCTATAATACCACCACTGTACAAAAGTCTCACTTTATTTACAATAATTCTTAAACCTAACTTATAGCTAACACACACACACAAAATAAAATTATCCTGGCAACCAAATTCACACGCACACACACACCAATTAAAACTAAAACTTTCCTGTACAAAACTCTTTTCTCACACACTACTTTACTAAAATATATACATCTCTATTAAAATGAACCCTATTTACAAAAACTAAAAACCTTATTTTCTATAGACATACTACTAGGCACAAAATTCAAATAAAACACTTCTTCCCATTAGCATTACCATAACACAAAAACAATAATTTCCAAAATATAAGCACAAAACACACTTTCCTCAATATTTTAACAAAATCAAAAAAATAAAATTACTCCGTACATTAGTACAAAAACTTTCTCTCTCTCGCCCGTTGTTGACAACGGGACACTCACAAAATCACCTGTTCCTCAATTGGGAACCTCATTTGCTCAATGTGAACGTTCCTCCGCTTCCGCGGCTCTCTGACACTCTCTAGTGTCACGACGTTGTGCTCTCTTATAGCAACCACTCTGAATGGCCCCTCATATCGGCAGATCTCTTTGCCGCAATTAGTACTCTTTTTTCGGTACACCACCATACCGATTTTCAATTTCCCCGTGACGTCCCGCACCCAGACGTTTTCCCTCTCCACTCGCTGCTTTTTTTCCTTCAATATGCGCCCTCACGCCTCCTCCCATAATTTTCCAAAAGCCCAATGTCGGTTGGTCATAGCGTTCACTAATTCCTCTCCCACTGCCGTGTCCCGAAAGTCGCGGCGTCTCTCCCGGAGCCCGAACACGATTTCTACCGGCGAATACCCTGTCACCTCTCAATACCCCCTCTGCCCTTGGGATGCCCTGGGGTGTTAATGTGCCACACGATCTCGAGTTTCTTGCCTCTGCCCTAACCTGAGCGTTGTCAAACTCGAGACCCCCATCCGATGAGATTCGATCCGGGACTCCGTAGACTTTAAACCAAGCCCGTAAAGCTCCTAATACGGCCTCCGCGGACTTGCTCTGCACCAAACACGCTTGAGCGATCTTGCTAAATGTGTCTATGATAGTGACCCACCGATAGCCCCTCCATGTAAATGTGTCGATCTGGAGGTCCGATAATGGGAACTTTACCGTAGGCGTCTCTTCTTGAACCCACCCTGGGGGATACCGGGTGTACTTCGTGGTGAGGCATACCTCGCACGACCCAATGACTTCTTGGATCGTACGCTTTATGCCCCACCAGAAGTACCTCCGCTTCAACGCTTGAAGAGTCTCCTGTGTACCCCGGTGGTTGGTCTTTCCCTGGTGGTACGAAAGGGCTACCTCTTTTTGCCGTTCTACCTCTTGGACCACTTCTACCACCCTCGCACATCTAATGAAAGTTCGGTCCGCCCCGATCTTTTCCTCCCTCCAGAGCCTCTTGATCTTGTCCCAAATCATGGTGTTGCCAACATACATGTGATAGGTCTTCCCCGGCTTTGTTACCCCCTGTAAAAGTTTTACCATCGACTCCCCTCTAAGACTCCTTAAGTTTACCGACCCACTGCAATGGTCTGTGGTCCGTATGTACTCTAAACCTCCTCCCAAAGACATACGGAGGGAAGTGCTCCACAGCCCATACAATCCCGAGAAGCTCCCGCTCTAGCGCACTGTATCTCGTCTCCGCGTCCGTTAGTCGTCGGCTCGCGTACGCCACCGGTCGGTCACCCTTTTCAGTACCGCCCCTAGCGCATATTCGCTCGCGTCTGTTGTCACCGTGAACATCTTATTAAAGTCGGGAAACGCCAGTACCGGTTCTTTTTTTAGTTCCTCCAAACACCACCTGATGTTGTCCTCTATTACCGGGATGATAACGATCTTCCGGCCCTTCTTTAATAAATCGTTTACGGGTACAAGAAATCGCGCCATCTCCGGTACAAACCGCCGGTAGTAATTCAGCGACCCCATCAAATGTCGGAACCCCTTAACTTCGCGCGGTATAGTCATTCTCGCGATCGCGTCAACCTTTTCTTTGTCTGGTTTCACGCCCTCTTCCGAGATTGTATGTCCCGAGAAATTCAACTCCCTCTCACCTAGCCGCGATTTCTCGGGGGACAATTTCAGACCGAATTGCCGAAGTCTTTCGAACACCGCCCTTATGTGACAAACATGTTCCTTTTCCGACTTACTGAACACAAGAAGGTCGTCCATATAGACCTGGCACATGTTCTCGTCGTCCCCCCACAGCAATTCGTCCATTAATTTCTGGAAGATGGCGGGCGCGTTTTTCAGTCCAAAGGGCATTCGCGTAAAATCGTAGTGTCCCCGTTCAAACGTAAACGCCGTTTTACACTGATCTTTGGGATGCATTTTTATCTGGTTATAACCCGCCTTAAGGTCGAGGGTGCTGAATATTACCAACCCGCTGAGTCTATCCAGGATATCCTCAAATCTCGGGATTGGGTACCTCTCATCCCTAGTGTTTTCATTCAATTTTCTATAATCAATCACCACCCAATATTTTTCCTCCCCCGGCGCGCTCTTCTTCCTGACCGCCCATAGTGGGCTATTATAGGGCGAGATGCTATCGATTATAATACTCTGTTCCCTAAGGCTACGAATCTCTTCCCGTATGTGCTGCCTCAGCGCCTGTGGGTACCTCCGTTCCTTAATATACGTCACCCGCTCTTCTTTTAGGGGGATTTCGTGTAAAGTCCTGCCCGTCACGCTTAAGTTGTCCCCTTCTCAGAAAAATCTATCACGGAACTCCCCCATGATCTTTTCCCTCCACTCCTCCGACTTTACAACCGCCCCTATGTGCCCCTTTTTATCTCTTTCGGTGCCCGCGCACCGCCTATACCTTTTTCCCCCGATTCTCACGGTCCAATTTCCCTCGTGGTTTCTGATCCGCGCCCCTACCCTCTCCAATAGGTCACACACTATGATCCCCTCATATGACCTGGACAAATCTTCGATTACATCGACCGCCAATTTTTTCCCCTCATTTAATTAATTTCATTAAACTTCATTTTAATTAATAAAATTAATTTCGATTTCCCCCTCTACCTCACAGGGACCACCCAGAGTGATAAGTTTACATGAGCATACCTTGATCTGGAGTGTCCCGTCGCCGACTCTCAGCCGCTCGGCCGCTCGCCGACTCAGGATGGTGCTCGAGCTACCGGTGTCCACCAGACAGCGCACCCTTCTCTCCACTCTGTTAATAGGCAGGCCGCCGCTCCTCGCCCTCACGCCGTTGATCTCCAGAATGCGGCCGCCTCTCTGCTGGCACCCACCTCAGGCTGCCACACGTCCGGGTTGTGCTGCTCTCCTCCGGCCTCTCATCTCCGCTGCTTTCTCATTCCACCTCCATTTCCGCCTCCGAGACTGCGGATACTTCCGAAGCTCTCGATGATCCTGCGGACTCAGACGTCCACCATGGTCTCCTCATGAGCCTGTTAACTTCCATGGGCTCACCCCTGGAGTTGTCTCTTCTTTTGAAGATTTACGGGCATTGCTTGGCAATATGCCCCTCGTTGCCGCACTCAAAACATTTAGTGCGGGGTCATCTTGCTATCAGGTGTCCTGTCTTGCCACACCCGTGGCACCGCCGATCTTCTTTTCCTCCTCTGTTGGGTGCTGGCCTTCTTGCCACTGACTTCCTTCTATCGTGCATCCTCACTTCGGGTTCCCGCTTCTTCCAAGATGATTCATGTGACTTCCTGTAAGCCACTTTGCTCCAGCCTAGTTCCTCACGGATTGTCCTGAACTCTTCGTCCCTGGCGCTAGCATCTATTAGGTCTTGCGCGCATTCCACGAAGGTCTTCTCCCTGGGAAAGCAAACCTTCCTGCCTGTTTCCCTCGCAAATTGCACCTTCAAGATGGTTGAAATGAATGCCATCTTTGCCTCCACTTCCGGTGCACTTGAGGTCTCCCTCATTTTATCAGTGACCTTAATAAATTTCACTGAAAGGTCACTTGCGTACCGCCCTGTGCTCTGACGTGGGTGTCTCGCCTCTCTAAAGAGTTGGAACAAATCTTCCTCTGGTGTCCAACGGCCTCCGCCGTATGCCTTCTTCAAACGGTCCTTTACTCTTTCCCACGGCGTCTCTTCGTCTGCCTGAATCAGGTTCAGGATGTTCCTTCTGATCCTAAAGGTTAGGTCCGCCCACAGAGATTCGGCGTCATGCGCATCTAGGAGATCCTCTGCCCTCTTAACCTCGATGCGTGCTAGCACCCTGTCGATACTTTTAATAATAAGTGATTTAACCCACCGACTTCCCCGGTGAATCTCTCGACATCTGATACTGCTTTCCTTAGGTCCTGAGCGGTGGCTGTTCTTACTTTTAGCCAAGCCAGTGTATTCGCATGCGCTTCTGCCATCGTCTGTCTTGGTAGCTCGGGCAAGCTATTTGGCACTTTTAGCGTCGGTGGTCTAAGGATGCCACTCTCTTCCATGACAACACTTGAGAGGAAAGAAAAATTTCTAACCTCACCCCCTCCTCGTCCTCCCGGGTTTCGGTACCACTACAGCATCAAATTATCCTCTTTAATCACTTAGAAGAGCATTTAGAATAAATGGACTTCAGGCAAGAGTAAATATAAAAACAATTAAAACTTTAAAAAATACACTTAGAAAGAACACAATTCGTTAAAGAACATTTAAAAAACCCTTCAGACCACTGGAACGACGTCCTATTCTTCTACAAAACGAAATTTAATGTACAAGGATCAGTAGACAAATGTTACCTCCCTCCTATTTACTCTGAACTAAAATTTATTTTTCTTGAGCCTCTTATAGAGCCGTATCAGGTCCTGCATATTTTCCGAAATAAGGAACTAAAACATTCCTTTCGTAAAACATTCCTCTCTTCTCGGAGATGTGAAAGAAAGGAGAAAACCTTTTGCTGCTCACTGTATATGAAATACGTCACAAACTGTTAATTGGATATACTCTCTTAGAGATGTCGTGTTAAGACATCACTGTTATATTAATTTATTATGCATATTTTCTGACAATCACACCTGATTTGGACGATAAGATTGTTCCAGGATAAGTGTTGATCGAAGGTAACTCCTAAATTTTTAATAGAGTTTTGGAATTGAATAGGAAGTGTATTGAGGTAAAGCAATGGATAGTAAGGAAGGGTGTTGAGGATGGGTTTTGAACCGATGAGGATAGCCTTAGATTTATTTGGATTCAAGCGTAACTTATTATTCACTGCCCAACGGTTGATGTTATCAATGTCCCCCTGAAGCTTACGAGATACCTCGAACATATCTGAAGGATGGTAAAATGATATCGTCACCATATAGATGATACTTGGAATGGTGAATAAAGCTGAGAAAATCATTAATATAAGTTAGAAAATAGGATTGGTTAAGGGTAGTAAAGATGAAGGAAAATTGTTAGAAATGATGACGGTTTAGAAGCGATAAGATACGATGGAGTTGAACCAATTTAGAGCACTATTAGATGGGAAGACGTTTTGTAGTTTAGATAGGAGAATTGAATGGTCAACGCTATAAAAAGCTTTTGAAAAATCAAACAAGACGAAGATTGTACTTTGTTGTGGTCTCACTCACTTGATCACACGTGGCTTACGAAGAGGAGACTCTTGGTTTGAGCCAGGTTTCTGTGTAAAGTAGTTTGATTATTGGGGCTTAACGTCCTTACGTACACCAACTAGAGCAGGAAGGACGGGTTATCCAACAGGTTGTCAGGATATAGTGAAATAATTATTGACAAATAAAATTTAAATTAAAAAAAAGGATTAAAACTCACGATCATGGGGACAAAATCAAAACGTAAGTTAAACTTATTTTAGAATATGTGAGAGGCGCTATGATGTGTGGATGGTGTCTTCAATAGAAGACCATGATCATCGGTTGGATACGATGTGATCAGAAGATTTTGTCACATTTTCGTATAAGTAAAGGGAATTACCGAATATTGGTGTTTTATCAATGGGTATTCAGAATATTATTTACTTGGACTTGCTACTTCAAAAAATTCTTTTGCAAAGGCTGCAGCTGCAGGTCCTATCCTAAAAAGGTTATGGTTCATCTAATTTATAGCTATGATCTGTGAGGAGTTATCCCACTATATCATAGCAAAACATTTTAAAAAGAATTAGTAAAGGTGCTAAGCGAGAGAGTCAGGAGTTGGATGGCGGTTGCACAAAACACATAAGGCTTGAGAAGGCCAAGACTCGTCACCGAGTTGTGCCATAAAATAATATCAAATATGTAGCTCAATCACTTTTAAAAAACGGACTATCAAAACATTTCTTAAAACAGTTTCACGTACAAAACAAAGACACATTTTAGTGCAATAAGCCAACTCGAATAACATTCCTAAATATTTTATACGAATGCTGCTTTCATCTACAAGACACTAGATAGTTCAATCAAATCCTTACTCTATTATAAGACAAAAGAGATTAATTAAATACACGTTTTCTTTGTGAATGAAATTCGAAATATCCCATTATATAAAGTGATAGATTTATTTGATAAATGTCTTAATAACTTTGATTTTTTATGTAATATGTATACTGATTTTTTAATGGGGAAATAAAAACGGCAAACAAATTATTTATAGAGAAAATAATTTTGTTTCTTGAGAGTTCTTGATTTATGTTTTATTTTATTTATTTTTTAGGAATGGGAACACTAACTGCATACCAATCAGTATCGGTCATATTCAAGACTAATATAATTGTATTACTCTAATATATTCGGTATAGTTCCTGGTTGCTTTCTATCTGAAGAAGGGTAGATTGATTGTTAGTCATATTTTAATTCAATCTATAAATTACGAGGTGTCGTGTACTTTTCAGCACGCTAGATCCCTGAAACTACTGTTCATAGTATTCAAGAACATTAATAAACTACCGTAAGGTGTATAGACTGCATATCAATGTGGCAGTACTGGATCAGAGCATTGTGCCAGTGGCCTATCGACAATGCTGTTGGCATCCGAGGACTGCAGCTTATCGAGCTTTTGGCCTATCAGCACAACAGCAAAGGCATTTTCTGGCATCACAACTGCCCTAGATTTTCCCCATAGCTAAGGTGCTTTTTAAGAAAATCAATCACTTAAACTGGAGAAAGTATGCCAGATTATCTCGGTGAACATTGCTTTAAATATTTCGCAAACTAAGTTTGCCCGGTCAAAAATGTTTTTATTGGCTAAATGCAAAGAATATCACATTATGAGTATCAAATTTAGTTTTAATTTGAAGAGTATAAAAGTTGTCAACTGGATGTAATATCGGACTAAAAACAAATATAGGTTATAGGCCAATCCATCTGCCCGATATCGGATCGGTTTCCCGTTTCCGCCAATAATTAATTTTTTAATAAAATGTAATTCAGAGAAACAGGCTGCTATTGTTCTTGATACTCAGCATTCCATTCTAATAATTCTCGTTTCTCATTATTCTTAACGACTTATTCACTCTTATCAAAATAACAAAAGAACTCCCAGAATTCCTTTACTGAATGTTCACGGTATTTTATTCTTACAGAGTTAAACTTAGGACGTTTTGAGAATGATTAATTGAAATTCATTGAATAATATCCATTTTAAAAATCACTTAACAAATGAAGCTGGTAGTAATTTCAGCGCACATTTATTTTGAAATAGATATAGTCTAAACGGTTAGAAATTAACATATCAGAGTTGGTTAGATTATCAGTCGGATTATTTGTGCTTATCGGACTAAATGAATATAATCATTTGGCCATTTGTCGAACAAAATTATAATATAATTTCAATCAGTAGCTAAAAATATGAGAAGAAAGCATAATAATTTAAGAACAACTCTTAATCGGCTTCAGAGCAAACAGTTCTCTGATTGATTAGCCTACTCTAGAAAACGAAGTGCCATTTTTTTCTTTCTTTTTTTTTCTTTAACTGTACATATAAAACGGATAGAAACCACATTTCGATTAGTAAATTATGGACCTTTTATATTAAACTAAAGTAAAAATTAGATTTACTGAAAATTAGGAAAACGTTGAAAAAAGTTACGTTTCTTTGTCAGTTTATATAATCTATGCCACCACTGGTCTCAGGAGAATGATAAAAGAAATAGTAGAAGACAGCAAAAAATATTGACTGAATAAATACAGCAAAAATCAAAACCACAGAAATAATAACAATAACCAATAACAGAAATAATAATCTATTTAAACAATAATCTGTTCCAATATATAGGAGAATACACCTATTTAGGGCAAATATTAGTATTCAAAGTAAAAATGAATAAAAAATCGAAAGGAGAATAAGCGCGAGATGTGTAATATTGGTCTCTCAAAATTACGTTAAAATTCATGCTAGGGGGGGACTCCAAGTATGCCTTTAAAAGCCTTTCCTCCAAGTGTTAGCACCTTATCATATTTCGCCCTAAACTTTTCTGGCCCAGAATATATCAAAACATCTGGGAGGTGCAAGGCGACTAAATACATACATTTCTTCTTGTTTTTTTTGTTTTTGTCTCATCGTCTTTTATGTTTTTTATAGTACTCAGATACAGAGTTTCATAAATAATTTTAAATGAAATATATAAAAGACACATATTAACAAGCTTCAAATCTTCCAAGCAAAAACATTCAGGACAATCAAAAAAGCACCATGGTACGTAAAGGCTAATACGCACTGAGATTCTTTGTTCGGACTCATTGTCGCAGACGCTCAGATTCGTGTGTCAGACTCTTTGCATCGCAACATTGTATACAGGCAGGTACGCACTGGGATTCATTGTTCGGACTCTTTGCGTCTCGGACTCATTTTCATGCATCTGAGACGCTCCGCGACAATGAATCTAGCATCTCGTGTGTTGCGGTTTAGTATTTTTTGAATCCCAACCGGAATGGGATTCTTTACACAATGTGTCGCAACATTGAGCCAGTTGAAAATTAAAAAAATAAATATCTGCTTGTACTTCGTCTTTTTTTTCAACTATTTTTTCTTTGGTGTCGTCAGCAAATGATTTAATAAAGGTTGTGGGATTTTTTTCCCTATATAACCTTTTGGCCTCATTATAAAGAACTTTTTCAGTGAATTGATTTTATTTCTTTTTGTAATAGGAATACTGGACCGGTACAGTTTATTCGCTTTTGATTTTGATTACATTTTAAATTATCTTGATGTTAACTTTCAATCGATTCTTTTTGCATTCAAAGTCGGGGAGAGAAAACCTAATCAATTAAAACACCTCATTGCGTTTGGTGTGTAAGGGTTGGACCCTGATTGTGTGGAACCCTATTTTAATAGTTTAATAGGGGGTTTTGGAACAGCTTTGTTGCTCTCCATTAATTTTCATTTATATTCTATTTATGTCTACGATGATATATTTAATTCATTTTTAATTTCGTCTATTTCAACGAACTGGAGATCAAAACCCCTTTGCTGTAGTTAATTGTTTTATGAGGGGTACCCCCAACTTGGAATAAAACGCTGAAATATTTAATATTTAACAGAACATCGGATTGCTTGTTATTAATGGTTTCTACAAGTAGAGTACCATCTGTTTGAATCTGAGCCATATCGAACGAGGTCGCGCTTTCGGGAGTTTTAGCATTTTATATAGCTCTACGGATTAATAAAAGTGCTACTAAAAAAAAATCCACCGCGTTGGTGGATTTCATGATCGGAATAACCGTGGGCACGATCTTGACACACTGAGGTTGGAGGATGGAATGGGTTTTCGCAATTTTGTTCGTATGAGTCTAGTCAATTCGAATGTCTCCTGAAAATGGTTGGACCAAGTATTTTGAAAACGAAGACCAATTTTAGGGAGCCAGTTTATGCAATCAATAGGCTTGCAGTCACTCTCCGGTTCCTCACAAGTGGAGATTCATATACAGGCCTCATGTATACATACTTTCAAAATTTCGAAGCAGATAATATCCAAGTTTGTTCCTGAAGTCTGCACCGCCATCAACATTGCGCTAAGAACATATATAAAGGAAAGTTTTTTTTTTTCTTGTATGGAGTAGGTACATGGCCATTTATTGCTCATGTTATTATATTTTTTTATTTTTTATTTTATTCGTGTTTAAAATAAAAAATTAAAAATATAATAACAAAGAACGAAATAGAACATATGAATAAAAAAGATGTCATATATAAGATTGACTGCTTGGATTGCAAAAAACATTATATTGGAGAAACTAAGCAGAATTTATATAAAAGAGTTTAATCAGCATAAATACGACACTAAAAAAATTAGCAAATCAAACAGCAATAAAACAGCCCTTTTAGAACACGAACAAAAACTGAACCACAAATTCAATTTTGATAACGTTAAAATCTTACAATACGAAACCAAAACACATAATAGAAAAATAAAAGAAGCGATATACATTAATAAAACAATAAATAATGCAATAAACTACAAAACAGACACAGATAAAATAGGATCCATATATGCTAGTATAATTAATGAATTAATAATATAAGATTGGCCAACTTAGTACTAAAAACAACAGTAGAAATTAGAATTGACCCTTGTACCCATAAGGTAGAAGAATTATTCTATTGACTATGTAAAAGAGAGACAGACACGGTGTGTTAACACCAAGAATTCATTTTAAAGGTAATTTATAACATATACATTGTGATAGATAGAAATATGAATAATATTGTTTAGATGTTGAAAATATAGTGTGATTATAATAAATTGTTAAATACTGTTTTCAGTCTGATGATGGGACCTTGTTTCCCGAAACATGTCACTAGTTTATACTTTTAATAAAGAGGAGTTTAAATACTGTTTATTATACTATTATTGATCAATAGTTTATAATTGTTAATTACCATAGTGTAATGTATTTAGCTTACAGGCAAATAACAAGCGAACATAATTATTATATATTAACAGTTCAAGAGTTGTGTACTCCACTATGT
This sequence comes from Euschistus heros, assembly GCA_003667255.2. Classification (NCBI taxonomy): domain Eukaryota; kingdom Metazoa; phylum Arthropoda; class Insecta; order Hemiptera; family Pentatomidae; genus Euschistus; species Euschistus heros. The sequence goes on from RCWM02000028.1 coordinate 3,716,568, forward strand.
GTGGCATACGCCACAGGACACACCAGTGACATGCTACTTATCGAATGGGATAAGAAAGACAAGTTGATCCGTTGTCGACAAGCCAATAAAGGATATACAAAGTTTTTAGGCAATTGAAGAAATAAAAAAATTAAAAGAGAAAAAATATGATAGTGAGGGTGTTGGAGTCCCCGCAATATTGACAGTGTCTTTTGAATAAGGCGCGAAAAACTAAAACAAAAGAGAAAAAACTAAGGTTCCGAATAACAGTATCTATTTGAGAAAATTGAAACTGCACACAAAATATACATGATATATTTCTATTAACAAAACATTAATACTATTAACAAGGCAATGAATTAGATAACAAAATGACTATATAATTATTGAAACTCTTTGAAATTAAAACTTAAATTAAGCTATCAATCGAAAATTATAACAATTATACCCAATTTAAATTACGAATTACTGAAGCAGACATAAATAAAATAACCAAATACGTTATTGATGAATGAGTCAAGCAGAGGGGAAGATTATGACTGGTCATAGCCGCAACGAGATGTTTTCGATGATCTAGATGACTTCAATGAAAACAATCTTCAAGGAGATAAGAACGGTAGTGTTCTTGGAAGGTGTTTGAGGAACTGGAGGGCCCACGTCTTTTTCAATCAACGATGAAACAACAGCATCTTAACAGTCCACATATTCGTGTTGCACTCCAATTAATTAGCAAGTTGGGCTAACTATCATATGGCCGTTGCTAGGTAACGACAGGGAAAATCTAGCCGCAGCAGCGACCTCCTATATATACCTCACCAATAATATATTGTTTACTAATTCAACACTAAATTCAAATTAATGAAGCCACCATATATCATTTACAATAACAAATACAGTTTATTTTAATAACGTTAACAGAGAGGTTTAAAGTGCCAACTCGAGAATAGAAATGTGTCTTTTGGATTGAGAGAAGTAAAGGAAGAGATGCTGGAGGTGGCCAAAGCGAACTGCAATGAAGATGGAAAACAATGGACAAGCAGTCGAAAAAGATCTGAAGACAGCCTAGCTTTGCCTTCAACATAAAGTTGACCTCGGCACTAAAGATGGAATTACCTCAACTCTAAATATGGTTATTTAAAAACTCATATTATTTTAAAATAGGAGTTTTACAATTTAAATGGTGTGCTGAACTAAGTAAATCTATTCAAGGATATTTTATAGGATCATATATTTAAGTTTAAATCCTATCTGATTCCTTTATAGGCTATATTATAGGACTAATATTTAAAATATATTTACCAATTATTATTGATAAATTATTCAATAAATGCTGCTAATTGAAATTAAATTGATTAAGGCGACACCTTTAAGAAAAGAAGTCCAATAAATCAGACAGATCAGACAATAGGAAATTGTATCAACAGAGGCAAGATCCATATCAGTACCTTTGAAAAGATAAAATCTCAAGTTGTGTAGGGGTACAACAATAGTTAATTTGTAAATATAAAATATAATAAATATTGTAATATTTTCGTTTTCTCTATTATTTATTTATTTCGTTTGTTAAAGTTTATACTGCAATTATTTATTATGTATCTTCATTGTTTTTTAAAGAAGTGTACTAAAAAAAATACTCTTTTTTTTTACTAATTTAAAGTTTTATAATTACTCTTATTGTCCTAACATAACATTTATATATATATATATATATATATATATATATATATATATATATATATATGTATGTATGTATGTAGAATAGAATAGAATAGAATAGAATAGAAAAAGAAATTTTATTCTGGGACAAAGTCCCTTAAGAATAATAGTTACATAACAGACCATAAGTTATATCTGGCCTAGAGATTATAAATTAGATAACATATAATAAGATCATTAAAAGTAAATACAATTTTACAATAAAATAAGTGATAAAATGAAAAAAAAAAAAAAAAAAAAAAAAAATATATACACATATATAAACACATACACACTACCTACATACATGAACTATCTTTACAATCAGTAAAAGAAAAAAAAAAAAAAAAATATTATGTAAGAAATTGACTAAATAATAGATTCCTGATGTTACATCGAGTAAAGGATGAAAAAAAACAAAAAATGATGATGAAAAATAAAAATAAAAATAAAAAATCCTCAAATGATAATGTTTTCTCTACCATTAAAATAAACAAGCTAAACTTTTATAAATGATATACTTGGGTGAAATTCATTAAAGCATCTTTATAATTAGATAGCATCCGACTGGAGGGAGGAAAAGTGGTGGAAGAGGAGTGTTTTAAATGTTCCGAGGGAGGATGTGTTACGAATAGAAGGAGGAAGAGAATTCCAAAGAATAGCGGAGCAGGCAAGAAAGGAACGTTGGAAAGCAGTAGTTCTGTGGGATGGGGTGTAGAGATCGGAGAGACGGGACCTTGTATGCAATGATTGGATTGAGGACTTGAAATGTAGGATATTGTGAATATACGGAGGGTGATGTGTGTTAATAACTTGGAAGAGGAATGTACCAAGGAAGTAATCTCTACGGAAGGAAGGGGAAAGCCAATTTAACTCGGTGTAGAGATGGGACACATGGGAGCGTCTCGAGGTTCCAACAACAAACCTTATGAAACAGTTCATGATATCTTCCAGTATCATCGAGAGCCCACCATAAATCACACACCCATAGTCGAATTGGGGGAATATGAGGGAGGATACTAAGAGTTTTCGTGTGGATAGAGGAAGTAGGTGTCGGGAACGGTGGAATAATTTTAGGATGCCAATCGATCGTCGGGTGATTTGAGCTATGTGGGGTTTCCAAGAAAGGGTTTGATCGATTGTTAAACCTAGGTTTTTAACAGAGGAGAGGAAAGCTATAGGATGACCATTTAGGAATAAAGTAGGGAAGTTGGTATTCGATCGAAGGAGGGAATGGGATCCAATTGCAATTGCTTGAGTTTTAGCTGAATTTAAAGTCAATTTATTCAGGAATGCCCAGGCACAGATTTCATCCAGGTCTTGCTGAATTTTGGAAAATGCAGTTGATAACTCGGCAGGAGGAAAGGAAAGATAAATTTGAGAATCATCGGCGTAGAGGTGGTAGGAACAATTACGAATAGAGTTAGGAAGATCATTTATATAGGAATCAAACAGGAGAGGAGAGATGCTAGATCCTTGAGCTACGCCTGATCGCAAAGTGAGGAAAGGGGATGAACCTTGGTTGGGAATGGTAACAGATTGGGAACGGTGGGCAAGGAATGAATGAAACCACATGAGAGCACTATTGGAGAAGTGTAGAGATTTCAGTTTGGAAAAGAGAATGGTGTGGTCTAAGGAATCGAAGGCTTTGGAAAAGTCAAGGAGTATGAGGATGGTTAATTCTTTTTTATCCATTGCTGTCTGGACATCACTGATGATTTTGGTGAGAGCGGATTGAGTAGAGTGGCTGGGGCGGAAACCGGATTGGAACGGGTCAAGTAAATTGGAATCTTCGAGGTAATTGGAGATTTGGGATTGTACTATTCTTTCTAGGGGTTTAGAGAGGTTAGAAAGTATAGAGATCGGTCGGTAATCTTTTGGGGATGAAGGATTTGGGTTCTTGGCTATAGGGTGAATTAGGGCTTTTTTCCAGGAGGTGGGAAATACAGAATTCTGGAGGGAAAAATTATATATGAAGAGGAGAACCGGTAGGATTTCAGGAAGGCATAATTTTATCAATTTGACAGGAATACCGTCTAATCCAGTTGAATTGGTGTGGGATTTCATTATGGAGGAAATGAGGTCTGTGGGAGAGATGTAAGGAAAATAAAAATAATTATCATTGAATGCAGAAGGTAAGAGAGGCAACTGAGAGGATGGAGATGGTGTAGATGTAGAGGTAGAGACGAAATAGGAATTTAACTCATTAGGTGTGACTGGAAAGACTTCCGAGGGAGAGGATCTATTTTGAACAAGAGAAAGTTTACGGAGGAGGTGCCATTTGGATTTGGGATCGGGGGCGGATGAGAAGGCTTCATGGAAGTAATTGGATTTCGCTCGCCTGATGGTAGCTTGAGTTAAATTGCGGAGAACCTTAAAAGACTGGTAATCATCCTCGAGCCTAGTGCGTCTAAAACGTCTTCGGGCAGCCTCTCGTCTTCTTTGCAGGTCTTTTATTTCTAGGTTCATCCACGGAGCAGGCCGGCGGCGACGAAAGGTACAGGTTTTGAGAGGAGCATGGATATCGAGGATGGAAAGGAGATTGGCAGTTAGTAATTCAACCATAGTGTCAATAGAGGAACAGGAGTAGATAGGATTCCAATCTAGGATTTCGAGGTCAGGTAAAATCTTGTCTCGTGTGAGGGATTCTATGTTGCGGAAAGTAATTGTTTTAGGGAGGAATGATGGGATTGGGATATCGTAAGAAATTTGTATAAGGTCATGAGAGGACAGAAACGTAACAGGCTGCTGACATGAGGAAAGGAGTTTTGTTGGGGAGTCTATGACATGCAAGTCCAACCAGGTGTCGGATCCACGGGAGTGATGGGTGGGGTTAAATGGAACAATGAAGAGGTGAAGGGAAAAAAGAAGAGGTTTTCTAAATACTTTTTGTCATAGGAGTCAGTAAGGAGATTGGTATTCAGGTCACCAGAAATGATTATATTGGAGTAGAGAGGAAAATAAGTGTAGAGGTTTGATTCAAAGGTTTGGTCAAAAGGAACATGAGGGGGGCGATAGGCCACTACATACAGGAGAGAATGGAGATTAAAGGATATTTCAACAAATAGGAATTCAGTGTTTGGGAGATTTGAGGGGGGTGAATGTTGAAGGATACGGGACTTCAGACTGTCGTGAATATATAACGCTATCCCACCGCCAGTCCGATTAATCCGGTCGTGACGGATGAGAGAGTAGTTAGGGAGGGAAACTGAGGAAGACGGAATGTAGGGTTTAAGCCAGGTTTCAGAAACTGCAATGATGTGGTAGAAATTTTGGGTGAAGAATTCTAGGAATTCATCATAGTGGGCTGAGAGGGATTGAGAGTTTATGTGACAAGCGGTTAGGATATTAGTCATATGGGTAAGAAGATAAGGAAATATAGGACGGTTAGTGAAAGGATGATGCTGTAGATGAGATGGGATTGTAGATGCCTTGAGAAAGAGAACAATATTGATAGTATTAGATGAACTAAATGTGATAATGTAAGAATGAAATATACATACCAAAATATATTTAATAATGTAGACTTAAAATATAGATAATAATACGTAAATGAATAGTGATAATAGGAAATAAGAAAATTATAAACTGGTGAATAATTCATAAAAAAAAAAAAACAGAGAGAGATAATAAAAATAATGCAAGTTGAGTAATTAAAAATAAAACAATTGTGGTACCTTTGGGTAAAAAAATAGGAGTTATCTTCAAAATGAGACAGAATAGAAGAAAAACAAATAACAACAAAAAATACATCTAATTCAGAAACAAAAAGAAAAAAAAACTGTGGAGGCATGGATAGGTGATGCGTACCAAGAGGTCAGCCGAAGACATCCAGGTCCAGGGGCTGGTCTATGTAGATCACGGGCTGACCATCATCCTTCCGGCAGCGAACTCTTCCTCCCGCGAACCACACGTACTTCAATTTGCCTGCGGATCTCTTCCGTCGGGCGAGCCAGTACAGATGCCTGTTGGTCGGGGTCATCTCCTCGCTAAGATATATCCGGTGGGAGTCATTCTCCTGCCAGCCGATATCGCGCGTTGAGAAGTCCCTCTTGACTTTTCTCCTCTGTACTAATTCGTCCCTCATAGATTGCCGAACGAAGCGCGCTATCACGGGCGGGGGTCGCGGGTCATCTTTTCTGGCCCTTCGACGTTCCACAAGGTCAAGGTCTTCGACACTAAGCTTAATGCCTAGACCGGCACCTACAGATGTCACCAGGGCTGAGGGGGTCTCTCCAGAGCGTACGGGGATGCCGCGAATTTCCAATGATCTATTTAATAGACCCTGTTCAGCTTTGTTTAATCTCACCTCCATCTGGCCTACTTTAGCTTTTAAAGTTTTATTTTCATTAATTAGGTCTTCTATGAATTTATTTTGACCCTCGAGGTGGTTCTCTATTTTAGTGAGTCTCTCATTTAGTTCAAAATTCATGTCCCCGCACTTGTCTAATGAGTTTTTTATTATTTTTATTTCCTCTCCTAATAAATTAACGGCCGCAAGAATTTCAGTTCCCGATGGCTCAGCAGATTTTTCCTGGCTTTGACTGTTTTTTTTTGGATATGTCACAGTTGTGACATATCCAAGGTTTATTATTTTTTTTCATTGCCTCTATTTCCTTTTCCTGTAAGTTAAAACACCGGGAGTGAAATAATATTTTACATTTATGACATGAAATATTATTCTTGTCATCTCTGGAAATACTCTGTTCACATTTTGGGCACTGAACCATTTTGAGTAAACGTAAATAATGCGTGAATGACGGTAGAAGTAGTACTTACGTAGGTAGTAGTAAACAGGAGTTAATTCCTTGAGGATTTCACTTCTAAGCTATGTGACCTTAAAATATTTTACAATTGATTTAAAGTTATCAATTAGTTATGAAGCCTACACTGGTTCACTCAACTGTTTATATTGTTTAATGAATGAATTGGAAACGAATAAAAAAACAAACAAAAAACTGAGCGAATTAACGAGAGAAAAATGCTAATAAGAAAATAAATAACAGAGCTGCTCACTGCTTGCTGTCTCTGGCCAGACTGCATGTATGTATATATATATATATGTTTAGTATGGTTCTTGAAGTTCAGTCATAAAATAAAAAAAACAACTATTTTGGCGACGTTTCGAGACTATATTGTTCTCATAATCATGCCCTACGATGAAAAAACAGGTTACAATAAAATATATAAGTTATACAAGTTATTTCGAAACATAAAGTTAGCTACAGTACAGGTATATAACAACTCTTTACTAGTCCATTTTTACACAATTCTTGTTTACGCTATTTATGCTTTTCGATTATTGTTTGGCACATATCATGTATATCATTATATATATGTTGGTCCGAAAATTTTATAAAAATTTTGATTTATTGTTCATAAAAACAATCTTAACATATTTCACTAGTTATTTAACTAAACAAGACTCCTGACAAACTTGATACATATAGAAATTCAAAAAAGTAATAATTACGAAAAATTATGATTAATATGGGTAATATTTTTTTTTTCACTTTTTTATTTTAATTATGTAAGAAGAAGAAAAACGATCAATTATTGGTTCCTCTTCTTTAATTTATTTCAGCTTATATCCTAATTTCTTAAGTTGGTCTCTCATTGATATACATTTTAAACACCAGTACACTGTGTCATATATATTCAAAAATAACAAAAGAAAATAGCGTTTTTTTTTTTAATTTTTATTATATAGTTATTAAGTTATATTTACGATAGTAGTTTACATAATTAAATAACCTCGAAAGTCCCTTAAATTAGTTAATTATTAAAAACGTTCTGAACGCTCATGAAGAGTTCTTTGGCTTGCCATCTAGTTAAGTCCATTCTTCCTTGTTCGACCTAATGCTTTACATCACGAAGGTTCACCGATTTTTTTTTATTTAGCTTTCGTTCTCATAATCGCTTGTAACCCGACCCACCCAATAGAGACATTAAAGAGTGCGTGACTGAATAGGGAAATGTCGATGTGTCTGCCTCGTCTTTTCCAGCAATATTCGCCTATCAAAAAAAAATATATATATATTTTTTTTTATGAGTCAAATTCCTTTATATTAGGTGTTAATGTTTCGTTTGTTTTTTTTCATTTTTTTGATATATATTTAATTTAAAAAATTACAATTATTAGTTTACCTTAGTATTTAGTAGTTATTATTCTTTATGAGATCTCGACTACAATTCCATGTGATGTTTAAAGTTTGACATCAATTAATTTCAGACAGAAATTAATAGAAACACCATTATGACACAAACACTCAGTTTCTACTTTAAATTGAGTGCCAGTCTATTCATAACGGTTCTACCAAATAGACATTTGGAGAATCTATATACTGTCAGAGACATGTCCATGCGTCACGATTTCCTCGTGTGTTTCATACTGCTAATTAACTAACACCCGACTTAGCCCCTCTGTGACAGATATTATATGTGCCTATTACTTACTTCAATTTTGTATGTTTTCCTTTTTAATTATTACTAATTTATTAGTTTAATTCATTAATTTATGTAAGTAATTATGTTGGGTTTTTTTTATTACTGAACCCGCACAGCCAAATCCATAACGAATAGTTAGAACATGAAATAAAAGATAAAACATACTATTTTCTATATTTTTTATGACCGCGCTCGACATATATTTTCTTAACTATTTAATTAGTATTAACCAATCTACACAGTTTCATATAATTTATGGTGGAATAATCTTGATTGGGTCGAAGCAATACAGTATATGTTTCTAATATTTTTTAGTTATTATAATGTTCTTAGTCTCTTTATTCTTATAAATATTTATTTACTGAATGAAAACCGCATCATGTATTGATATTGGTATTTTATATTATACTAGCTTACCTGATGAACTTCTTACAGCCTAACAGTGAATGAATGTCGTGATTTATAGTGTGAGCGCTGGCTGATGGCACCTGCCTGGGGAGAGGAGGGAGAACAACGTTGCCAAAGCTCCTTAAGCCTCACACGGGGCTTTGCTGAGACATTCACTCAATTATGTCAAAAATCAATAACGTTTGCTCTTTTGTAAATTTTTATAATTTCAACTAGAGCTTAGCTATTTTAAGAATCGTAGTTTTATCATAATTTTATCTTTTGTTCATCTGATAACTGAATTTTAAATATCTCAAACAAATGTTTTTTTTCTCTTAATTTTCATTTGATGTAGGTTGCAATTTGTTGGTTATCGATAGAATATTGATATTGATATTGACGATTTCTGTTTTTCCAATTCATAATTGTTGTTGTTAAGGGACATAGTCCCAGAGTAAAATTGTTTTTCCTATCCCATCCCAAGTAAAAAATAAAATTAAAAAATGTGTGTACAAATAAGTAAATAAAAAATGATATTTGTTTTTTTTTTTTAATTTTTGGAAAAAAACGTAATTTATTTTTGGACATTTAAAACCATTTCGCGAGCTTCCGATGTGACCACCTCACGATGTGCTGCTTTCCTCTGACATTTTATAGCACAAACGTAAAATTTAAAAATAAAAAGCAACAGTTCAATGTAACCTGTATGAGAGGCAGAATTATAGGTAGTCATGGGTTGTTCTGGGTGAAACGGAACTTGGAACTGGTTCAAGCTTTGAACCAGTTTGGGACGAAACAAATCGCTCAAGTTTTTCGTTCCACCTGGAACGAAAAATAACGCCAAAAGATCTCTCGTTTCGTTACCTTGGTGCAGTAGAGTTAAGATTGTATTTCTGGTTTCGTTCCACCCAAGGTCGGTCCGACTACTTTCTTGCGTTGATCCTGCTGCTGTAGAATTCCTTCCCCCTCTCCATCACTCCACCACCTCGCGTATGGGCATCTTCAAAATAAACCGCTTTCTTAGAAATTTTCTTCTGCCGACAGAACTCGGCTTCTTCCTTCGAATTAAGAGAAATGAACCACACAAGGTTTTACTGCATATGTAATTAAACGATTCTTTCTCTATTTGTTTAAAAGCTAATGGAGCAGTCACAAGAATCGATTACTCCTTTTTTCTCGTAACCAATGTAGCGGAAAAATTCTCGCTCAATTGTGCACTTTTGAGCTAGCATTTAAAAAAAAAAAAATCTTGATTGAATAAAACTATTTTAAAACCATACATTTTTTTAATAAGTACAGTTAGCTATTTAAACCTTCTTATTATTATATTTTCTATATTTATATATATATATATATATATATATATATATATATATATATATATATATATATATATATATATTTATGAAATAGAAAGAGGATATCAGCTCGAGGTAACAAAAAGGGATGTAAGGAAAATGCATTGTACATAGGTACATAGGTATTCCAACTGACGTCTAACGAAAAGTGGAACAGACCGTAAATTCTCATCCCACTTTTAACTCGGTACGGCCCTTCACTAGTATGTTAAAAAACTGACATGAAACAAAAATTGAAAGGAACGAAAACTGGAACTGGTTCCAATAGTGAAACCTCATTCCACTTCTAAGTCGGAACGGCCCTTCACTAACTGTAAGGAACATCTCAAAATAGATCGGGAGAGGAATGGCTTCCCTGCACCACTCTCATTGGCCCTGATCAGCCACACATCCCTTCCTCCACTGTTTCCTAAAAAGTGCCATCAGCCAGTGCTCAGAGTATAGATAACTCAGAAACCTTCGCGAGTGTGCGTCCAACCATACTCCAAAGTTTCTTCGCAACCTGATAAACGGTTTAGGAAAGTATTTTTTATACATTTATCTGGACTTAAATTTTCATTGTGTTGACTTACGTTAAAATATTCTCTTCTTCTTGTTTCATATAGGCCGGCTCCGTCCCACGAAATTCAACTATTGCATTAGGGTCGGGCTATATATTCTCTTCTATTTTAATTATTGAATCATAGTTCTTGTTAACTCTTTAGAACACATTTAGACCATTGTTATGTATTTAGGTATAACTATACTATACATTTGTTGGTTCATACGACCTCCTAAAATCGTCTGGCAATCATCATCTTAATTCATTACTGAAAGAGAAACAATGACTGAGCCAATTTCTCTATCTAATGTGGCAAGGGCCTAAACCGTCTTTCCAATATCGAAGTTTGTAGGTCGTGGGGTGGGAGCCATCAGGAGATCGTTAGTGACACTTGACTCTCTTAAAATTGCTGTTTTAACTGATACTGAGCCCAGCCAACGGCTAAACTTCCACAACTTATGAGTTGATAACAAAAATCTATACTTTATAAATTCAATATTTGTTCCATTGATTAAGCTTTTTTATAATCATTAAACCTATTTCCTAAATCCCTCTGGAGTAATTTCTTCAATACTCTAAAATTGTATTACCCGAGCCACTTAATGAAAAAACTATGTATATATGATATATGATAGGATAATCTTGATTGGGTAGATGCAGAACAGTATATCTTTCTAATACTTTTTAATTATCATAATGTCCTTAGTCTGCTTATTCTTAAAAATAATTATTGACAGAATGAAAACCATTGAACAGAACTGGCCTAAGAAAGAACATTTACTTTCAACTAAATTTATGACCGATTTAGTTAAAATCATCAAAAACATCCATTTTTATCTGATTTAATGACTAATCGATGAGATCATAAAGTTTTATTTATTTTTATTGTTCCTTGCATTATTATTTTTTTTTTTTTTTTTTTTTAATTCAAAACTCATTACATTATCCTAACAACACGAACATTGTATTCTTGGTAAGATATAACTAATCATCCATATGCAAAATAGTATAATATAACACATACCATACATTTAGTATAACTGTAACGGTATGTGGGAAGCGAGGTAGCTCACAGGGTAAGGCACTTGAAAACCAAGCTCTCGGGCCAAAGTTCGAGTCCGACTGAAGACAGAAAATTTATTTTCAGTTATTTCGGTTGTAGCTCGATTTCGAGATCGGGATACCGTCCTGGGGCACACTCATCCAATACAAAGTGGGTACTCTTAAATGGGGAAAAACCTGGCGGTTAAGCGAGATTTAGGCCAAATCTCCTCCTTTCACAAACTTTGGCCTAGTAACAGTAAATCTTTACCTAAGTACTGATCCCAAAACCCTTCATGGGTTGTTAGTGGTATAGGTTTTATTTATGTAACGGTATGATACATATAGAACATTAATAAATTATCATTTTTATTTATTTATCATTTAAAAAAAAAATGTATTCTTCTTCTTATTATTATTATTATTATTAGTATTATTATTATTATGTTTGCTCCTTTATAATTGCTATTGTTTACATTGTTGATTCTCTTATTTTCTGTTTTATCTAATAAATATTTTGAATAGTTTTATATATATATATATATATATATATATATATATATATATATATATATATATATATATACCCTATGGTAAGGTCGTTTATTTTGATATTTTTACAGGTTCCATATATATATATATACGAGTATATATTTTTTTAATTTATTTTAGAGGATTTTGTTTTTCTTTTTAATTAATTGTACATATTCTATGAATGAATTCTTTGTCATACATATCACTCATTGCTCTTTAAGAGGTATCTTGTAATATTTATTCAATAAAACAATTGATTCAAAAAAATAATAAACGGTCTTTTAATGTGGTTATCATAAAAAAGAAAAAGAAAAGAAAATTAAATATTTATAAAAAACATATTTATATATACCTACATATAGATACATTCCAGTATCGAGAATTAGTGGAACTAATTCGAGTCCTACGAACCGCTTCGATATCGCTGACGATTGCAACAGTTTTATGATACTGAATTATGTAATTAGAGTGTAAATTCTTCTTGCTAACAAATAATTATTGAAAAAAAAAAAATAAACGACAATTTTTGGAAATGTGTGAAAAAGGATTAACTAAGTAAATAGAAACACATTATATAAGCTATTGCACAATTTGATTATAACCTTTAGTTATTTATTAGGATTTTCAAATTTCAGTACATTTATATTACATGGTTTAGAGCCGTAATACTGTGGCCCTCCCATATATACTGCTTATTCAAAATTTCTATTATCATTATTCTTACCCAATCAAATCCACTAGTCTCCCAATTCAGTTCACACTTAATTTCTGATAACCCTTCTAGGCAGCTGAAAAGGAGATGCCAAGTAGAACCCTAATTCTATTACTTTTAATGAATAGTTCTTTTATTGTTTTAAGTTATTGTCATGTCATGAAATAAAATTCTATTCACTTGTCGTATGTACTGTATATCCAAAAAGTAGATACGAGAAAGAAAAACCTAAATCTTCATTTAGGTTTTCATCAATATTTATAAAAAACATTAGTTTTTGGAATAACAAAAACAAACGTAATTTTACGCTTAGTATCCCTGAACAGAGGGCCCTTTTCAATGCTATGGGTCTTTTATTTTATTTATTTCCTGATTTTTTATATTTATTTAACATACCGTCCTCATTATTATCATAACCTTTAATATACACATACTGGCCCATGGACTATCTGAAGGTCGACATAGCCCCAAGTCATATTGTCAAATACTGTCTTAGCTGCTGTTATTTATCTGGTCCTATCCGTCTAGGTTTGGAATATATTGGAGGTCCTATAGTTTTTATGTGGTGTTGCTGACCGGATATTTGACCAAATTCGTGAAGAAGGCAGCTTATAGGTGACGTCGGTGAATTTTGAATTTGCTGATAGGAGTACTTGGGTTATGTGGTGAGCTGTGCTGGATGGTGGAAACACATGTCATGTTGAGTCCGTCTATAAGTCGTCGGCCGGGCAAGTCAACTACAAGATTTAAATGAATTAAAAAGTCCGACCCGATAATCGGCTGCTGGACATCGGCTAAAAGGAAAGTGTAGGTGAAATGCTTTTCGGGGCCGAATGTGAGCGTCAACTTTCGTTTGCCGTAGACATTGATACGGGAGTCGTTAGCTGCATAAAGGTGTTGTTGAACAGGGTTCAAGCGATCCGAAGATCTCGGAGGCAGAGAGAGAGACGGCCCGCTCCTGTATCCAATAGAAAACGAATTGTTTGTCGTCGTATCAGTTATTAAGACAGGCGTACAATTGTGGCCGTTGCATGAACCCGGTCGCCGGCTGAACCCTGGCTATTTAGCTTTTTTGAAATGTACTTGCAGGGAGCTACACATTTCCGTGCCCTTTCCTCCGCAAGAGGATTATTGTAACCAACAAAAGCCGTCGTCCAACGGTCTCTTGACTAAGATGGGAGAACGCCGGCGTGATCTAGAAGAGGAGCGAGAGCGGTGGATATCTAGTGAGATTTCGAAGTTCTTGTGTCATGCCGCGATTTCTGTGTAAATCAGGTGGTTTTGACTTTGTAGTTCTACATTGGATACGGATGGCTGAGGTGAGATACATCTAAAATTTTATCTGCGGCTGTAGCTAATTCACAGAGTAGCGGTATGCATAACTTGTAGTATGGATTGTGTAGTTTACGGGTAGCCTCTGGAATCCATAGCTGCTTTATATATCCTCGCCGGTATTGGGAGAGGCTAAGGGATTCATTATTCCTTAGTAGTGATAGAAGGTTTTAAATCTCCTAACTCGACGGCCGGATATAGTTTTCGCAAGCGTTGTTCTTCAGAATCGCTGCAACGGGAGACTATAGCTTTTTTTAAGTTCGTTATAAGACGGGGGGGGGGTCCTCGCTTAATAACATCGGCAATAACGGTCAGCATGTTGCCGTCCAGTGCTGATAATAGAGGGTTTATATTTAGATTTTGTCTGCTGTCACTGGGCGAGTTCGAACTGGGCCTCCAGCTGATTGAACCATAAAGTTGGGGTCCCGGGCCCAAAAAGTTGTAATTTTACGCTGACGTGATGTAATATTGGGTGCTGGGCCCGCGTTTAGCTTTTAACTCGAGTGCCGCCAATTGCCTCTGAAAGGGACAGAAATTCTTACAGCTGTCGGTGTCTCATATTAAATAATAGAAAAAAAAGTTCTTACCAACAGAAGGGCTTTTAAACTGTTCTTGCTCCGGGTCCAGCCATATAGTTTATCTTACAATAAGATTAAAGACAACCAACAAAATTGGAATTATACACGAACGTAGTCAATTAGGATAACCCGTTAGCAACGAGGCACACTCTAGTTTTTATTCATAACTCAATCAGGTGGTAATAATATTTCACAAAGAGGTACTTACCAAGAAACTATAAGGAGAAGAGATATCACCACAAAAACTTCTGTAGTATATGTAGATCATATTATATATAAATCATAATATATACAAGGTGTGAGTATCTCTTAGCGTACAAAAAAAAAATTGTGAAACGAGATCAAAGAGGTGTGCCAAATGCGCAGACCTCACCTTTCTAGTTCCAATCCGTTCAGATATCTGGAATAAACGATTTTTTGAGGAAGCATGTTGTTTACGATAAAGCTGTAATACTCCTTGGTTTTAAATATTTTCAATTTGATCACATTTTCGGATTTAGCAAAAATTGTTCCTATAGATCGATATATATATATATATATATATATATATATATATAAGTAAGTGAATAGAGCTTGTTTATATTGGTTTGTTTTTCCTCATAAAAGAAGTATATTCATCACTATATTTTCATTGATTGAAATTTATATCCCTGGCTGTTATGAAGAACTTCATAATTCAAACTTGTGCACTTTTCAGTATGGTATTGTTACGGGACACTGGGGGTATGACTAATCAAACTACAATTTAAATACTAAACACTAATTTATATACAACTTAATAAATACAAATAGGTCCTTAAGCTACTTAATCTAATAACAATTATACTTAGGTCTAACTTATATCTAATTACACTAATATACATACTATAGAATACTTATCTGTAATCGCTTAATATTAGGTGTCACAATTATAAATAAGAATCTATTACACTGACACACAGAGACTGTTACTACTTTCACTGACACTGAACTGTCACTGCTTCTCACTCACTGACTGACACTTGAATGACTGATCGTTCGCTTATCACTGACACCTAAATACTGACTCAGGATGTCACAGACTCCTGACTGACACTTGCCCGACCGATCACTCACTGATCACTGTCATATCAATACTGCCCCCTAGGCTAGAAGTCGGCCTATTTAAAGCTACGTCGAACCTTCCAGATTTTTCTAGCTAGGTTACAAGTCTAGGCCACTCGCCCGCCTTTTTGGCTACCTGCCGCCTGGGCCGCCCACGGCACCGCCAACTTTCCCTGACCGTAACAGTATTTTCCCAAAATCCTGTAAGAACATAAAAATCCTGCTTCGGACATTTATAGTTAACTCGTTTTAAAGGTTTTTAAATATATTCACTTCACGACAACCACGGGTATTTTATTTTATTTTCATAGACTTACATACATAAATTAGCATTTATTTTCTGATTTTTAAAATTTTTTTTTTGTTTATTTATAATAAAATTACTTCATGTTATATAACCCTAATGATGGCAATAAACATTAAATTTCTTCTTCCTCTTTAGTGTCTTTCAGCGTGGAGGTGCCTCGGTCCAAGTCCGCCATGCTTTCCGGTCTCTTGCCAGCGCTTTCATGGAATTTAGACTATTTCCTTTATTTTTCTCAGCCTGGAGATGTGGCCCGTTTATCGTCCTGGGACGTCTTCCGGTAAGCCTAGTTTCGAAGAGCTTTCTGGCGACAAGGTCCTCCTCCATTCGGCAAACGTGGCCAAACCATCTCAACTATATTTTTTCTTCACTCTCCTCAGGAACCTCATTTCTATTGCTATTATTCGGCTCCAGTGTTTATCCAGAGGAACCCAGCTCTCACTTCCATAGGTAAGAGTGGGTAAATATATAACTTTAAAGATGTGTACTTTAACTTTATTACACATCTCCTTTTTTCCTGCAACCGTTTTGCATAGTTGGTAATAGATGCTGTTTGCCTTTTTGATCCGGTTGGAAATATCCCCATCTTTCCATTCCTGTTGAAGACCGTACCCAGGTAGGTACATCCCTCGGTCATGTCTAATGTTTCTCCTCCGCATCGGATCTCAATATTTTCTTCATCTCTTCCAACATGCATAACTTTAATCTTACCTGCATTGAGTGTCATTCCTTTCCTGTCCAGTTTAGCCTCCCATTCTAAGACTGCTTGCTGTGGGCTTTCTTCCGAATCTGCTATGAGAACAATGTCATCTGCCTATACCATAGCTTGAGCTAGAATTGTCATCATATTCCATTTCACAACCACTGTTCTTGCTGTCCTTTGCTTGCAAATTTTTATTGCCTCGTCCATGGCCATAATAAATAGTAGTGGGCTGAGGCTATCTCCTTGCTTTATTCCCTTACCCATTTCAAAGACCTCAGATTCTTTTCCGTTTATCCTTATAATGCCTTTTGTGTTGTTGTAAGTGGATTTTACACCATCTATTAGTGCAGTTGGGACATTTTTAGTGGCTAAAGCTGTCCATATCCCATGTCTCGGCACCGAGTCAAATGCTGCCTGTATATCCAGGAAAGCCAGAAATATACTGTTACCCTTTCTCATGACTGTTCAATTATGGTCCTGAGAGAGAATTTGTGGTCTTGTGCCTGGCGGTGTGGTCTGAAGGCTGCTTGTTCCTCTTCAAGTTTTTCCTCTACAAACCCTCCTAGCTTTTGTTCAAGGATGGAAGGTCAATTCCTACATTCACTTGAGCTTCCTTTTTGTGTATAGGAATGAGGATGTTATATTCCCATTAAATTTTTGGTATGTTAATAAAGCACTTTTCGCTGTTCACAATACAATGGACAGTTAAGACTGTTTTTTGTATATTACGAGTCCATCAAAAATTACAATATCTATCACTAATGTTATTTATTAATATTATCATTTTAACTTGTAATGATAACTGTTTAACTATTTATTGATACATTAAATACATTTAAATACATGATACATTAAAACAAGTAAATTTGTAGAAAATGATAACAATGACATGTCAAACGTATGTAAAGAACTACTCACTAGTAGAAATTTAATGAAAGTTGTACATTAGAACGTCCTAACCATCTTTCTTCAGAAGCATCGGAATATTATCGGGAATGGACTGTGAGGTAAGTTGGGAGGCTAGTAGATACAGATGGGTATCTTTTATGAAAAATTAAATTTTACTGTGGAAGAATAGGTGAAAAGTGAAAGGGCCAAATCAGCAACATATGGAACATTAAGATGTTTATGGATAAGTTCGTTTGTGATATAAGAAGCATTGGGGATTTTACGTTAGGATTGTAAGAATTTTATAAGTGAAGAACCAGAAGATTTATAGGAGCCCCAAGGGTCAACTCCGTAAGTCCAAATGGGTCATATAAGTCTTTTTTAATTTATTGGAAGCTTTGAACCCTTTACTAGTAAATAGAGTAGTCAGAAACGAAAAGTAATTTCTTGTATTTTAAGTATGTTGTGTACTAATACTTAAATGTACTAAAATACATGAATTGCATATTAATACTAAAAAAAACAAAAGGAAGAATATATAAAGGTTTTATGTCCGAGGAATGTAAGAATAATAGAGAATAAACAGCTTACAGTGAAACAATATTCGGCTGAAACAGCGTAACAGTCCTAAAAATTTATCGTTTTAATCTGGGCAATTAATTGGCCCGGTACACTCGAAATACATTGCCCGCAGTTTGTAGATGAACTCAATTCAAATCTTTTTTTTATCAGGTAGCCGGTACCTAGGCCCAAGTAATAAACCCTCTTTTTAGATCTTTCAACCCCCTCTATTTCGATTCGTTTCGTTAATTGCTTAGTAATTAGGAAACAAGAGAATTTTTCCCCTTTTCTACTTCTTTTTTTTTTTTTAACTCCCCTTTTTATCCAACTTCACGACCTCGTAGAAGTGGTAAATAAAATCAAAGGGAAAAAATACAATACCAACACCATCAGAGAGCCAACCTCTTGGACACTATTACATTAAACTGTTCTTTTAGATCCTATGAAAATGGAGCTTAGTTTCCCAGGTATTCTTGGCAAAGCCTCTCTTTGATATCTGTTGTATCTTGTATTTTTCTCTTATATTGCACAGGAAAATTAACAGTAGCTCAACGTTCTGTAATTAAATTTTAAGAGTAGTCAAATAGGATTGCTTTAGATGGTACAAAATGAAAAATGGACAATGCACAAAGCTAATTTTATTGCCGAGATTTTCAATCCTTTTTCGGTAATGTTCTTCCGCTTTCCGGACAGAACAAAGGGCAGTAGGATTATGTAGAAAACAGACTTTCCTCCTGTGTTACGGAAATTACACCCTTTCAAAGTATATCTCCAACGTTCTTATGGTTGAAGACAACTAAATAAAACATCACTATTTTGTACATCTTTCTTTTTGAAACAGGGATATTTGATTTAAACAACTAAAGAAATACTATTGAAGTTATTGTTCTATTTTATACT
This sequence comes from Euschistus heros, assembly GCA_003667255.2. Lineage (NCBI taxonomy): Eukaryota > Metazoa > Arthropoda > Insecta > Hemiptera > Pentatomidae > Euschistus > Euschistus heros. The sequence continues at coordinate 3,735,611 of RCWM02000028.1, forward strand.
TTAAGAATATTCCATTATCCCTGTTGAATAAATCCGCTACCTAGGACCCCATTTTGCAAAATTCTTGCTCAGAATCCGTATTGAAACGACAAATACATTTACTGACAAATGACATATGCCATCAAATTACAAGATACTCATCTACATAACTATAATTAGACCTATTTAAACAGGGTATAACCATCTAATGCCTTTCGTATTTTATTTTTACTATCTAAAATCTTTAAACAAACCCTCAATAGTTCTTAATCTAGGCCTTCGTGTTCTATATGTTGCTGACTAGACCCAGATTATAATCAGATGTCTGTCCTTTCATAATAAACTATATACACACTCCAATTCACTTGTTCCTCAACAAGCTTCCCCATAACCCTCTGAGACGATTTCTAATGTAGAAATTTTATTCTATCAAAAGTAAAGTTGCTTTAAAAGCCATTGACATATTATTATTATCATTAACTTCATATTTACTAGATATATGTTTTCTTTGTACTTGTGAATTTTAATAAATAGATAAATATGGTATAGCCTTTGAATGTGAATGAATGAATATAGATGGCCAAAAAAATCTTTTCAAGTGAAAACTAGAGGTGTTGGAAGCAAAGATAAAAGTATCATTACTGGATGTAATCAAAGGAATGGGACCAAGAGGACTACAAGAAAAAGATTAGCTAAACAAAGAAATATGGCAAGAGATGGAGATCGGAATGCAATGATTGTAACGAGTCTAAATAAGCAAAAATATAATACAAATGTTTTAAAAAATTACGTTAATTCAAAATAATGACGAAATATTAAATACGGATTGGTGACAAAAAATTTATTATAATTTCAATTGGAGTACAATCTTGAGTGGTCAACTTCTCCATTAATGTCCTGAGTGGTTTTGCTAGGGTTTTCTTCTACAAAAGCCCTCAGTTGGCCATTTTTATACCACTACCTTACCTTCGAGATGAAAATCCCCAAGAAATTTTTTTTAGAATCATGGCTGCACTGTACATTCACGATGCTTCCTTCAATCCAAATAGCATTGATCCTATGCGCTGTTTGGGCCGAACTTCAACAAAGTTTGAACTTGTAAAAATTAATTTGGCAAAAGCTTGTTTGAACATAGTGAATTACAGAGGTTTTGACCCATGAATAATGTAAAACAAACTGAACTAATCTTTGAAAAAAAAAACAGCATTAATATCCATTGTTAATAACACTAGTCAACAATAATAAATAAATTGTTTGTTTCCTGTGACTATTTTGTTGTTTCTAACTCAATTTGATAAATATTGTTTGCCAAAAATGTATTGTGTGTCTGCGGTTATGGTCCAGCTGGAAAAGAGATGCAGTAAAGTTCGTAACTCCGAAGATTTGGCGAGAACCTCAAAACCATCATGACGACTGCTACTTTTGGGTTGTAACCTTGGTGCTAACCCTGGAAATCGAAGTAATTCGTCATATCCTAAATTATCTTCTGCTTAACGATCTCAATTAAAATCTCGAGAGGTACAACCTAGCACATCTAAACCCTCTGATGATCCAAATCTCTGTGAACGCGAACAAAACATAACAAGTAATGACTCTGATCTAGATTAGAGCCTCTCAGAACATTAACCATTTAATCAGAAATAACTTAATGACTTAGTGAGGGATCTGAACTTAAGAGTCTTCAGAATATTTTGCATCTCTTTAAAAGAAAAAAAATTGCTTAATTCCGAAACCAACATTACTTTTTATCGTACCCGAGAAAAGAATCTGTTACCGTATTTTTACCAAGAGAAGGATTTAGTCTTTTGTTACAATGTTGGTGTTATTGTCTTTTGCAACAGATGTGTTTAATAAACTACAAGGATAGGGATTGATGTATTTTTATGGATAGCAGCGAAAGAACTTTAAAGTGTGTTTTGCTCCATAGCAGTAACAAGTACGGACCCATACCTATTACACATTCGACGACTTTGAAAGAAAAATACACAAATATTTTAGGCAAAAATATCAACCTAAAGTCGTTTATTCAAGGAAATCCTATAAAAGATCATTTGATAATAATGTTCAATAAAATTTTGTTAACATTATGTATTAATTTCCTTACATTTTTTAATCAAAACAGTAAAACTTTATATTCAACAAATTAAAGCTGTTAGCAATCTCTCAGTATTTTTTTTCATAGTCAGGGCCTTTGAAATAACCAGAAACAATAAAAAAAAATGAAGGAATCAAAAATTGTGTTAACCAGTGTATTCCATTAACTCGACTGGAGGATTATCTTTGTTTACTTGTCACTTGCCTGAACAAAATAAATAATCAAAAACTGTATTAATTTTAACAACAAAGATTAGCCGATCAATGAAAGATAGCAAGATGGATGGATGAGATGGTGATCGGCATGCAATCGTTTTACCAAACTAGTATAAATAAAATTTAAAAAAATGAAATTATATATATATATATAATATATAACTCGATGGCCGAGTGAGTTGGGGGAGGGTCTCAGCGCGCTCGTAACCAGAAGGTCGTGGGTTCGAGACCCAGGTGGGCAGGTTAAAACTTATCTCATGGCGATCACACGAATAAATCTTGACCTTCCCACCCTGGCTAGAATAGGTTGGTAACCTGTAGAATTACCCGCTGTTCCTGCCCTAGTTGGAGTACATTACGACGTTAAGCCCAAAAAAATTAACAAACAAAAAAATATATTATACATATGTTAAAAAAAAAATCACGTTATTGACGGAATATTTATATATTTAAAGAATACGAACGAATTATGTCTTCTATTTTTACTAATCATGCTTTATTGATAATGATTCTTAATTATTAGTTTGTTGTATAAATATCAAAAAATAAGATTTTCATATTTATGTATAATGTCATTTATTATAATTACGGATTAGTGAATCTTGTAACATTAATACGTATTATCAATAAGCATAACATTTTTATTTATTTGATTACTGTTTTAGGTGCCGTGTACAACAACTCGGGCTAGAGGCACCATTACATAACATTTGTCATTAGACTTCTAGATTAGTCGATACAAGTTGTTTTCTTTGAGTACGGTAAACAGTTTTTTCAAGTTTTCGGGTTTTATGGTAAAGCCTCGCAGTATCTTTGAAGATGCAACGAAGTCCTGTAAGATAAAAGCTGTTTGCAATCCTTGATAATGTGCTCCGTTGTAAGGAGGCAGTTACAGGTGCTGCATTCTGGTGGAGGATTGCCTTCAATTAGATGGCGATGTGTCAACTTACTGTGCCCAATTCTGAGTCTCGTTATTATTGTTTGTTCTCGTTAAACATTTTTAAACTTATGAATCAAATTTCATTAAAAATATCTATGCATATATGTAAATAGGATGTTCGTGATTATTTGTTCAAAGTGTAATTGTTATATAATTATGTGTTTCTATTCCAAACTCAACGCACTGTATTGATTGTTTTGATTTGCGATGCTGTTGACTCGCATGCTAGTGTGTATACAGAACTCACATCATGCCTAAATTGAATCTAATCATCGGTTAGTGATCGATGTAGATAGTACAATCATATTGCATATTATTTTTAAATTGAATTTTTACATAATTACATGTCTTTTTTTTAAATCTAGTATAGCGTAATGGAAAATACATATTTAATAAAATTTGCACCCGACTGAAACGAATAAAAGTATTTAATGTTCACACTCGAGGTAAAAGTTCATTTGCATTCATACAAGAAATAAGAAAATAATATTAAATAGGGAGGAAGGGGAGTAGGAGATACAGTAAGCCATGCGAGGGATGGGAGCCAGTGAGGCAGCACTAACGAGCAGTCTAAAGGGCCTCAAATCCTCTTTGCCTCGAGAGGTCAGAGTTCACTAGCGATCGGTGGATGGGATTGCTACCTGATTCGCTCCGGGCAGCTTGGTAATGATCTTTTTCCTTTTGCTCATCTTACACATCAGTGCAACGTAAAGAGAAGTCGGTTTAATGTCTGGCTATTTAGAAATATCTTTGCAGATCTAGTGGATGTTACTAGCGTACTTAACATCGTTGCTGGAAGGAAAAAGAATAAAAGGGAACAAATGTATTTAGCTTACAACAATTCATCTCCCTATAAAATCCTAGGATTTTTGAAATGTAAACTGTGAGTTGAACTGGCAGGAGAAGACCCTTTTAGAGCATAAACATCAAATGAACAATATTTACTACTTGGCAAAACAAAACACTTAAGTTTAAATAAGTTCGAACAAGCACAGTAAAAAAACAAAATTGGTATTTAACGATGACTAACTGTTGTAAGAATGCAAAGCAATATGTGGTAGGAAACTCAAGCAGCAAATCGTGGTATCTGAACCCAACCTAAAGTAAGTTATTTTGTGTCTAAAAAGTCAAGAATATCATAATTACAGGGAGGTTTTTTCTGAACTTTAAAGATTAGAATAGAAAGATACCCTGGAAGTATTGTCGTTGAAAACTTGGATAAAGCCACCTTACTTCAGAATATTAGTAAATTATGTAAGAGCGCGTGGGGATCCCATAACTAAATGTTTTTTGTCTTATTCTTTGTTAATTTATTATGTTGTTATTCTCATTAATTTCCTACGAACTAATGAGGGGTCATAAACAGAAATATTTTACCTACTTCGATGAGGTGTACTGTAATGACAGAATTGGTGGCGGCGTAATATATGGTTAGTGGTAGAAATGTGAACATTTTAGTAATGTAGATATTTCCAGGATAATGTTTGATCACGTTGTGAAATTCAAATATCTAGGATCTATTATATCGAGGAAAAATCAAATTCAAGAGGAAATAAAGGCTAGGTTAAATGCTGGTCATGCTTGTTATTTCTCGGTCGCAAAATTACTCAGTTCGCGCTTACTCTCTAAAAATTTAAAAATTAGGATGTACAAAACTATTATATTATCAACAGTTCTCTACAGATGCGAAACATGGCCCCTTACGTTAAGGGAGGAACAACGCCTTAAAGTTTTCGAAAATAAAGTACTGCGTAGAATATCTGGCCCAAAAAAGGATGAAGAAACAGAACAATCTAGAAGGCTTCACAATGCGGAATTGCGAGCGTTATATCCGAAAATATAGTTCAAGAAATAGAAGCGAGACGCTTAAAATGGGCATGTTAAGTCGTTGGGTTTACTAATGATCGAATTCCGAAAAAAGTAATCAGTTTTGAGCCGTCAGGTAAACGACCGAGGGGTAGACCGAGACGAAGATGGCAGGATTGCGTCAGGGCCGACCTGGGGGATTTGGGTTTTGGAGGGGTGGGTTGGAGGGAAGGGTGTGGGCGACGGTTGGTGGTGTCGGCATCGAACCTTCGGGTTCGCTAAGCCTTTATTTATTTATTATTTATAATTTATCATAATTAAAATTGTTTAATAGTTTAAATAGAGCTGCTTATTACGTTTGTGTATACAATACATTTATATACGTTTATGTACAATATATACAAGTAACGGTTAAAGTTTCATATTAAAGCACGACTCGTGAGCTTAAACACAACAAAGTTCAGTTTGGGACAGACCTTCCGAGAAGAAAGTAGAAAGACCTTTCACGCACAGTTGTCAACTCACCGGCAGGAAGTTTTGTTACTCACCACAATAACTTTTCGTTTTATGTATACATTTAAATTGTATTCACTATTAGAGATTTTTTTAGTTTTCTTCTTTTTTTCATATTTATATATTCAGTTTATAAAAATATAATTAGGTATTTTACAATTGGTGTCCTTCTACCATAGTTTTTTTTTTATTGATTTTATTTCAGGTTTCCCAATTTTTAAATAATGAAAAAAGTGAATTGTTAAAAAAAAAAAAAAAAAATTTTCTTCTCTATTTTACAATGTGGGTATCGTTCGCCTTATGATAATTTTCACCAGCGCTCAGTTGTGATAGTGATTTTTTCTCAATATTGAAAACCCCCTTCCTTAACCGTATTAAATAACTGGAATATTGCATTTCTTTTTCTAATGGCCAACATTTTGTCGCAGCACTTGCATTGATTGAATAAGTCATACATTTTTTACCCTAAACATTAGATAGATATTCGAAAAAATGTGTGAAATAACTCATTATTTTTTCTTATTCGACTCTTGGACTATTAGTAGGATCATTCAAACTCTCATTTTGGATCCTGACTTGGCCAACAAAGGGGAAGAGCCAAGAATAAAAAGAAGTTTCGTTTTTGCAATCCCCCACGCACTCTTATAGTTTACTGGTAATATTCTAATATTTAAAGTTCCAAAAAGCTTCCGTATATTTATGGTATCCGTGCCCTTTGTTTATCCATTCATATTTTGAAAACCACATCTGAGCATATTTATTATTCAATTCCTTCTTATCAAACTGCCTGCAATGAATAAATCTATATTATTCTTCTTCATTATTTGTCTTTATCCGTATTATTTAGGTGTATTTGGTGTTCAGTTAAACGCCATTTATTGCTCTATCTCTTTAGTAATAAGATATCTCGAATATTGCATTTTTTAAACTTCTTCAAATCAAATGCACCATTTTGTGTCGAAGCTGACCTTAATCATCAATTCATAATTACTAATTAGAAGATTCGATAGATAACACTTGTGTGGATTCGAAAAAAACGGCGAAATATCTCTGTTTTGGTTCTGCTGGCTCTTTAATATTTTCTATGTAGCTATAAGCTCACTTGAGCTTTCTTGGCATTCAGTCTGAGAGGGCCATTGTTTGTAAAGCAGTCTGCATGTTTGAAGCATGAGTTGCACATCCTACCCACATTCCCCGCGGTTGCAAAGTGGAATGGAGCCAATAAGGTCGTACTGAAAAGGTGGGCTTTTGTAAGCGTATTGTTCTCTGTTCGTAAGCGGGAGATGAAGACCTGCTCTGTTCGAATTAGCTTTTTAATGGAGTTCGGGACATGATTTTGATGCCTCTATGTTACAGTTTTAATTGTCTTAAGGCTGACTATCCAATAATCCTCCATAATCGAGGTGGGTAAGAATGATGATAGGAATAAAAAGTTTATGGATATTGCATGGAAAAGATTCACGGAATCTTAGTAGCTGTTGGAGGATCAAAATGTTTTTTGGGTGATTACTACACCTTGTTTAATGCTATAAATCCCATCTTGTAAATTAAGAAATGCCTTAGTATGAAATTGCAGAAGTGTGAAAGGATAATACTTAAAAACAATGACTGTATAAAGCATATTATCACACTCGATCAATTCTTGGAGTTGGAAGATGACAGTTTTGGCTTGATGGATGGACAATCGGGAGCAAGGGAAGTGCTCATTGTTCAACCTTCCGCGGACTGTGAAGCTAGCAAAAAAAAACAACAAAAAAAAGGAGATATTATTTTTAAAATAAAGTAGTTTATTTTAAGTAATTAATTTCAAATAAAGATTTATAGAAGTTCTTCAATACTTGCTTTAACCTATAATGCTCACATTTGAGTATGATTGTATAATTACAAAATCTGTTATATATTTTTTTGTCTGTAAACATTTAGCACTATCTTCATTGAACTAAATATTTTTCTTATTTATATTCTTCTACAATACTTTTGATATTTATTCTATATTTTATTATTATGGTCACAAGCTTTCAAAACATGTTTGGCATTTGCAAGTACTATGTATTATATTACTGTAATAGCTACATGTTTCGCTTTATAACAAAATTACTTAGTGATATTTTTCCGAAACTGTATATAGAAAAGTCATTGTATTGTGAAAAATGTTGAAATTTGAAACTGGAATTTTTACCCCTTAAATTATTTCATTTACTTTCAGGTTACTTTACACGATATATACGAGGTATGGGTCATTTTTAAATAAAATGGCAATTTGCTGTCCAGAACTTTGAATAGCAGTAAACAAAAAAGAAATACATCCAATATTTCACTAGTGTTGATTTTATCTTGTTGAGTTTATTTGTTTAAATTAATGCAGGCCTTGAAACTTTAATTTTATATGTTTGATATAAAAAAAAAAAAATATATATATTAAACATATTGACGTACGTTACTGTTCACAGGTCAAGTTGCCAATTTCTAACCTTCAAAAAAAGTATAGAAATTGTTTTAATTTTATTCCCTGTGTTATTTCTTGTTCCATATATAAAGTTTGTATTAAATCAAAATTGTACTTTTTACAAAAACTATGAAGTTATTCGAGCTGGAGACAAGATTTTCTTTGTGTCCAAGAATTTATGATTCTATACATTTGATGTACGTGACCAGGTGTTAAAGAGCTTGTTGAGTCGGGAACATCCTTCAGACTACGTATTGTATGATTTCTCAACCAAGAGCACATGTCACTGTGTTAACCGATGTAGGACGACCTTGATTCTCAAAACATAGTGAGTGACTTAATTCAATTTGACAAACGTTAATATTGTTTTCTTACATTACTTCCAATATATGTCTCCACAGTTCGAAGATTTTAATGATTTTAGTTAAATAATCTTTTCCTAATTAAAGATTAAATCCTATACTGTTGACGTATGTTACATTTACAGTAACTAATCTTAAAATTTTGGACACGTACGTTAAATTTGAGGTCCCAGTTGTTAAATTTATGGTTAAAAAAACAAAAAACAGAGTTATATAATAAAATCTTCTTTTTTTTTTTCTTATACATATATGTGTACAGTTAAAAAGACTGTTATAGCTAGGCATTAAAATTAGGTACTAGTATTTTGTAGTGTTGTTGATGTCGCTGAGACTAAAAGCTATTTTAATTTTGAATCATTAACTAATTTGGCTGTTACAGGGTTCACACCTACCAAACAATTATAACTATATTTTATATATATATTTTAAGACTCATTTATAGAATTCATTTTTTCTACGTGTTTCCCTTCATCACCATTAAATATTAACATAGTTTTAACATACGTTACCAGCACATAAAAATAAACAAATTAATTAATTAATAATAATATGTTGTAAATGAAAGATTATTGAAAGGGTCTAGTCATTCCTTGCAAATGCTTATACCTCCATGAACTTTCTAAGAAAGTGAAAAAAATAATTGGTAACATACATTAATTTTTTTTAGAATTGTTTTTTTTTTTTTGCGTTGTTTTTGCTTTATTTTCTCCTTCCTGGGAAATCACTTCATATTAGAAACCTGGAAAATCCTTTACTAAAACCTAAATAAAAATCATAATTATGAAAAGGTACAAACCCAGTAACGTACGTCAAATTATTAAAGTTTTTTTTCTTTTAAAATTCATTTAAAAATCAAGGAAGCGGAAACATTCAGGTAGTGTGGTAACATTGTAGTATGCCACAGAACATGAATCAGTAACCTTTTATTTTTTTAAGAATCCCTGGGTTTTCTGGAAAACGATAATATGACCATTGTAAGAAATAATAATAGCGAAATAACTGAAATGTAAAAATAAAATTAGAAAACAGTTGTATAGCTTCGAGCTTTATAATCTGACCCTCCAGTTGTTTATACTTTACAGCCTCAGAGGTTATTTTAGGAATAATCAATGCCTTTGTGATTATTCGAAATTATTCAAGTAAAAAATGTAAACAAAAATATTGACGATAATTAATCTCACAATCCAGGAAAATAAGTGATTGTGATATGAAGTGCACATTCTAATCTTATATGAAAAATAATATAGAATAGAGGCCTAACAGAGAATTATACACAGAAATGGATGACCTGGAAACGGACATTAGGTTAAGGAGGCTACGTTTCTACGGTCATATGGTCAGGATGAACCAGAGCAGAATAAACAGGGAGATCTTCAGGAAAATGTGGGTATATAAAGAGGTTGGGGGTACATCGGACAGATGAAGAAAGAAACGGGGAAATTGGGAATTTCAAATCAGGACTGTTTCGATAGGGATAGATATAGGGAAAAACTAAGGGGAATAAAAGCCCAAGGCAGTTTCGTGTCAAAAAAATAAAATAAAATAAAATTTATGAACAATAAATAAATGGAGTAAAATAAAATGCAGTTATATTTATTTATAAGACCTGTCACGAATCACTTCCCTCCAAGGATAATGTCATAAGAGGTAAGATAAGTCCTAGCAAATCTCAGCAAGCAACCTTTAGCCTACGTTGAAAACCTAGCACATTCTGCCCACGGTATTATTTAATGGAGTACTGCTATATAGTGTTATACAGATACGATACCTTGGATCCATGAAGCTGTATTCGATTTTGACTTCTGTCAACACTGTTGACAAATGTTGCAATCACCGGATTCACTACGAAAACTTATCATACGACCATTATCAGAACTATATGGACTTAAGTAAGGGTTATGGGGTTCCACCAAATCATAGAATTCTTTCCGCACTCCAATCCAAAACCCTTCGAAAAATACATAATTCTTCTTATTTCGTCTCAAATAAACTGATCCAAAATGGCCTTAATATCCCATATGTCGCTAATGTGATACGAACCAGATACTTTTCCTTTCATAATAAACTAAATATTTTCCAAAATCCACTTGTTCTTCTACTTACTCATTCCATTCCTAGTAATCCCCTGAGACGTTTTAAAATAAGAGACCTCTGGATCAATTTCTATTGTAGAACTTTCATTAGGTTGACCCAATAATTAGTTCTCTACAAGTTTTTTCATGTCATTAATATAAATTTATAGTATTGTATACAACGGTAAACCACTTATTTACTCTATGTATTATTGTAATACTGTTATAAATTTCTATTAATAAAAGAATAAAAAAAAATATTCATTTATACTTAGGCTAAGCGTCCCCAAACAGATTTCTCTCATCATATTATAGATCAAGTATGACTCCAGGATATCATAGCGCTTTTACCTTGTTCATGAACCAGTGGGTGTACAGTGAGAGCACTAAAGCTGACTATTCCAAATAACAGGTGAAAGCTGGCCATTATCACTACTCCATCATCGAATCATACAACAAATCTCTAGGCCACTGACGTTTTTACCTGCGTGAAGGATTATAGGAGCGAGATAAAGATTGAAAAGATAAATAGAATAGAAATCATTCGATGAAATATAACGAGTATGAGGTCAAAGGCAAAAGTTAAATTGAGGTCAAAAATTAAATGTAGTGTTCTGCTGTAGATATAATATGATGCATTTACATTTGTATAAAGGACTTGAGGATAAAATATTGAATATGTCTAATATTCGATTGTTTGATGTCCCAATAGGTTTTGAACTCTATAGGTCCAAATAGGTTTTCATAATGATTAATATTCAACGTAATAATTAATAAATGTTTTCTTGATACATTGTGAAACATACTTTCCAACACCTCTCATTTAGAAATACGGATGAAACATATGTGAATTCTGGAACGAAACAGCGATATTCGAGAGAATTCCGTGAATTATAATAGGAGAGGTAAATTAAAGATTTTTACTCCTTTTAAAAAACGAGGTAATACAATTCCTTTGGTGTTCTTTGAGAGCATTATCATTGACACTACTGTTGAACCATACAATAAATCTCTTGAGCACTGACGTTTTCTCCTGCGAGGAGAATTTTAGCGACGAGAGCAGCTGGATAAAGATTAAAATAAAGAATTAGTAATACAACAATATAATTAGGATGAATAGAGAGGTTTCAACTTCAATTTTATCTTATGATGATTTGTGATACATACAAAATAATAGTACAAAAATAAATACAAGAGACAACCGACACCCTATAATGAAAGATGACCCCAAGATCTCAGTAAAATTGGGTGAGAGGGCTATGGAAGAGATTTCCTCACTCTTTTTTCTCTCTTCCTTTTTAAAGGAAAAAAATTAAAACATAAAAAAGTCGAGAAGGACAAAATACATTTTTATGAAAAAGGTTCGAAGTGACTAATCGGATTGTGGACCGGATGTCGGTACCTGAGGGGAGGAAGCTCCTCTGAGAAGCCTCCCCTAAAGAGAAAATAAGTTGGTAATTCACTTTTTTAAAACTACCAAATTTAATTCCCCCCTTCTTCCCTCAAATGCTAACTTTTTAAAAAGATTTATCCCCGGATGTGATTTTTTAGCAAAAAATTAGAAGTCATTAACTCAGTTTAAGGTTGGAAAGTGAGTGGTAATTCAGGCTTAAGCTTGTACTACCTTCAGTGACCATAGAACATTTAAATATTTAAATAATATTATCTACTGCTCTGTTTTTTTCTTGTGTAATACATAACTTTTTATTAAAAAAAAAAAATATTTCGACAAATTATTAACACAGTTAAGGGAAATAAGTACATATACGCAATGCTTCTTTCTCGTCGGTTTAGCCGCAAGTATTCCGAATACTTAAGATGGCCATTGCCAGAAATCCAGTTCGAAATTTACTATTGAATTCTAAACCGTTGCTGTTTGATTCTTTGAGAAAGGTTGTAGGGATGTGAGTAAGTATACAAGAATGAGCCTGAAGATTTAGACCATTAGAAAATTATTCGATGCATACTCATTCTCCTAAATAATGTAAACATTTGTTTTAAAAGAAAAATTATATTTATTATGATAATATTCCTTATACAAACCCAAGGAAAATAAGCTATGGTACATTAAAATTAATAATTAATTAAACATTGAATATATAATATAATTTGAATTAATTTATTCATCAAATCATTAAGCTTGATGCAACACTAATGAAACTTTCCTTCTCAATAACAACCTGTTCAGAGTTTCCTCTGGCTAAACAAAAATGTCCATATTAGTATTATTGAAAATGGAGGGAAAATCAACCAATCTCTACTGCATACATTCTCAGTAATCAAAATATGCAATATTTTGGTAGATAATGATATAAAAAAAAAAATAGTGGTATAATATGGTTCCAAGAAAAATAACACATACATGATTTGACAACCAACATATTTGGTCAATTCTCCTCCTAAATATGAATACTTTTAATCATAAATAGTTTTAACAAATAAAAAAAAAAAAGTAAGTAGACGTAACTTTTGGCGATAGATCAATATAGAGTTTGTTTATTTGCTTAACCCGAAAGGATTCCTTTCCATCCAACAAATCGTACAACAAAACGTATCTTACTTATACTTGAATAAAAAACCATTCCTTTCCACCAATTCAGATTCGAAATTAGTCATAACACTGTTCAACAACGACTTCATGTTCAAAGGTCCTACGGTCTTGAGAAAAAACAGTATTGCATTGGAGTATTTCCGGGTGTAGGACAAGTTTTCGACCGGATATAGTACCAGGGCTTGCTCTTCAAACTCCAGATCCATTTCCTCAATGCCTGTTCCAGTAATTCTACCACTCCAATCGTTCCTTTCATCTTCTACTAATTCAAACATGATACAAACAATTGAGGACAGCAATCAATGAACCCAAATGCTATTATGTAACTCTTACCCTTCACCTCAGATCCTGTTCATATGATATTCCTCTAAACATATCCGACGTCCAACGTTTTCTGGCATTCAACCGACTCAAAATAAAAGAGCCCAGTAGAAGATTCTTTAGACAACGACTTTTGTGATATTAAGGAAACTTCGAAACCGATTTGACATCAAATCGATATTTCCTGGCTATACTGTTTCCAACTCGTCTTTCCTAGTACGAGATTCTAGCTAATTATATATCGATTAGTAAAAAAGGTAAGTCAAGATTAAATAAATGAATAACATTCTCACTTCATTCTCATTACGAAAAAATTGAGCATAAGTGCAAATGTTTTTAAAAAATTGAGTATTGTTATACTGCAATATGGATACTTAAAATACGCTCAAAAGTACCTCTGAAAGTGAAACTAAGTATTTACAGCTCATTTTTAATACCCATCTGGACCTACACATCCAAAATTTACAGATTGGTCAAAAAAAAAAAAAAAAAAAAAAAAAAAAAAAAAAAAGCCTAATCTAAAAATACAAACATTTCAATCTAAATTCCTAAGACTAATAACAGAATCTTCTCTTTATGTGTCATATGAAACACTAAACACAGACTTATTTGAATAGTTAAATAATTACAACCTACCTCAATCAAGGGCAATGAGTAATAGGGATCAAAAAGACTCATTCATACAATATGTACAATGATATAAAATAAAGTGGGAAATAAAATAAAGCCTAAGAATAAAATATTATATAATAAATGATAATATAAAATAGGTAATAATTGTTGGAGCTAAGTAATAAAAAAAAAAAAAATTAAGGAAGAAAGAAAAGAATCATAAATACATTCATATTCTAATTACAAAGTTTACAAGCATTCCGAGGAACGTACCGATCCAGGCCTGCCTTCCAATTTGGAGGACTAGCCTGGCTCAGAGCGGTCCCAGCGCTGTTTTATCAACTGCGTCACTTGCGTAATCCAATTGATAGTACAATCGCTTTTAACTTGAGCAGGAAAACAGGGCATTGACAGAAATAAAAAAAAAATAAATATTTACAATACTTCTCAATGCAATAGGATGAATGGAACTGGATAATGATTTGAACAAGAGAGTTGGGATGTTTGGAAAGTGTTTGTTGGCATTTTAAATATTTAAGAGGTATGAGGTCAAGGACGAAAGCTATATTGACGTCAATATGTTAAATTCAGTTGTAGGTGTAAGATGGTACTTTAAAAAAGCACGAAGGACTTAAGATTCGAAGGGTTGAACGCGTTAATATTCCATTGTTTTGCTGTCTCCTACAACACAAATACATAAATCCGCGGCCCCAGCGCTGTTCTATATGCTGCATCACTTGCAGAATCCAGTACTCACAGACTAACTAATTCCGACCGTTAAACGCCATATTTATAAAATTTACAGATATTTTCATGACAAATTACGTAGACACTCTTATAAACAGGTTCAGAATATGGCTACATATCAAATTCCAAACATAACCCAACGGAGGCTGAAAGGAGCTGGATGAGGGATCTCGTATAATCCCAAAAAATACGAAATAACGCCTGCATATTGTACCATAGGTTGCTGACTCACTCAGGGTTAATCGAGTCTGTTGTTTTTAAATTAGCCTCATTTTCACTGGTTGTAAACAAATGTGTACAGTTGTGAATAAAATTATTATTAAAAAAAATTATTAATATTTATTTTCAGAATAAGATAAATATCATCTAATAGTCTACGCAAAAATCTAGAAACATTATGTATACAAATCTCTAGAATTGTATTATACTCTTCATAGGTAGTAACATCGTGAAATACATTGAATCCACAAAATAATTTTAACAGAACAATGGAATTTGGATAGTCATTTTTTTTTTTTTTTTTTTTGCACTCAGTCAATCTCATTCTCTCTCTCTCTCTCTCTCTCTCTCTCTCTCTCTCTCTCTCTCTCTCTCTCTCTCTCTCTCTCTCTCTCTCTCTCTCTCTCTCTCTCTCTCTCTCTCTCTCTCTCTCTCTCTCTCTCTCTCTCTTTTGTCACCAATTGTTATTCTTCTTCGATCTTATCCAGATGAGTATTGCAGAGTAAAATAGAATTCCATCTACATGTGTAATATAGGAGACCTGTCCTATAATAGGCATCAGAAAGTGGTTGATTGTTAACCAATTAATTAAACCACAATTGTAATCTAATATCAGAGCATAGAGCACATATTAATATCAGAATGAAACATGCCACTTTCATAACACGGCTCCTCGATACGATATTACATTAATCCAAATCGCTTTTGAAATCCTGTGGCAGGAACTGTCAGTTTGAATATTAGTCACCTTGGATTAGACATCATTCCAATTCCTATTCAAGTATGAATATAATTGAAGTTATTTACTTGATGCTAGTTTAGAAATTTACTGCTCAAACTAATATCAAAATTTGTTTATCAATTTTGAGATTAACTTTTTTCAATCATATGTTGAAAGTGAAAAAATAAAAAAATTTCAATTTCAAAAATATATGCTGAACTCCTCCTTCGACTATTATAAGAAAACTTAGAGAGGATTATTTTTTAACCTGAGTACTCTTTCTGGACAACAGAACAGTATGAACAAATCGACAAGGTATGAAACATGATTTCTATATAAAGATCGATCTATTAACAGCCACTTCTATTGAAATCATTCTATTTGAAAAGTAGAACATAAAACTATGTTAATTTATCATTAGTAAAATACGAAATTTTCAAAAAATCAGCACTTTGTTATATTATATATGTGTGTGTGTGTGTGTGTGTGTGTGTGTGTGTGTGTTTAGTAAGGTTCTTGAGGTTCAGTCAATATATAAAAACGACTATTTTGGTGACGTTTCGTTACCAATACAAGTTATTTCGAAACATAAAATTAGCTACAATACAAGTATATAACAACATGTGTTAGAATAATAAAATTTACAGAATATAGAGGAGTATGAAACTACTTATAATGTCACTGGTGGATATAATTGTGAGTTGTTTCTGTCAGAAAGTATGGCCGTGGCACGTCCTGCTCTGCCCTCTATGTTATGCTTGGGTAAAATACAGAGTTGAACCTTCAATGTGTGTGTTTCGGTAGTGAGCCGGTTGTTTCTTTTTTCCCTGAGTCAGAAAAACTGAGAGGTTATGGGCCCAGATCATTGCCCAGTTAATCACTCTGGTTAATTAGTGTTAAGAGTGAAATGTGTTGAAATTGAAATTTGGGAATTTAAAGCATTAAAGTCACTAGTACAAAATGGCCGTCAACAATTCAATAGTTTACCCGCAGCTTCATGATACAAATTTTAAAACCTGGAAGTTTCGTTTAAACTCATTGCTGAATGAGTTAGAAGTTAAAGAAACTATTGAAGATGGATGGGCATCGGAGACCGATGAGGCCAAGAGAAAAGACAAGAAGGCGATGAATATTATCATCAATTGTGTTGCCGACCGCCATATTGATTATATTAGTAGCGCTAAATCAGCCAAGGAAATGATGAAATCGCTTAAAAGATGGAAAAGATGGAGGAAGATGATCGCGTCTGTCATCTTTTGTTAAGTCTCCCTCATAAATTTGAGCAAATTGTGACAATTTTTGAAGCTATAGATAATGACTTTACATTGGATTTTGTAAAGTCACGGCTTTTAGATGCAGAAATGAAAGAAGAACCCAATGAAGAATTGAAAGTGAAACCAATTCTCGAAGAATTCCCAGAGAAAGAAATTGAAGAAGAATTTGAGGTTAGATTAACCAATTCTTGGAATATTATAGAGAAAGAAGTACCAGGGATAGAAGAACTACCTGTAAATGAAACAATTAAGAAAAATAGTAAGGTAAATAATAAGCATGGAACAAGTGAAAATAATAATTGTATAGAAGAACTACCTGTAAATGAAACAATTAAGAAAAATAATAAGCATGGAACAAGTGAAAATAATAATTGTGAAACAAAAAGTAAGAGATTGTATGGAAAAGAAAAATACATTGAAGATCTTTATAGAGAAGAACTAGGGAAAATTTTCAAAAGAGGGAAAAAAATTACAAAAATGTTACAAGTAGATGAAACAATAAAAAGGAATTATTTCACTAATGGAAATTACCAGACTCCTGTTGATGCTCGTAATTATCTGCGGGGAAAAGTCAAGAAATAAAAATTGTAACCTTTAGTAATGCCTCTTTGAAATTTGGTACCGACTTAGATAATGTCTTGTGGAAAATAACTAGTATAATAATAATAATGTTTTTAGTAATGAGCAACTAGCTGATACACTAAAAGTTTAGAGCTATGTAAATTTGTTAAATTTAGAGATCTTTTAGTTTAGTTTATAGATTCTTAATTCATTTTTAATGTATACATATAAAAATATGCATTTGTATTGAGACAATTTCAACTATAATGATAGAAAATATCTTGAAATTGAAGGGGAGTGTCAGAAAGTATGGCTATGGCCCCTCCTGCTCTGCCCTCTATGTTATGCTTGGGTAAAACACAGAGTTGTAGTTGAACCTTCAATGTGTGTGTTTCGGTAGTGAGCCGGTTGTTTCTTTTTTCCCTGAGTCAGAAAAACTGACAGTTTCATGCTCCTCTATATTCTGTAATTATATATATTTTTATTATTCTAACACATGTAATATACTTGAATTGTTGCTAACTTTATGTTTTGAAATAACTTGTATAACTTATATAATTTTATTGTAATCTGATTTTTTACTGTAGGGCATGATTATGAGAACAACATAGTCGCGAAACTAGTATAGGGCCCATTTATTCTTCTCAGGTCCTCCTATCAATTTTAGGAGCTTTTCTCGACTAGGGAGGCACGAGGTCTCCGTCCCGTAGAAAATCACCGGTTTGACGACTGTGTTGTAGTGTCTTACTTTGGCTTTGGTTGACAGCTTCTTTTATTGTAAAGGTTGCTGGTGGCGAACCCCAGTCTTTCCAGTTTTGTGACTTTCCCTGAAGCTTTCCTTTTCGCACTACTGTTTATGATTTACCCCAGGTATTTAAAACTTTTGGTTACCTTTATTGATCCATACTTGGTCTCGACCCTCTTCTTGATGAAGCCCAAGTCTATGGTCATCAGCTCCGTCTTTTCGAAAGATATCTGAAGGGCAGTCTTCCTCGCTATTTGACGCTAGAGAGCGTTCCCTTGTGCGATCACCTCTTCCTCCGATTCCGCCAACAGGGCGAGGTCGTCAGCGTACGCGAGGCATCTTACCTTGACCTGTCTGTTCTTGGTCCCTAGGACAGCGCCCTGACTCTCCACAGCTCCTCCATGACCTTGTCCAGCACCACATTGAAGAGCACTGGAGATAGACTGTCTCACTGTCTCTGCCCCGTTTTTATCAGAAACGGTTTACTGAGCTTCCCTTGATGTTTTACTTTCGACCAAGTCCCGGTCTAAGTCAGCCCAATTAGTTTCCCGGTTTTCTGATCCACCCCGTACTCCCTCAGTACTTCCAGTAACGTGTCTCTATCCACTGAGTCATACATCTTCCTTATGTCTACGAAAGATATAAAGAGGTTCTTTCTGCTTTTGGTTCTTTCTGCTTTATCTGGATTTCCTTCGCAAACCTGCTGGAGATGGCCACGTGGTCAATCTGGAATTGGAATATAAATATATATAAGCGTTTTTATAAACATAATACAAAAAATAAAATATACGGGTACTCACCTAAGGAGGCACAACGAATTTTAACGTTTGGAACTAGTTTTTAAATAAAATAATTTTAATGGAAGTGGCAATTAATTCATCAATACTAGTTGTATACCACATGCCTACCTCAAGTGATTTCGGTACGTTAAAATTTCATTTTTATCCTATATAAACAATGATCTTGTTTTTTATTCTAGGGACCCATATTTTAAATAGAAAGTCGAAAGTTTTTTTTCATTATTAGATAGAGCACGGTTAATTAATTAATTAATGTCTTTTGGCCGTCAAAAATCGTCAGATCCTGGTCAATCTGACTGTATCCTTCACTGGCTTTTGGACTTAATGGCAGGAGCTATCTCTTTACCCCTAAAGCTAGTTGCACACACACCGGTTTTGGACGGCCGGTATTTTACCGGTAATCAGAATTTTAATAGTGAACCACATATCAAATAGTTACCTTGCACACACGCCGACCACTGAACGGTGCCGGTGAGATGCCGGCGCCTGCCACTGCATTGCTGGCATTACCGCGAAGTGCCGGTGACTCAGAGGCATACGGGACTAATATAAGTACGCGCTTGTACACACTAGAGATGGGTCGTTCTACCTTTTTAATGGAACGGTTCCAAGCGAAAAGAACCGTTCCATTCTCGTTCCTTTGATTCACTTTCATATTAATATGAAAACAAAACAAAATAAAATAACTCTTCTAATAAATAACTTCTCTCGTTGTGATCATAGCCCTTATTTTCTTATCTGTGTTCTTTTGTAAATAAATAAAATATTAGAGGATTAGAAAAAAAAAATAAAATAAAAAAAAAACACTAAATAATATTAAACATTAAATTATATACACATGACACTTGAGGCAATAATTAAAAAAAATAATTATTTCTTAAAATAAGACAAAGTTGTATAATTGAAGACACATAATTGTAATAAAATTCCAAATATTGAACTTCATTCAATGAATGTAAATGTAGATATATTCATTGTAAAAAAGACACAATAAAAAGTAGAAAATAATATAAATTGATATATTAATTGATGAGGAGATTAATGATATTAGGATTATGATTGCAATAATATCTCCTGAGAAATATAACAATAATTTGAGGTAGTATGTAGTAATAATATTAATAAATACATATTAATATTATTATATTTAGCGATGTAATGTTTATAATACAGTTTTCGTTGTTTAAATTCTATGTTGTAGGGCTTGAGAAAGTGGTATTGTCCATGAAATGTTGCCCAGTTTTATAATACAAAACTTGTTTGTATAAATAAATATGTTTCAGGTGATAATATTGCAATCATTATCCTAATATCATTAATCTCCTTATCAATTAATACATCATATTATCATGGACCGCAATAATCTTATCCCTAATGATAATTAATCAAACTGTTCACAACTTTTTTATAATGGTGATGATAATAAGAAGTTGTATGGTCTAAAATGTATGATGAATAAATTACCTTCTAATATTATTGTAAATAAATATGCACTATTTATTATTAAGAAAATTAATTCTTATGGCAAAGTTTATTATTTTAAGAAAACTTTACAACATAATATTTTCTCTAAACACCTGGTAAAATTAGCGGTAGGTTTGGATAATCTTTTCCTTTTTTTCACTAATAATTATGCCTTTATTTTTAATATAAACAAACAAATCATTAAATTAGAAATAAAACAAGCATTTAGACTATATTCAAAACAAAACAAAATTATCATAAATGATATATACACAAATAACAAAGAAATAAATTAAATACATTTATTTAAAAAGAAAAAAAAAACTGCAAAGACCAATAAAAATAAATTGAAAATTCCAGCACCTTTATCTAATAATAATATCCACAGCAATAATTACACCTCAATAACATACATGAAATTGATCTCTTAATTAATAAATACATAAATGATTCAAATATTTTCATAAAAATAATCCAGGCATTATATTTGAAAGATCAGATGATACCAAACAGTTTTATAATAAAAAATATTTTATTGGTTAAATAAATATTTTTCAGCAGAAATTATAGTAATCATTATCCTAATAATACAGATTATCTACAAATATTATATGTAACAATATTTAATATGTGCAATTGTAAACTGTTTAATAAAAAAAAAAAAATGTACAAATATTTACAATAAATTTACTTTATATTGGAATTTAGAAAAACAAGTTTTTCTGCTTTTGTTGCTGATAATCTACAGCGACGTTCATTTAAAATCATCCCAGCCTTAGAGAAAACCCTTTCGGCACAGATGTGGCAACGACAACATTTCTTTAGCTAGTATGTTGAGGTAGGGGAATTTGAAGCCCTGATTGTACCACCACTTTACTGGGTCTTCTTCAGACAAAACACTAGCCGTCAGGTAAGTTTCAATTTCCAGTATAGCAGTTGATTCTGCCGCATTTGTCTCTGTAGAGGAAATAAACAATAGCAGTATTAATTTTACCATTTTAAAAGTAAAAAAGGTATCTATTCCACTAAGGTGTTATCATATTACAAAAATTTATATATTTCATAGAAATTATCACAATACATAATTATTTACCTTTAGGAGATTTTTGTTGGACAGCTTTTCTGAAGGATTTAAGAAAATCTAATTTCTTCTCCTTTATTCCTTTCATTTGGATATTTGGATTTTGTATTTTCTTCATCAAGTTTTTTCTTAATCAGTGTAATCAATTTTTCTTTAATAATTGCTTTGGCGCGGTTTAGGTCCCTAAAGGCCACATACCTAGGGTCTAAATATGTGCACATTGTTAACGTTCTACTTTGGTGTAGCTTACCAAAACGGTTTCTTCTTTTTATTTCTTCCATTAATTTTCCAATCATTGATTTCACCGAGTCATCAAAGTGTGCATAGTCAGAATCATTTAATGATGTGAAACATACATCGAGAAGGCCATCAATGTACACAATCAAAGAAGACGCAGTTGGATACTTTTGAGAGCTGAGCCTTTCTGTTAATTTTTTAAAAGGTTCAAGAATATGGCACACCTCTCTCATTACAATCCACTCCGTAGCAGTAATAAGTAAGCAAAACTTTGTCAGTCAGTGCCAAAGTTGTTTTTAGTGCTATTTCCAACTCGATAAATCTATGGAACATGGCATATGTTGAGTTCCAACTCGTCGGCACAGACATTATTAATTTTTTTGGAGTTTGAATTCCTTCTTTAATTTGATTTTCACTGAGCAGCTTGAAAGCCTTGGTCTCGAAAGACTTACGAAAGTACCGCTATAGTTAACATATAAAAATAGTCTACCAATGGCTCTTTGAGAGCTGCGTCGACAATTAAATTTAATTTATGGGCAGCACATCCAAAATAATTCAACTTCAAATGTTGCTCAATGGCTGCTGTAATATTAACAGCATTATCTGAGACAACTAATACTACTTTGTCAGCAATGTCCCATTGTTCTAGTACCATTTTAATTTCTAATGCTAAATTTTCAGCAGTATGTGCTGCGCCCATACTGTGACAAGACAGGAGAACTGTTTTTAGTTTGGCTTCGAAAATAAAATTTGCTGTCACTGTGATAAAGGACTAATTGTTTCTGGAAGTCCAACAGTTTATTGTGATTGTAACTTTTGACGCATTAGTTAAAACCGTCTTGATTTCACTTAAGCATGTTTCATACACTGTTGGTATAAAATAATTGCTAATTTTCTTTCGACTAGGGAGTACATAATGAGGGTTTAGTGCATGTACAAAGGATTGGAAACCAATATCATCCACAATTGAAAATGGTTGTAAATTATAAACAAATAATTTCATTCAGCGGAAGTTTCTTTGTCCTTAGTAACGGGAGTGGGTGTTACTTCACTACAAAAAAAAGTACTCACTTCTTTTGATGTAGTCGCTAGAACTTGTGGCGCTGATGAGGGGCAGTACTGCACAGGTACGGTAACAGTTGGTTCAACGAAAACATTGTCTAGGTTTGATGTAGGTTTAGCGTTTCCACCAATGTACATTAAATTGACTGTGGGATGGTGCCTTTGGATGTGTCTCTTCAGATTTCCAATAGTAGATTTGTAGCTCACTTGTTGTTTACATAAGTTGCAGGTAGCAATGTTTCCATTTTGGGTGAAATGATCCTAGATGGGGTTTATTTAAAATCGTTTAGCCATATCAACGAATATATATATATATATATATATATATATATATATATATATATATATATATATATATATATATATATATATATATATATATATATAATATATAACGCTTTTAAAATTAAAACTAAAAACTTCAAAATCACTCAAGATAAAAAAAATCATCCTGTCAAAAAGGGGAATAGTGGGGTATTTCTATTTAAAAATGTAGTAGGAAAAATCCTGGGATTCCAAACCGGAAGGTAACCTTGTTAAAGTAGTGCAATGAAGAAGAAATTTCGTGGAAATGCGTCTGCTTTGTTAACTTATTTTTATTTTTCAAATGTTTTATTTCTGTACAATATTCTCGATGCATGTATAGGATAAATAATCATTACAATTTAAATAAATAGTTTGACCTTAATTTAATAAAAATGTTAAATAAAACTAAAAACAATGGCCCGATTGCCCTTCATAATTTCTTTATAATTTTTTTAGATTTATCCTCTACATTGAGTTTTGAAGACTAATAAGACTTAACCTGTTGCAATATCATTATTAATATTAAGTATCATTAATTAAGTTATATTAAACCTCGATAATTTGAGTTAAAATAACATTTTAATTTAATCATTTTTTCCATTTATATTTAAGATTTTATTTTTATTATTTACTTTTCTGCTAGAAAAAGAAACAATTAACCATGTAGTTAGCAAGTGAAAGCTAAATCATTGGTTAAAAATTTCCTAGTCTTAAATGTTATTTAAGAAAGTTTTCATGACACTCGTTACATACGTTTTTTAACTGTTAGTCCAATCAATAAACACTTTGTAGAGTGCTTGAAATATGCGATAACTTTTGACCTCAGCTTTGTTAGGAGTATTTAGAAGGTAAGCATACTTAAAGTCCACGCACCTGGGGGTGAGGGGGGGGGGAGCTAACGGTGGGTGAGACGGGAGAAGTTCATTTTTTTTGGTTTTTCGATTATATATCGAAATGTGTAGACTTAAGAAAATATGTTTTAAATCAAAATTAAAGGTAATTAAATTTCCTATAAAATTAATTTTATATAAATTTGTCGTATTTCTAATCGTTTTCAAGGTATACGTTATTGGAAATCGGTGATTTTCGATAAAAAACAAATGTTATCTAAATTGTTGTCAAACTTTGGCTTCTAGTACCTTCCAGGATCATTTCTCAGAAAAGATATCAGAATCAAAATTGAAGAGCATTGAACTTACTTTAATTTCTTGTATACGTTTCTGGCATTTGAAGCACATATTTAACAAAAAGTGAAGTAAATATTTTTTTTATTTCTAAAATTATCAATTTTTAATAACCTATATCTCCAAAACTGTTGGAGATATAGGTCTTCAAATTTATCATAGAATCAAATATATCACTCCACATTTATATAGAATCAATTTTATAGGAAAATTAATAAGCTTTAATTTTCATTTAAAACATATTTTTCTGGAGTCAACCATTTTCGAGATAAAATCGAAAAACCAAAAAAATTGAACTTCCCTCCTTCCACCGTTAGCTCATCCCCCAGGGGCGGGGACTTTTAGTATGTTTAACTTCTTACTACTACCAACGGAGCCATGAAGTCAAAAATGATCGCATATACCATGCACTCTACACTCCTCATTTCAGCACTCATTGACTGAACTATGTGGATATCCAATATATTTTAAATTACGAATCAATAATGTGTACATCAAACATCTAAAAATGTTAGTATCAGTAAATAGAATGCACTTCATAAAATAGATAAAATTTCAAAATTCACTTTATTAGGAAACATTTTGTTGATAAAATTAAGTTACAATTTACAATTAACTTTTTTTCAGAAAGGGAAATCATTTTATTGCTGTACATTGTGTACAGTACAATAATAAAACCACAATAATTAAACGTAATAGTTCAAAAGAGGTTTTCCACTTAAAGGAAAGGTGACTCCAGAACAGCTGAGTGGGGTGTTAAACAATCTACAATGAGACAAGCCACTGGTGGAAT
Organism: Euschistus heros; assembly: GCA_003667255.2. Classification (NCBI taxonomy): domain Eukaryota; kingdom Metazoa; phylum Arthropoda; class Insecta; order Hemiptera; family Pentatomidae; genus Euschistus; species Euschistus heros. The sequence goes on from RCWM02000028.1 coordinate 3,760,717, forward strand.
GAGCATCTAGAGAGAAACAAAACCTAAAATACCTTATTTGCTCGAATATAGATATATTGCAAATGTTTTTTGGAAAAAAAAAAAAATAAGGGACAGGAATAATCCAAATTACGAATGAAAATCAATATTATAATTTATTATACATACAAAAAAAAAATTAAATAAATAAAAAAAAAAAAAAAAAAAAAAACTTGCCTAAGCTACTTACTAATAATCATAAAAAGCATCATAATTTAGAGGATTTAAAGTTTTTTATAGTATTAAAATAAAGATATTTTAAAAGAGAGAACATATTTAGAAGCTCTTTTAAGCAACTTTCGGAGCAAAAAAAACAAAACAATAAAAATATTCAATAACCGAACAAGTACATACTTTGGAGTCAAATGTTATTTAAATAATACTGAGAGTAAAATAAGAGTTAAAGGTATCGATTCAAGATTCGAGAATACTAACCTAAAGACGACAACAGCTTAAGCAGAAAAAAAAAATTGGAAATCATATTAACAGATACCTGGAATCGCCTACCTGGACCAGCTTTAGTCGGACCTCGGGAACCAACCAAAAAAAAAAAACAACTGAATAAGTTCTCATTTTAGTTCTACATTTTCTTTCGATTTAAATCATTCTAATATTTTAAAAAATTAGTTTCAAAAAACACACTTTAATAGCAGTAAATTTTATATTAAATAAAATTAAAGTAAAACTTCAGTTATCAACAAAATATTCCAATTTATAATAAAAAAAGTGCAAAGAACTTTTGTTAAGGAGGGATGGAGGGACCGATATCATTGATAGTATATTACATATTATTATTTTCTTAATAACTTCTACTTTTATAAATAGTTACCAATAAAATGTTTCTAACATTTAATATTTAGCACTCCACTCTTCTTTACTATAAGTTGAATTATTTTATAAATAACTTAAGATTTACTTAAATTTTATGCCAAATTAATTAATCATTATCATAATTGATAACACAAACTATTCATGAAATAAAAATTACCTTTTATTTTTTAGTTCGGTTTTTTATTAAAGCTTGTACTTTTAAAAAGTTTTTCTAAACTATAATTTGTTATCTTAATTTTTAGTCTTAGATAAAAGATTCCATTACATACAGGTCAAGTTAATAAGCATAATAAGAGCATATTACAAAATTGTTAAAATAAAATAACTTGGTTTCATGGTTTAAAGATAAATAAATAATTTATCTACTAATTATGGTATTTCACAATAAGTAATAATACAAGTTATAACTTTAAAAAAAAAAATCAAGGTTTGAAATCGATAATTAAAGAAAATAATAATAAAAATCAAATCCGATCAAGATTTTTATCTGTAATTTTTAAAATCATTTGATGATTTTTATTTTTGATCATAAGTGATAAAAATCAAATTCTGATCATTATAATAATACACTTAATTATCACTCATTATAATACAAATAATTTATCTACTAATTATGGTATTTCATAATAAGTAATAATACAATGTATAACTTTAAAATAAATAATAAGACCTATAATCGGGAAAATACAGTTAATTCCGTTTCAATTGGGGCAAGACCAGTAGTGGTGGAACGAAGGCAAACCGGTCTCTGGAACGTTCCAATTGGAACGTTTCACAACTACTGCCGGATTATAGGTATTATTTTTTTCAGGGTTTGAAATCAATAATTATTTTTTCAAAAAAATCATATAATAATTATTATATTTGATTTTTAATTTAAAAATCATTCGTGATTTATAAATAAAAAATTCAATTGATTTTTGATGTTTATTGATTTGATTAAAAATTATGATCACTCTCTGAGTGATACGGTATTGCATAAATAATAATGATAAAATTGCAATAAAAAAAATATTGATCAGAAAATGAAAATCACCTTTTACACACAAATTAATCAATACGTCTGTTTACAAAATACTCAAAATACATCTTGGAGATAATTCAAAAAATTTAATTTTCTGATTTAGAAAGGAATTGCTCAAAAATTATTATTAGTATTACATGTAAAAATAATGATCAGAATTTGATTTTTATCACTTATGATCAAAAATAAAAATCATCAAATGATTTTAAAAATTACAGATAAAAATCTTGATCGGATTTGATTTTTATTATTATTTTCTTTAATTATCGATTTCAAACCTTGATTTTTTTTTTTAAAGTTATAACTTGTATTATTACTTATTGTGAAATACCATAATTAGTAGATAAATTATTTATTTATCTTTAAACCATGAAACCAAGTTATTTTATTTTAAAAATTTAGCAATATGCTCTTATTATGCTTATTAACTTGACCTGTATGTAATGGAATCTTTTATCTAAGACTAAAAATTAAGATAACAAATTATAGTTTAGAAAAACTTTTTAAAAATACAAGCTTTAATAAAAAACTGAACTAAAAAATAAAAAGTAATTTTTAGTTTGTGTATTGGCAATAGAAAACCAGACTATAAATTATGATTATTTAATTTGGCATAAAAGTTAAGTAAATCTTTAGTTATTCATAAAATAATTCAAGTTATAGTAAAGAACCGTGGGATGCTACTAGATATTATATGTTAGAAAACATTTGTTAAGTTATTAAGATGATAATATTAAGAATAATAGTAATGAACTCTCTAATGAATAGGGAAAATTAATTAGGTTTTATTAATTACTCAATTAATATTATGTAATAATTTATATTTTCTTATAACTTTTCTTAACATGTTATTGGACGTCTTATACTAAAAATCATAAATAAAGTATTTATGTTTAATGTTACCCACACTTATTAAGGTGTAATTATTGCTGGGATGATGTTATTAGATATAATTAATAAAACGAACCGGTCTGCGTTCGTTCCAATTGGAACATGAAAATCAAGACTCTCGTTCCGTTCCAAACGAAAAACCGGTCTTCGTTCCGTTCCGCCTGGAACGGTCCATCCCTAGTACACACACCGATTATTTACTGGCGGATTATTTACTAGGGATGGGCATAATCAATGATTTTCATAATCGAATGATCCTGTTTCGAGTGATTGAGATAATCGGATAATTTTATAATCCATTATTTGAAGAGGAAAAAAAAGACTTGTTATAGAGATATGGTTATCAAATTATACCTTTCATTTTTTACATAAATACAATTCTACCTTTTTATTTTAAAAAAATCATATATTCTTCTCTTCTTCTCTTTTTCCAATTTTGTCCTTACCATACTACTTTTCATCATAGAAATCTAATTGCTTGCCTGATTAATTGATTATCAATCATATAGAGTAACATCTTAATTATTCTGCATGGATTATCTGTGGTATTACAAAAACATTCTTTTTTTTTTTAATTTTGTATTCCCAATATTTGATAAGTGAGCGATGAAAGGACTAGTAAAACTGGAAATGGATTATTTTCTTTTGCCTTGGTAATGAATTACACCAATCATGGGGAGTTCTATGCACTATAATTACAAAAGCGACTACTTGTTTGAGTTACTGAATCGAATGAAACAATATCAATTTGTTAATCAGAAATTGTTGAAAGTTTTAGGTCGAAAATTCAAGAATAAAATAAAATTATAATAATAAAAAAAGGTACTAATTGTTTGACCGGTAAAAAACCGGTGAGTCTGCAAGCACCTAGCACCGACCAAATATCGGTCAATTTTTTACCGGCCGTCCAAAAGTCAGTGTGTATGCAAAAGCCTAAGACCACGGTTTTGCATTGTACCAATTCAGTAAACTTCCGATGGGTAGGGGTTGATAGTATTGAAAAAAAATCTCCAACTTCCTGTTAAAGTTAGTCAAGCAATAAAAGGACGAAAATCTAAAAGGTTAAATGGAAAGAGACAGTGTCCTTTGCAAAAAACTTATTATCAATTAAATTTTCAAAATGGTCAACTATTGCGGATTTTCAAAAAGGCAACAATGGCGGTCTGTCCAGGGCCCGTTTAAATCCTAGAATATTTCAAGGACGAAAACTAATTTGTTAAGAAGGAGAGTGGCCTAGGATGTCCATCGGCCATCAAAAATCCTGGTCGATCTGAAAACAGTATCCTTCACTGGCTTTCATTATAAGTAAGTTGGCTAGGCCTTTTGATGAAGGCTCCATTAGTACCGTTCCAAGTACTGGTATATATTTGAGAAAATTGAACTACAAGAAATAAATATACATACTCGTATTATATTTTCATGATAAAAACAAAACATTAATATTATACAGCAATATAATAACAAAAAAAAAATTATCCTTTAAAATCGGAACTTGAAATTGACAAGGAAAACAAAATTGACAATTCTGACTAATTTAAATTAAGAATAACTAAAGTTGTTTTTTTTTTTTTTTTTTTTTTTTTACCTTTTGACTATTATTATTGATATTCACTTTACACATTATATACAACATGTAAATTTAAGGAAAATTATTACAATGACATATTAATAATATGTAAAGAACTACTTACTTTTAGTACTTCAAAAAAAGTTCTACGTTAGAAGGTCTCGTAACAATTTTCTTTTTAGAAACCTCTGAGGATTATCGAGACTTGAGTTTGAATCAGGTTGGGAGACTAGTAGATTTGAGTGGTTATGGAGTTTACTATGAAAGGATCGGTATCTTTTTTGGGCCAAATCAGCAACAGATGGAACATTAAGATCTTTATAGGTAAGTTTGTTTGTGGCCTAATAAGGGGCATTGGACCACTCTGTTCTCACTCAAATTATTTATTAATATCTCATTAGATATTATAACAAAATAAAAATAAAAATAAATTAATTTTTTAAACTATTTACAACATAATACAGTTCATATACAATTCATTATTATACCATTAACACACGGCAGGGACAAGATATTAGATGCACGCATGAATGACGGGAACCGATGCACATAAGAAAGGCATCCGCCTGTGGGGCACCGAATTTGTGCAGATAAGTTAATGGTGTTTAAGTTAGTGTTAATTAGTTTAATTAGAAAAATTAATTAATGAGAGACATAATTGTTTTTTTTCCAAGTTAAATTCACATAGAGGGCTGATAATGTTCTGTGGTGAATCCGTTTCTGTCAATTTAAAGTTGTGTCAAAATCTGACTTAATAAGGGGCTTTCTTAAGACGTGCATATAAGATTACCGATAAAGGTTGTGTCATAATACGAGCTATTAGAAGATTATTTGACGTGTTGTAATTTTTTTTTATCATCAGTAGAGCAAGATGTCGCCACGAAACTGAATGTGACATTGATCTGAGAAAACGATCATTGATGATGTTTGAAAGTTTAAACAAGGAGTTATAGCGATACCCAAACAGAAATCTTATCGAAAGTAGATAATGTAAAAGGTGGAAGTTGAAAGATTGTAACAAAAGCTTTCCAAATTGATACAAGAGGAAACCTGAGAAGTGTGAAATTAACCCTGATCGCCTGGCCGACTGAAAAGCGAAGTAATGTGTGAACAAAACAAAGGAAAGAGCCTACATGTGGGATATGCTAACCGATTGTTCGACTAGTAATCGAAGTGGAAAAAAATTTATAAAAGAAAACCTCACCCAAGCACTAGAAATAGAGCCGAATTAATGATGCTGCGGAGACAGAAGCTAAAGGGGAGGACCAACTGAAGATGAAAAAATTCCAGTCCATCTAACCCTGGTCGAGAAAGGAGATTTTAGGAAGTAAGAGCCTCTCGATAGGCGGTGGAGAGAATCCCTGGTAGAAGAAACAAGTAAGAAGAAGAAAAACAAGAGGACAAGAAAAGAGACAATGTAGATTTTAACAAGAAAAGAAAAAGAATAAAGGAAAACATCTAGAAATTAGAGGATCAGACGAGGGGACAGGGAATAGCGACAGAATGTCAAGTCAGATTGAGATGGTAAGCCTGGTAATTTATTATAGGGAAACAAAAAAGCGGAGGTCATCTACACAAGGACCACAAAAACCGCTCAGACACACGTTGCAACGGAGTTAACTATGTCTGTGAGAAAGGGCTACAATCGAGTATATAGGTAATAAATATAGCATGAGTTAAGTGTTAAAATTACAGGTATAACGAAAGACCCATGAAGAAAAGGGCGCAAACAGGTTTGAACCAGAAAAAGGAACTTTTTGATCTTATAGCGAACAGAACAACTATAGTTGAAGATCATGACAAAAATAATGCCGATGCCAACTTACAGCACTGAGCAAGGCACCACAGCAAAGATTTGCATTAATGAGTCGTGAGGAGTCGAAAATTGTTAGGAGGAGGTCTTTCCGCCGTGTGAGATACCCCGCATACCGTTGATGTGCGGAACTATCTGCGGGGGGGTGAAGGTTGTAAGATAGAAACTTCATCCTTTTTGGCCAATGCCTCTTGGACTTTTGTGCCTGGCTGTTCGTGGACTAATCGTATATGGAAACTACCCATTTGATAGGCAGGGAACTCTAATTGGACCAGGAAATTCATGCACATAGTAGGTTGATGTGGAAGAATAGTGTAACAATATGTGAGGGACCTCAATCAGAAGTTTCAAATAGCGTTTTCGCTAAATTCCCGTATTTCGCCGTTTGAAACACGTTGATCAGTGAAGGAAGAACTAAGCCATAGAATGAATACATTATTGTGTCTCGAATTTTTAAGAAAGATCTTTAATGCAGAGAATTTGGGCCATAGCACCTAATGAATAGCCATAAAGTTGCCCGGGGAATGAGCAGTTAGAAACCAAAAAAAAGCGTCGTCATCCCAAATGGAACCATCAAGAAAGTTTGCATCAGAACCAATATATGATTGATCGTATTGTATATTTGTTGTCGAAGTAATTAGGAATCATTACTCGAAATTTTTGTAGTAGACGTGTTCCTCTCTAATGATCCTGCATGAGGAAAGAACACGTAGAGGTAAACCTCTGAGGATTATCGAGACTTGAGTTTGAATCGGGTTGGGAGACTAGTAGATTTGAGTGGTTATGGAGTTTACTATGAAAGGATCGGTATCTTTTTTGGGCCAAATCAGTAACAGATGGAACATTAAGGTCTTTATAGGTAAGTTTGTTTGTGGCCTAATAATTGGACCACTTTGTTCCCACTCACATTATTTATTAATATCTCATTAGATATTATAACAAAATAAAAATAAAAATAAATTAATTTTTTAAACTATTTACAACATAATACAGTTCATATACAATTCATTATTATACCATTAACACACGGCAAGGACAAGATAGTGGATGCACGCATGAATGCATTATAGTCCATGTTACTCTATGTAAATTGTAAGCAGTATTAGATTTGTTTCTAACTACATATATCACAATAGGTCAGTAGTTAAGGTGTCATTTGTTCGTGCCAACGCATAGCTAGTATTGTGTTGCAGAGCCGATTTTGTCGAAACTATGTAAAAATAACGGATGTGAAAAATCGCTTCTTTTTTTTATTTCGTTCGTTTACCGATGTGTTATACAACGCAATATGGTAACATTTCGAATCTGATCGGCAATTTGAAGACCCGAACCAGTAACGTCATTTTTACGCATTTCTAGCATTTTACTTCAAGATAGGCCTTGTGAAATACGAAGGCAAACGAACAAAATAAAAAAAAAGCGTTTTTTCACATTCATTAATTTTACATAGTGGTGACGATATGACCATTGTCAACACACGTTTTTGATAGCCAGTACTCCTTGAATTTATAAGGATAGATATATAAAGCTTTATTAAATTCTCCTGAAAAACTGAATTTATGTATAATGATTATATTTATTACATTTTTTTTTATTACATATTTTAAAAACGTTGTTTTCTAACAACAGCCGACAAATAAAATCATCCTAATTCATTGTCAGCGGACGTTAACTAAAGAAATGTAGACATTCACCTCAGGCTACGCCAGTTCGAAAAATCGTTCAACATCGGATCAGAAAAAGCATGGTTCTGATGCAGATTTAGCCTAATATGCATTGGTATTTAACATCAAACAATTTTTAAAAATATTAAATTTTTTTTCAGCACTATAAATTTCAACTTCTCTTTTAATTCCAGTATTTACTAATATAAATAATAATAGTAATAATTAATATGTTTTTAGGGAGTTCCGTATTAAACGTATCTAATATTTTCATCAATCATTACTTAAATAATTTCAAATTTTCCTTTAGCTAATTATTACCTTATAATTATTATTTTAAGTTCGTATTGGGCTCATTGTGTTGGTGTGGCCAGTTATTGGCAGGCATAATAAGACGTTATTTAGTGGTCTCTCCTGTTCCCAATATTCCTCACAAATTAGAGAATACAAGAGCTGACCCTTCCACCATAAACCCACGGCTCCCTGAAAAGGCTTTTGTCTTGGAGGCCAGTAAATCAACGTTCGGCCATTCCCACAACGAATATCTTTGCCCTAAACTTCCACGTAAGAATCCCAGTAAAGTACCCCTTACGAAGGAGGAAAGCCGGAACTATTCTAATTTAATTTCTGACAAGGTGGTCGCCCACATGTTGAGTAGATCATTTCCCGAAGGGTTGGCATTCTTCACTACACTAAACTGAGGCTCTTCAATATCATCCTAATATTTCTTGATGTTTTTGCCTTATTGCTCAACCCACATTTATGTACCTTAAAAAAAAATCTAATTAATATTTAGAATATATTTTAGGATAGCCTGTGACCAGTTTGGTTTTGGAATTTGTAGCGACAACCTATGTATATGTGATTGGTGACTCCTTGTTTGGATCTGATCTAGGGTCTGGAGCAAATAATTTTTACTCCTTATATAACTTAAGTTACCATTTTGAGTTCTAGCATGCAAATAAAAAAAAAATGTTTTAAGAAGTAAAAGCAGGTGATGAAATTTTAGGTAAAATTAAAATGCATTTGAACAATGGTTGAACGATTGGATGGTGAATAGTAGAGATGAGCAGACTGTGACATTAGACGACAAGTTTCATTTTTAGCCTATTATTTTGTTTTCCTTCTGTTAATATTTTGATAAAAATTATAGTCTGGACAAAACAAAATTAAATTTATATCGATACCAGAATATCAATTGTAGAAACAGATAAAGTTTTCTGTCATGTATATCTTCTTAGGATAAATAAAGAACACCACCAACCAATTTTAGACCATTTTTTAACCTTATCTTACTGATATAATTTCTCATCTGACTCATTCGTCCGTCTTTTCATCTCTTACATTACTTCCTTCCTATAACAACCTTTATATTTATAACTGTTTTCCTTTTCATCTTAGTCTTCCTCTATTAAGGTTTATCAAATATTAGCTTGTCCCTACTCAACCCTATCCTGATTCCTCGGAAACGCGTTTTAAAAAATCAAAATTATTTTCTGAAAACAAATAACTTCTTTATGGACTTCTGATGGGAGTTATACCTGCTCAGTAAATATTAAATATATATAAATATAAAAATAAATGCCTGCAAGTAATAGGAAATTATTTTTACCGTACTGAAATAGCCAAAATGTACACAGACAAACATTTCTCATTAATAAGATTTCATTCATAAATTATCTCAGACTTTAATTCCTATTATTTCGTATATTTCTCCGACACCCCTTGAATCCAAGTATTGTTGCAAAAGGTAATTATTTAAAAACCAGAATTCTGTGAACAACAGTATTTTAACCTTTTTTTTTCTGAACAAGCTATTCTTTTCACTTAATCATAGATTTTTTTTTCTGAAACTTTGTTATACATACCTATGCAACATGCTTATACATATACACATTTTTGTTAGTATGGTAAAGATAACATTGAAAAAAGACGAAATAAAAAATGAAATGACATTAAAAAAGTAGGTAATATTTTTTGATAATATTTTTCTATAAAGTAATGCAAATGAGTTACTTAAATAAAAAATATTTTTTTAATATGATGATGACCAAATGTATTTATTTGTATTGTAAATAGTTAACAGTGGTTAAATTGATTTGTATTTAATTTAGTTGTATTAGTTTACTCATTGGGACCATCAAGAACACCAACACCTTCTCTTCTAGTATCATTCTATAATTTTATTACATAGTTTCGTTTTATTCTATTATTTTGTTAATTTTATGTTTTCCATTTCAAAGGGTACATTTTTATTTGTTTATTAAATTATCGCTTTATATGATATTATTGATTTGTTTTAATACAGTAATATATTATTTTTTTTATTTATTGTAATGTCAATTTGCTTAAATAGCTACTGGTGTTCGGAATCGTAGTTTTCCTTTTATTTTAGTTTTTGAACCTCAATCAAAACCACCAGTCAATTTTGCGGGGACTCCAACTGTCAGAAATATTATTATATAATGTTAATATGATCTATTATAGTGTTCGTAGGATAAAACAGGAATACAAGCAATAAACCTATTACGTTTTTCACAGGATTAATAAAGATATACTCAAGTGAGAACTGTATAACACATAACTACTGATAACGGTTTACAATACCTGAAACTGTTTGCACAGTATCTGTTAAACCCTCGTCAAATACCAGCTACGAAAAAAAAATTAATAAGATTAAATACTTATTGACACTAATGGGCAACAGGGGTTTAATTGGACAGTGGGGGCGTATGCCTTTGAAAGGACAGCACGGCATTGGCTGATTAGAGCCAATCAAGAGCCACCAAAGGGACTGTTCGGCCAATAGCCTTTGTCCTCCTCCTAACAAATGTTTACAGATCAGCTTGATATAGAGGCCACTTTGATGTCCACAATTACCGTTATCAGCACCCTCCCTTTGCAAATGAATCGCGGTCATGTACAGGAAAGAGGTCTTGGTTTCCGTTGTTCGTTAAGTGGCTAATTTGGCTAATTATTTAGTTCCTGTTAACATGATGTAACGCTGTAGATTAGGAAATCTACTTATCCTTTTTGGAGATTTATATGAAAGAACGCCTGAATGAGTACAAAATCTCCTCGTACGGATTTCCATATAATAAAAAGAAAGAGCCAAATAAATATTTTAAATAACTAATTTTTTTTTTTTTTAAATTAAAGTAGGTACATTTGTTTATAATTTTCTCGCTTAATATATGTATATATGTGTGTTAGTGTGTGCGTGTGTGAGGTGATAACGACCTCATACCACTTATGAGTTTTAAATAGAAACCTTTCCTACCTTCCCAAACCTCTGGTCCAATAATTATCCGGTTTCACACATCCAGATAACCCTAAATGCATATTGATACTGCAATGGCTCCGAAAACTTTTGTAAATATTTATTTGTGTTGAGTTCTGGCAATGGCCAGGCTCTCTACACACGTCATGAGGTAGTGTGCCATAGTGCTCTCATTCAGCCTCTGCTTGGTTTAGACACCATTGACGCAGTTGAAAGATCTCCTCAGCCACCTCCTTCCTTATGGTGGAGGAACAAGCTTGGTTTGGGATTTCTCCAGAGTGCTTGTAAATATTCTATATGTAGTATAACTGTATTTAAGTTTTGGTTTCTTTTCCATTCTCTATTTTCGTTTTTTAGGACACATAGTTTCTTATGGCGGGTTAAGCACTGAGCGATGGATTGCAGAGAGTTGTGAACTAAAAAAAAAAAAATAATACAGCGAACGAACGGTAGATCAAACGGAAGTTACATATATATATATATATATATATATATATATATATATATATATATATATATATATATATATATTATTGAAGCATAATTTTCTTATAGCCGGCTAAGCATAGAGCGCTGGATCGCTGAGAGGTATTAATTAAAAAAAATAACGACAACGAACGAATGGAACATATATAGATTATTTGGCACGGCCTAGTTTAATTGGTGTTGCTCGGATCGAAAATTTGCCGACATCCTGCTTGTCAAAATAATTAATAAAAAATATTTTTGCTTCATAACATTTGTCCCTATGACCTGCCGTATAGGGGCTATATTGGTTAGAATGAAAAAAGTCACCTTGAAACCTTGAGTTTGAAACCTCTATTTTTAAGTATAGGCCTTTTTTGGCACACTCTTGCTCTGTTTGTGTTACTGGGATCGAAAATTTGACGGCATCCTACTCATCAAATATTTAATAAAAACTATTTTATTTTTTTTTAATAAAATTTGTCGCTAGACCCTATCACTTAAGAGCTCTATATTGATTTGAATGAAAAAAAGGCACGTTTAAAACCTAAACTTTTAAGCGTAGGCCCTTTTTTTTTTTTGACAGGCCTTAACTCTGTTAAATTTGCTTATAAGAAATTAAACTGAAAATATTTTTTGTTATATAACATTTGTCACTAGGACCTATCATTTAGGAGCTTTACTGGTTGAATGAAAAAAGTCGCGTTTTAAACCGCTATATTTTCTTAACTTTGTTTATTTGTAATAGTCATTAATTGATTTAAATCATAGAGGTAAGCAGAAAAAAATAAAGAACTATAGAACTAAAAATAATCCCTTTCTCTATCTCTCACTCATAGAAACTCCAAGCTCCACTACGACATATAAATCACATATAGTATGTATACATACTACATTATTGTTAATAATTCTGAATTTTACAAATTGAAATATATATTTTTTTAAATATACCTATTATAAAGGATAATGGTGAATTAAGAAAATAATAGTGATAAATCAAGTCAAGAGGAATCTGCTAAAGTTTTAATACATTAATTAATATAACTAAATATTTAACATTAAACATTGTGTGTATACGCGTTAATGTATACAATATTACTTGCAATATTGCTTTTCGTTAGCACTTGTAAATGTACATTATGTTATGCTCTTTTAAAAAAAAACAATTTAATAGACATTATTAAATTAAACAAAACGTTTAGTTGTTTTTTAAAATAATTTAAATAATACTACATATGGTCATTTCTTTTTAACAATTTTTAGCATCAATAACATTTTATTATCTATAGCGTTTTCAGTTAAAATGTTCTTTAGAAATTTTTAAGCTTTCCCTTCCTTGGTCATTCCCGGAATGCCACAGAGCTTTTTTTTTTTTGTTGTTTCTTTTTTTCAATCAATCAATATAACTTTATTTACATATTTATGATTTTAAAAAAAAACTCCATTAAGTACTTATAGGTTACATATTTCGGCGTACATTCTCTATATTATTCATAGTTTTATAATAAAATAATTTTACAAATATTTATTTCTATAATTATTATTCCAAATTTTTGTTTTTCATCTCTTACATATTTTATTTAACTGTTTTGTATAGCTAGAGGTTGTTTATTAGTGGTTTTTTTATTTATACATATCTTTATTTTATTATTTTATTTCTTTCATCGTGGGTACATAGTGTATGAATGGATTCATTGGATTCCACATTACTCGTTACCCTTTAGTTAGGCACTTTGTAATGTTTATTTAATAAAAGAAAAAAATATATAGTGAAGTAACACTGATTTCTGAAGGTTACACCTTTTAAGCAGGTATAATAACCAATAACTAAGACCCAGAAGAGGTTGAAGAGGTTATTCTAAATTTAAAAAATAACAAAGCTCCAGGAATCGATGGAATTATCGCAGAGATGCTTAAATGTGGAGGTGATTCGTTGCATCGTGAGATATATGCACTTATCTTAGAAGTATGGAACAAGGAAGAAATGCCCGAAGAATGGTATACAGCCATTATAATACCTCTACATAAGACGGGTGACAAATCGGACTGCCATAATTACCGCGGTAAAGCACTATTGAGTACCATATACAAAGTATTAGCCATTTTACTACTAAAAAGAGTTATAGTAAAAGCAGAGGAAGCAATTGGCGATTATTGACTGATCATATCTTCACCATCAGGAATATGCTCGAGAAATGCTATGAATGGAATGTTGACTTACATCACCTCTTCATAGACTACTAACAGGCGTATGACAGCATTAATAGAAATGAGCTTTATGAAAATCTAAGGACTCTAGGCTGTTCTCTGAAACTTATCAGGTTGGTAAGGATGACCCTACAGCATAGCAGAGGCATAGTCAAGGCCCAAGGGGAATTTTCTGGAGACTTCACAATTAAAAAAGGAGTAAAACAGGGAGACCCCTTATCCCCTGTTTTATTTAACGTGGTCCTAGAATTAATTATAAGAGCTATGCAAAAAAGGACTGATGGTTGCATCTATAACACAAGCACACAACCCCTTGCATATGCTGACGATGTGGTCATAACAGGTAAAACAATCGATGCAGTTTCCGAGGCGTACAAAAAATGTGAAGGGGCAGCAGATAGATTAGGGCTCAAAATTAACGAAAATAAAACAAAATATATGTTATCATGCAAGAAAGACACGCCTGGCAGATTCCAAATAAATGATGGATGCACATTTGAAAGAGTGAAGAAATTCAAATATCTCGGCACGATTGTGACTGAAAATAACAATATTGGAGAGGAGATAAAAGCCAGGATCCAAAATGGCAACAAATGTTATTGGTCACTTAAAAAGATTTTTCTAAATCGAGAAGTGTCTCGAGATATCAAAGTCAGAATATACAGGACGGTCCTTCGACCAGTGGTAATGTATGGTAGCGAAGCGTGGACCCTCACACTTCAACAAGAAAATCATTTAAATACTTGGGAGCAGAAAATCCTGAGAAAAATATATGGCCCAACTAAAATTGAGAATGGATACAGGATAAAAACCAACAGTGAACTGAGAGACCTGTATGGGGACGCGGATTTGATTTCCTGTATCAAGAAAGGAAGGATTAGATGGCTGGGTCATGTACACCGGATAAATCAGGAAAGGCTCCCAAAGAAAGTGTTGGAAGGGCGACCGGAAGGTAAAAGAGGAAGAGGTAGGCCTAGGCTGCGGTGGTTGGAAGATGTAGAAGCTGACCTAAGGCAATTAGGTGTAAGAAGATGGAGAAGAGCTGCAGAAGACCGTTCTGAATGGAGGAGGATTGTTGAGGAGGCCAGGGTCCTTCATGGGCCATAGCGCCAAAGAGAGAGAGATAATAACCAATGGGTCAGTGTTTTTCCTAATTTTTATTTAGATTACATTTTGATTTATAAACATACTAGCTGAAAGTACCATGCTCCGCTACGGTTTAATATCATTAGGATTTAGGACAACATAAATTAGTAAAAGTTAAGCTTAACGTAGATAATTATTATTACTTAAATAAACCTTAAGAATTCCATTCTTAGAATAATTTTAATAAGTAAATTTGACAACTTGCAAAAGTTGAGTTTATATTATTGTAACAGTCCTCCAGCGATATTCGAGGCAGCACTACCATCTTACTCAGCTCTGATACCAGACCATCAGCTTTTCTTATGGCATACTTTGAGTGAATATAGCCTCAACTTCTCAACTTTTTTTTTTTTTTTTTAATATACATTAGTCTTTTTGTTTCGATTTTTGCGTACATATAAAGCATAAATTGGTTCAGGAAATTACGAAATTAAAGTAAATAAGGTTCTTCACCTCCTCTCTCCATCAACATTTAGGCGTAAAAATCAGCTGCAGACACAGTTTTCTTAATTGGTGTAATGGTGTTTGGGTCACCCTGAGGGATGTTAATACTGTACCCATGAAAATCAAACTGGCCTTACACGTCATCAGAGAAGATACTTCTTTTAACCCCCTCTTTAACATAAGTCTTTTAATAGCTTCTCGTCAAGATACAACTCAAACTTGTAAGGGTATTCCTATGCAGACACCATGAGTTCACAAAAAGTACCATACAATAGGGTTTCGACATCGATCATATTTTTGTTTGTTTACAACTATAAGGAACTTAATTTGTGGTCAAAGTGTGCGGCGTAAGCATCTAACCTATTTTTTAACTTAGCTTATCTCATTATACCATATGACTATTAATCTATTATTATTCACCCAATAAAAATTGTAATCGCATTTTTCGCGAATTAGCCGCGATCCAGGCCGATTTTTTAAAATTCCTTTCTTAGCGAGCACCTACAGCCCTAGAGGAATCTACATATCGAATTTCATTCCAATCCGTTCGGTGGTTTCTGAGATTTCGTGTTAAGTGAGTGAGTGGTATTTGACAAATATATAATAGATTTCCATAGCAATATTCCGTAATTTTCATCATACTATGATGTGATAAATCCATAAGATACATCACCCTTGCTGTTTGGATTTGAGCACAGAACATTCTGTCTTGTTATACGGTAATCTTCGAATGGCTAGGAAAAAAAAAAAAAAAAAAATTGAATAAATTTGCCGTATTAACTGTCCTTCTGAATTCAATAGAATAGGAGAACATTATTAATGATAGTGTTCGAATTAGCGCTATATTTTATAGCCTAGTGGTTTTATTAATAGTTTGCACTACTGTTTATAATTGAAACTTTATTTATTGTTTCTAATCTTCGATTGACAAAACCAATAGATTATATTATGTTATTTTACCTCTTGACATTACTGTGTTATTGTGCCGGAAAGTTTAATTCGTGTCAGAATATCCATAAATATTAATTATTATTCATGAATAGGTCACACTGGCCATGATAGCTCACATACCATGACACACGGTGTCAAAAAAAGTCTAAATAATCGTAAAATACGAAATGTTTTAATCAAAATCGCCTAAAAAGTTCGGAAAACGTCTTGTAGCTCGGAACAACCTTATACATCGTCTAGAAAACAACTAGTCCTAGGAAAACTTCCAAGAAGTGAGATAAGTGCAACAACGTCATAACCTTTTTGTAGAAAAAATGAATCGTTTTCTTTTCAACTTCATCTATTTTCATTCTAGTTCATGTTTTCCTTGTTTAGTTGCAAGAGGTTTGTGTTGTTGCACTTGTTAAATGAAACTGTTAACCGATTTTTAATGTACTCGACTACAATGGACGAAATTGTATTTTCTCATAAGCAATGAAGTTACTGAACTCATTTAGAGCCATGTGTTCTTTTCCAAGCAGAAGAATCATTACTCTAGCCATGATCCCATTCTGTCTTATGCTTAAAAAGGTACCGAGACTGAAAATGATACTTTTTGCCCAAAATCACCTATAGATACCCTCTTAGTTTATCACTACTCTGAGATGAGAACTTCGTAAAAAAATCAAGTAGGCTTTAATAACCTTCAAAGTCTGTCGATAGATTTTTTAACATTTGCCTGTTTTATTTAGACAGACTAAGACATAATACCAGTTAAAATTCACTTGTAACAGGTCAAAAAATTACAAGCTCTCAGCACATATTAAGTTGCTTTTCGACATTTTTCTCACGCCAAGCTGCTAATTTAGGAGTAAGGTTGTATTGCACTAGCAGTCGCTTAGCGTGCCCCGAGTCCATTATAGTTCCACAAAGAGGCTGGAGACACAGTTCGTATAGCCGTAGAGCACGCATGCACAATGCACTTTATTCACTTTTTATTCAAACGGCTCATCTGGTGTTCTCATTGGCCAGAAACATCAGATCTCTCTATGTCCCCGGAAGAAGAGATATCTCTGATAATTAGTCATTATGCCGAGTTCTTAGGCAATCTTGGGCTTGATCTCATGAGGAGTCACGGTAGCCTGTTCTTCAGAAAAAAAAGAGAATATCTCCCCTGAATTTTTCATGAAACATGATTGAGCTGTAAGAATCATGGAAAAGGTTACTTTCGTAAGCAGTTGTTGTACTTTGGTCATTAATGCTTTTGTATTTGCTCAATTACAGCTTTTTATGTCTAAATTCAAAATTATTTTTCTTGCTGCTATGATATAGCCGTTTTACAGGCTAGTACAGTGGTATGTTTTTATTATTTAAAGACTAAATAAATTTAGACACTAGATAAATTTTTTATAACAACTTCGAACCTCTAATATAATAAAACTAATGAAATACTTAATAAGTTTTACAAAATTTTGATATGAACTAATTAGCACTAAAATGGAATATCTACATTTAATATTCTCTCATGTTATCACTCAATCATATACTATGTAATTAAACCTAAAATATGCTATTTATTTCTATTTTATTTAAGAACGTTCGCAATATAATGATAAACCGTCAACTGTTATGTATATTATTCCTTTAATTTACAAAAGTTTCTATCTTCCTAAATCCAATGGTTTATTAGTTAGGTATATTATAAGTAAGAGCGATAAGTCTCAGTTTCGAGGTTGCTATTTCATTATAAATCGTATCAACTTACCTTTGATTGAAACAATTATATTCAGAGTTGGATAGGTAATAAATAGTAGTACTAAATTGGTAATGCTAAGTTAAATAAGGACAGGTACGGATTAAAAGTATATAAAAAAAAAGTATTTCAATACGAAACAGTACATAGTAAAGCTAATCTGCATCCTGGCTTTCTCAAATGACTATTCATAACTAATAAATTGAATAAATATTTACAGGAGTATAATCCTTAGTTATTCAGACCACCAAAGTATGAATAAGTAAAAACGCTAATCTGGCACGAAAGTTTGATCCCTTCACAACCAGAAATTGCTGGCCACACACCTGTATTTAAGGATATTGATATCTGCAAGTAATTCCCTACATATTTTAATTGTGTTGATCAGGAAAAGTGAAATGATATGTCCTCAAAGAACACCGAATGAATTATACAACCGCGGTTTTTGGAAAGGAGTAAATTCCTTAATTTACGTTTCCTCTTAGAATTCACGAAAATCCCTTCAATGTCGCTCTTTTATTCGTAAATAAGAGCTCTTGTTATTTTAAGCGTTTATTTAAAATTATCACGTATATAAACCATCAAAAGACGCAGCTAATAGAACAGCGCTGGGACTGTGGATTTATGTATTTGTATTGTAGGAGGCAGCAGAGAATTTGAATACTAAACGCATTCAATCCTTTGAATCTTATGTCCTTCATGATTTTCATTGTACCATCTTACTCTTACAACTGATTCAACATATTGACGTCAACATACTTCTTAAATATTCAAAATTCCATCAAAAACTTTCCAAACATCCCAACCCTCTTGATCGAATAATTATCCAGTTCCATCCTAATGCATTGTGATCTATTGAGACCCATTGTAAATATCTATTTTTTTAGAGTTCCGTAAATGGCATGCTTTCCTGCGCAAGTTCTAAGCGATTGAACTGTCAAATGGATTCCGCTAGTGACACAGATAAGAGAGCAGCGATGGTATCTCTTTCAGCACGGCTTCTTGCTTTCTCAGAGTAAGGGAGGACAAGCTTAGTTAAAGGTTTTCCCGGGATGCTTGTAAATATCGTGCATGAGACATAGAATTCCAAATCCAGCCAGTTCCGTTTATGAAATTTTTTCACTGCAGGTCGATAAGGGTTAAGGTCTGAGTGGATGAGGAAAAAGCCCTAATTTTTTTATGGCCGTTTTCAATGTGATTTTTGAACTTTTGGGAGAACATCGTCCACCTGAAGATAGCAGAAAAACTTTTTAAAAAACGCAGAATTCTGGGAATCAGACTTGGCTTGCTAGTTTTCGAATTGTATGGCTCATATATACAGTGAAACTCTGATGAATTGGGACCGTATTTGATCCGGATATTAAGATTTACTATTGAATTAGAGTATTGAAATACAAAATACAGACATATGTAATGTTTTAATTATGTAATTTATTGAATAGTAAATAATGTGGCTGTTTATAAAATTATATTTTTGTAATAGAAAAGTTCAATATACCTAAGTGTCGGAAATCGTTCTGACGAACAGAACTCATCCGCCAATATTTCCCTAGATTCGCCTTCATTAAGACATTCTCCAATGGACAGTTTTTCAGACACAGTTAATATAAAACGTTTTATTTAAGGTGCCATAGCTCTTTTATAAAGAGACCACTCGCAAAGGCTGGGCGAAATCCGTGTAGGATGATGTACTATGCTTCTAGAAATTCACTAGATACGTTTACTCAGAACTTGACTGTTATGAGGTGTGTCAGCTCCACCCTCTATTTCTGAAACGCAGTTCCGGTGTGACTGTACTCGGTCTATTTAGTTTTACGTCATTTATTGTGTCATGGATATAGGCTGAGGCCTAACAGAGAAATGGATGACCTGGAAACGGACATTGGTTTAAGGAGGCTTCGTTTCTAAGGTCATATGGTCAGGATGAACCAGAGAAGAATAAATAGGGAGAAATTTGGGAAAATGTGGGATTATAAAGGGGTTGGGGGGGTACATCGGACAGATGAAGAAAGAAACGGGGAAATTGGGGATTTCAAGTCAAGGCTGTTTCGATAGGGATAGATATAGGGAAACACTAAGGGAAATAAAGGTCCTTGTGGGTAACAAGGAGGTGAGGGAGAGGAGAGTATGGAGCGAGGAAGAAAGAAGAGTGCAGTCTGAAAGAATGAAGAAGAGGTGGGAGAATAAGAAGAGGGGGGGATGTGTGGGGAGAGTTAGGAGGGAATGATTTTCAAGTGGTCTATAAGGCCGTTTCGTGTCAAAAAATAAATAAATATTTTTTCTACAAATCAATCCGTATAACCAGATATCCGGATAATTGGAGTTTCACTGTATTATTATTGTATTAACTTTTCTTTTTTTTTTCATTCTTTATGTTTAATTACTGGTTTCTGCAATTAGACTAATTTATTTTATATTATTATGATTTATAACATTTAATTTTACTTCTAGTATAGTTTGAGGATGTTTATTTATTTTATTTTATTTTTAATTAATTTCTTTTTTTTTATTGTTGTTTAAGAACAATAAGAATTACTGTTTATTTGCCTTTGAAAGTTCTTCCATTCGTTCCCATTAAGAGTATCAGGAGTATTAGGAGTATAAAGCAGCGGGAACCGTAGCAACTTATGTAATGTAATGATGGAGTTCTGCGAGGAAACTCAACTTCAGCAATCTAAATAGATTATAATCTCAAAGATATATATTTTTTTTTTTATTTAATTCAATATTTTTTAAGTCGTTGCCCCTTTCATCAAGGAAGGAAACCTTATTTTATTGTTTTGGGCTATCAACGGGCCCTGAGAGCCCTCGGAGGTTTGGGTTTATTCTCCAGCCCCACTTAATCCTCTTATCTGGAGTTACGGTTATACGATTTTCTCCCTCTCTCCGATATTAATAAAAAAGGAAGCACCTAAATTCTTTAATTTACCTCTCCTCGAATACAATTCTTTTGTCCCGGAATTCACCGAAGCTTCTCTGTGTATATAAATAAGATTCGAAGGATTTTCAAAGATGTCTCAAGAAGAAATTTATTTACCATTATTATTTATATTACTTGTATGTCAATACATTGCCTTAATAGGGTAAATCACTAGTTATGTTCACCTCACCAGTTATGGGCAGGCTAATACAATTATCGCAATAATAAGGGTCAAATCCATTTATCCGTGATATCACCAGGATAAATATTTCTGAACAGGATTTAAGATGCATTTACGAATGAAACTTTCCCTCCTATCACTTTCCAGTAGCCATTAAAAAAATATTATCCAGTTACAGTATTCAAATACCTCTATTTTTAGTAAGATCGTTTTTAAAAGTGAGGAATTATATCCTTAAGAAGGAATTGAATCCTTAGGAATTCGATCGTTTTTCTCAAAAAATTATAGTATTATAGAAATTGCTCCACATATTTGAATTATGTAACTATCCATTATAATTCAGGCTTCCATACAAGTTCCATTATGTTGCCTGGTTTTAATTAACAATAATTTTGAACTGGCTATAACCGGTGTATAAAAATACGAAATATGAGTTATGATCACCCCAATCCAATTCAATGTTTGTCTTACTAACGTGCTTTCTGCTAATGAAGATAAAATAGAATTTTCTTCAATTGATTATGTCATTTTAAAACATATATACTACATCCATTCCTAGTAGTTGTCATGTTTGAGCTAACGTCATATTCTCTAGGTTTAGCCTTTTGTGTTCTGATATTAGTGAGCATAACTTTCGATACAGAAACCATTTAAAATTACATATTTTTACAGATGGTTGCTAATGATTAGAGCTGTTGCTAATATGACTTTGTTCCACTAGTCGGTTGCCAAAAAGGCGGACTAGTCGGTCAAGCTGATCATTTCTTCGTTTTTAGCATTATAGCCTTCTGTACATATAGCTGCAAGCTTTTGTTGATGTTATATTCTTTATCTGATTTTTACTATCTCTAACAGAATGTTTTTTTTTTCGTTTATATTAAAAAAATATATAATTGGTTACGTACATAAGTTCCTCATTCAGTATTGCAGAAGTTACCGAATGATTTTAATTAGTTGCTGGTAATAAAACAAAACGACTCATTATAAAACATTGTTAAAATTTCTTTCAGTAATATTTATGTCTGCCACTGGTCTCCGAGGTAAAGTATTTATAAACATTTCATAAAGTGATAATTATTCTTAATAATAAAATAATATAAAGTGCAACAGAGATGTTTTTACAGAACATAACGTTATAATTTTATAATTGGGTGTAAATGAAATAGAGTGTAGGTAACATATATTGTATAGTTTAGTGTCATCAACAGGACTAAATACTACACTGTACTTCACAATTTACCATTATTTATCACTTTACTTCTAAAAACCTAGCAAAACAAAAACAATTAACAGATTAGGCGTTTATTAAGGACTTATGGTTCTTACACAACCATAATGAAAAAGAAATAAACAAACAAAAACATAGGATGAACATTGCCCAGTTGAGGGTCAGTATGGACAAGCTCATGTGACTATGTGAGAAAATCACAGATGTAACTAAAAATTTAAACATAATTGAAGTATTAGATTGTATAATGGATAGGATTGTAAATAGAATATAATATGAATTGTAGATCCTGACGATGGAGCAAAGGTACTCCGAAACATGTAGAAGAAATAGAAGATAAATGGGAGTTATGCCTTTAATATGAAATAATTAAAATTAATCTCCTTCAATAAAATATTTGATTGGTAATTTGAATTTTTCTTTCGATCTTCTTTTTTCTTTTCACTAACTATATATTTTTTAATTTATAATGCTATTAATGTCTCGATCATAATCATGCTTTTATTGCAATATACTACGTACCTGTTATACTTTATTTATGTATTTGTTCATCAAATATATTCACTAATCTTTTGACGTAATTTCTTATTTTAACCTTATATATGTATATATATATATATATATATATATATATATATATATATATATATATATTTTTTTTTAAACTGTCGAACGCTATTTGTTTTCTTATATTTTTCAAATTCACTTTTTTTGTCATTTGTTTTTTTTCCTAGCCCTAACTAAGGCTTACATTGTAAGCCGAAATGTAGACACAATACATTGATATTTTTAAGTGTGTTTCTTCGAATGCATAGCCCATTTTTCTCCACAATACAGTCAAATAAACCAAATCAATAAAATATATTCCATTTAAAAAATTAATTATTTATGTGTTTTATTCGAAAACCATTACTACAATAAGTGTCTAAGTGAATGTCTGAGTGTTCTATTTTTCCAACAAAATACATTTTGATAAATACTTATGATATTTTTATCTTGCTGAATTTCCAAGGATTGAAGAAGACTACGCTTCCTGCTGGCAACAGGGCCACCAAAGGCTGGGGATCTCTTCTGTGTAAGTGCACCAGCGGAAAATCAAATCGGACTTTCCTCTCAGTCTCTAACAGATATAGGCCTCGGGAAAGCCCTTATTGAATGTGGGCTATGTCACTCTACGGGTTTTCCCTTTTCCACTTAAAGATAGGAACAGTTTTTAGTCACAATATAATCTAAAGTTATGATTCAGATTTCTTAAACACTTGGAATTTTCAATGACTACGAAAAATAATTACACATACAGCCGTAAAATACTTTATAATTGAAGCCATTGTCTTTTATTAAAATGTTCAGAAGTATTTTCGAGTAACAGGAGTGGAACTTTTCCTATGTTTCCTATCAAAATATCTCTCTAACATCACAGTATATTTCCTAATTACGCCACACATCCAAGCAATATGCACAGCATTGCACACTATTAAAAAAACAGTAACATCAGCAAATGTTCCTTGGTATATTCTGAATCTTG
Source organism: Euschistus heros (assembly GCA_003667255.2). NCBI lineage: Eukaryota > Metazoa > Arthropoda > Insecta > Hemiptera > Pentatomidae > Euschistus > Euschistus heros. Next base: position 3,784,605 of record RCWM02000028.1, read on the forward strand.
GTATGTTCATGAATATTGAAAAACTAAGCAGTTGCTTTATTGTTTTAGGCAATTATTATGTTAAAAAAAAAAATGAATCATATAATTTCTAATAAGGAAAGTCGACAAATTTTTTAAAGAAACAACAGAGCTAGAGCGTGTCAATATGTTACGTTTTTGTTAAAGGTGAAATAAATGTTTCAACGTATCTTTTTTCATTAAAACTAATAAAACTTCTAAACGGTAGTTACAAATGTTTTGTAACAAAAATATTTTTCATCAAGTTTCTGGTGAGGAAACTGTCGGAAAAGTTTCGATTCGAGCACATCCACAGAGCTAGAGGATGTCATAAAGGCTCCGACACTTAAAAATTAAAAAATGTAAGCAAACTTGACTTTTTTCATTCTCATAGCTTTCTACTTCATAGCTCCTAAGCGGGAGGTCCTAACGAAAAATATTATATAATGAAAAAAATTCTCCATTAAATTTTTAAGTAGGAAACTTTCGACCAATTTTTGATCCAAGCAACACAAAAAAAAGCTAGAGCGTGTCAAAACGTAAGGTTTTTGAGAGCGAAAAAACTTTACTCCAAAAAGGTACAATCCCCCAGCCAAAAGACATATCATTAAATATTCTGAAAAGTTTTAAAAATATATATTCTACAGCCCATACATTTTATGGATATATTTTCTGTATATGTTTTCAATCGTTCAATTCAATTAGGTATAATGGTTTTTGTTTTTTTAAATGAAGTCTTGAACAATATTGTATACAGTAAACATATTTCATTTTTTCTAGTAAATAGGTCTTTTATATAGGCTGAAAGAATTACCTAACCGTCAATATCCATCACATACTTAATTAGTGGTAAGGTTTCTGTTTTATTAGTTACTTCATTTGCAATTTAATTCGTAATAAGTGATAAACAGTTTACTTATTTGTATTATTCTATATGCATCACCGTAGTTTGTTCTAATTTTTTTTTCGTTCTTACTATGACCCGCATAGAACCAGAAGTTGATGTTTCCTGGTAGTCGAGGCGAGACAAAGCATAGGAAACTTGGCCCTCCTATCACCACCTTATCTCACCACTTAGAGATGCCCAAACTCCCACCCAACAGAGGCGTAAATCAAAACAGTAATTGCTCTAGGCCCTCTTGCCCGTTCTGCTTCGTCTATTTCTCTCTTTTTCTTCATCCTTCTTCTTCTGGAAGGGTGAAGGAAGAGAGATCCAGTGATACAAGAGGGAAGTGGCAATTTATAACCTTTAAGTTTTATACCCCTGCGGTTGTTCCATTGGTAAACAAGGTATTTACTGATAAATTTATTCTCATATTTATGTATCTCTCTCTCTCTCTCTCTCACATACACACACACATGATTATTTTTTATTTGCATTCTTTTTGGTAGTATTCGATTTAAAATAAATTAATTATCTTTTTTTTGGGGGGGGGAGGGGGCAGCTTAAAAATCAATTCTGCTTTCCTCTATAAATTTGCATAGTGATTTTATGAAGTTTTTATCCAAATTAGAAAAATGTTTGATATATAAATTATTATTTTTTAATTCATGGTATTTCCTTCGGCTCTTGTATTTTTTACATTCACTGACAACGTGAATGGGATTATCCATAACATTGCATTCTGAGGATTTACCTTTCTTACTAACATTTAATTATCTTACCATTTCACATTTTTTTTTATATTTTTAAAATATAATTTAAAACTATGACTTTGTTCAAATGTATCTAACTGTTTACTCTTAACATACTATATCACAAACTTTTTTTTTTATAGCCTATTTTTCTTCTTATATTAATCTTATATAAAATGTTACATTTTCTCCTTTTACTGCTTTCTGGCATTTTAAGGAGACATAGTTTGTTAACCATAATTTTTCAATTAATATAGTTTAATTTATAATTTGGTGACGGAACTTACGGTTTTATTTTTATTTTTTGTTTTTATGCGTATACACCTTACACACTATGGTAAAATAACCTAAAACTAAAATTTCATATTTAAAACAATTTTTGCCATAGTTTTGGCTCTTGTGCGAGTGAAATTTGGCTGTTCAGAAGTTTTGAAATATTTTTTAAGGCCTCCAAATATTTTCTGTCCCATCGTTAAAAGATATTTTTTTTTTTTAAATATCATAAACATTATTTTTTTTTTTTTTTTAAGTATTCAGTAATGACCGGTAATTTATGGCAAGTTGCGGGAATGAACGATCAAACGGTCCGTCTCAAGTTGGGGAAAAGGTGTTGTAATCTTCCTTTGTTATTCCTTTTGTTAAATTTAATTTTTAAGTCAGTTTTAAAATTATTTCTCGGAACAGATTATTTATTAATAGCTTATAGTAATTAAAAATCAGACACATTTGGGCCTCGAGTAATATATTATTATTATGGTAGTTGTCGTTAAACAAGATTTATGCAACAAGGGAGCAAGAGGCATTAGATAAACCACTATTTAGTGTGTAAGGGAGTAGAATAGCTTAAGAACAGAGGAGGATCCTAGGAGTTCTCTGATTTTCTTAAAATTTCAGTTTGAAATTTGCTATATATTACCTTATTTTACAGGGTTTAAGAAATTATTTAAATATATGCTATTACTAAATCTTCCATTTTGAATTGAGATATGATATCAGTCTTTTTATTACAATTACTCAGTCATTTTATGAATGGTTGTTTCCATATAAACTATCCTTTTTCGAATATTTGTCTGTTTGGAATATAAAAAAATTCAGGTTTGATTTATCCCAGTGTGACTAGGAACATCGTGCCAATCCGTTGTATGGACATGGAATGTAGATCAAGGGATATAGGGACGGAGTACAGATTAGGGCTTAATCAGTGCTATATCAAAGGCGAACCACTCTCCTTACATGCAGCTATTCAACATATGTCACTACAATCCTAACACCCTCCAACATGTACTGCAACTACTTCTGTAACATTAACCGCGTCATATGTATTAAATGTTACAAATAACCTAGAGATATAATAGAAAAATGTTATATATGAACCTAAGAAGAAAATGTTCATATCGCTTACCGCGTAAATGTCGTTTTGAATCACTGCCAACTGTCGTAGATTGCGTGTGTTTAATTAAATGAAGCACTTTCCGTCGCGGCTACGCTCGCATACGTAAAAAACTTAGATTTTTGACTAATAATTTTTTTTGTTAATTTAAATGATAAAATATTTGTATACTATTAAGCATACAAATAAGACAAAATGAATTCATGAGACATTTGAATGAATTATATTTCGAGTTTTGTCTCTCAATGTTATTAGAATGAATAGATTGCTAGGGTTTTCAGTTATGGAAAGTCGTAAATATAATTGACTGTAAGAGAAACTGTCTGAAGATCTACTACATCTCTCTCTCTCTCTCTCTCTCTCTCTCTCTCTCTCTCTCTCTCTCTCTCTCTCTCTCTCTCTCTCTCTCTCTCTCTCTCTCTCTCTCTCTCTCTCTCTCTCTCTCTCTCTCACACTCACACACACACACACACACACACACACACACACACACACACACACACACAAACCAAACTTAAACCGAAGTAGTAGAACCCCCTCACCTACACCGACCCTAGAACGGAAGAGGTAGAGGACATTAGGGACTATTTCCAGGCCGTTTGTTTAAACTTGTCCCGCGTTTGACTAATGGCATTTTGATGTAAAGCCGATGTAATGACCCTTATCAGATCTTTCATCAGGTGACCTTCCTACTACCGTTGGCTGAGTGAAATCCTGTCTACTGTAGTAATGCCTATGTTTTACGAATCTATTCCCTTGTTGATAGAAATCCTTAGAGAGGTATTTATTGAATCGTTGTTATTTCCTGTCAATCGTTATAGTTTTGTTTAGATCGTTAATGTGACTATAAATGTATCAGTCCTTGCACGAATATAAGGTATTTTAACCGTCTAGGCTCGTTTTTTTGTAAAACAAAATATATGTTTAATGTTTTGTAATCGTCAGATAACCAAAATGATGTATTTTATAGTTAGACAAGCATGGGTGTCTAAGGTTTTTAGAAAAATTAAAAATTAAAAATTACTTTTAGAAAAATATAGAACCGAAAAAAAAAATGTAATTGAAGCAAATGTAAAATATACAATCGTTTAGGAAGAATAACTAGACATCAGATCATCTAATTTCAAGCTACTTATTCTTTGCATAGCAGATGAATAATCAGTGTACTTAGCACTTCCACAAAAACCTGCTTGTTAATTTTCTTCCTCAACATTACATTAATTTATTTAATTTTAATTCTAAAAACCATTACACCTAATGGCCCCTAAACCTAACTTTTCACATTTGAAGGATACACATTTCCCTCATCCGGTGGAACATCGACGTAACGATGAAATTGGACAAAAATGATTACTAAGAATTATACGTCAGGATTGCTCCCAAAAGCTTAATACATCGATATTGAATTGTAGTCTTGCCTATCCACAAGTATATATGAATACTACTTAAACCTAAAATGTCGGTTGAAATCTTGTAATTTCAGTTTCTCGCTTGTTCTGTAAAATTTAGTTTTTTACAACTGCATCTTTGTTCCACCGGATGAGCGATATGTTATCGTCTTATATTATTATACCCATTAGGAGTTGATTTAGAGAACTCCAGGAAAAATTATTTCCCTACTAAAAATTGATTAATTTTTTTTTCATTTATTTTCTCCTTTTTTGGTATAACAATTAGCTTCAGCTTTGCACTATATTTATTAATATAGAATACACAGAATTTTAGTTATTATCAATGCTCGAGTAATATTATTAGGGAATGAAAAGCAGGTTTCAGACAACTTTTTATTCAACATCTGAAATGGAGATTACTTGGAGACCTGCAGGTCTGAGAAGAATACATTTACCATTCCTCCGACAATGTTGATCAGATCGCAGGAAATCACAACAGCTGATTTTAGTTTTGAAGATTGGTTGTCAATATTAGAAACTACTTCTTGAAGATCTTGTTGAAAAGAAAAAAAAAAAAGATACACATTAGTGCTGATATAAAAATTGTGGGTAGTATTTATTGTTAAATACAGATTGCTCGTTTATTTGTGATAATGGTTGTAAGGGCCAAAAATATATATAATTTTATAAATATCATTTTCAACATATTTAATATAGGTTTATAATGAAAAGAAAATCATAATAAAACGGAAAAAAAATCGAAAATAAACAAAAAATCCACTGATTTTTAAATCAAAAATAATAAATAATACATCATGGGAAAATGTTTTTCAAAAATTAAACAAAACATTTTGCGATACCTAATCCCTATCAGCGTTAATTGCGTTAATTGCAAACAAATGAATATATATTTTTTGTAAATATATATACATATATACAAAACGCACTTAGTTAAAATGAAAATAAACTGATATTCTACACACACACAAAATACAAAAAAATTGAGAAAACAAATTCTCACAAAAATTAGACAAAACTTTTAAAGATACCTATTCCCTATCATTTTCATTGCGTTAGTTACAAATACATAAATATATACTGTAGGTAGAGATTATTTGTAGTAATGGGTCCGAGAAAAGGGAAATGGAGGAGAGGTAGGTCAAGATGGAAAGACTCAACTTTGCCACCAGTAGTCTATACTGTAAAAAAGGTCTTTCAACAAGAGCGAAGATTAGCCACTATAACACGGTTGTCAAGCCAGTTATTCTGTATGGAATGGAGACCGCTTCTCTTCCTAGCTTAAGGAAACTTTTGGGAGTAGAGAGAAAGATCTTGAGGAAAATTTATGGGCCAATAAAATTACCGGAAGGATATAGGCTGAGGCCTAACAGAGAATTATACAGAGAAATGGATGACCTGGAAACGGACATTAGGTTAAGGAGGCTACGTTTCTACGGTCATATGGTGAGGATGAACCAGGACAGAATAAATAGGAAGATCTTTGGGAAAATGTGGGGATGTTAAGGGGTTGGAGGGTACATTGGACAGATGAAGAAAGAAACGGGGAAATTGGGAATTTCAAGTCAGGACTGTTTCGATAGGGATAGATATAGGGAAAAACTAAGGGAAATAAAGGTCCTTGTGGGTACCAAGGAGGTGAGGGGGAGGAGAGTATGGAGCGAGGAAGAAAGAAAAATGAAGAAGAGGTGGGAGGATGTGTGGGGAGAGTTGGGAGGAAATGATATTCACGTGGCCTATAAGGCCGTTTCGTGTCTATCATTAATTAATAAAAAAAAAAAAAAAAAAATATATATATATATATGTATAAAATATATATATAATATATATATATATATATATATATACATACAAAACGCAATTAGTTAAAATGAAAGTAAATGGAATATAAACACAAAATCTAATATTTAAATGACATATAATAAACAAAGCTAAATAAAAAATAAAATTAGACAAAACATTTTGAGATACCAAATCTTTATTTGCATTAAGTACAAATAAATAAATGTATACGGTATTTTGTGAAAATATATATGCAATTATAACAGACGTGAATTTAAAGCAAAGCGCAATCAGTTAAAAATAAAATCAAATCGAATATAGACACAAAATCCATTTTAATTTCATAGTTTTAATAATATTAAAGCAGTCTATTAAAGATGTCTCTCAGGTAACATACGACTGCTTATGCTCCATAAGGAATTACAAGTGCAGGTGTGTTAAAGAGCAATCCAAATTTAAAATACCAAAACCTGATTTTAAAATTTAAAATTTAAAATAACAAGCATGAATGATATAAACAGGAGATTAGTGCGTCTATGATTATAGCACGTGATAGTTCGTTATAAGTTCTAATATGAACTAAATTAAGTAATTAGATTGTAAATAGATAAGAAGAAAGGGACGAAGCAGAAGTTGCCCCTTAATCTATTCATTAAGGGAAGGGAGAGGGGGAGGGGGTGGAAATGACAAGAGCCTGCCAGGGGGCAACTAAGTAACTTTTAAGGGAGAAAATTTAAGACGTTTACAGCCGCTTTTCCAGGAAAGTTGCAACCTTACTTACTTTGTGCCTATTCATAAATTTTGCTTTGAGGGGAGTATTTATTTTTTAGCATTTATTGCATTAAATATTTTAGGTAGACCCGTAATATCACAATTTTAATTTTTTTAATTATTTTTTTTTAAGTAAAAGTTTACTGAATAAACTTTACACCAGCTAAAGTTATAATTTTTATCTCCGTATCCTAAAATCCCTGCTGACGTACGGGCTTTAACAACTCTTAAGATCTCACCGAAAGGAGGAAAAAAAAGATATTTAGTTGAAGAGGAAAAGTATAAAACACGATTCGGGTTTTTAGGTCATTGCGTTAAATATAACAGGAAAAAATGTATTTTAATTTTGAGTCGATGAACGAATAAGGAAACTAGAAAGCAACCAATTGTCATTGTTTTTTAATTGTATTTATTTCATTAACAGAATGTTACAATCTACCTCACCCAAGGGCCATAAGTAATAATCTCTATTCTATATCCTTACTGAAACACCCAGAGCAGAAATTTCTAAAACATCAGTGACACATACAATTACTGAGTCGGTAGTTTTTTTCCTATTTATTAAAATACGTTCTACTTTGAACTGTAAAGAGAGTGCTTAAATATATTTAACGCAATTGTCATTTAAAAATATTAAATAAACTATATTCATTACATTAAAGGAATGTAAAAATGGCTAAAATCTCTTGGCCACATGATGAAGATTAGTGATAGCAGAGTGACCAAAAATGTTTCGGATTGTCAGTGCCCACACGGTAGGCCAAAGAGCTGATGGAAAAATGGGGTTAAAATCTCATAAAATCTAAAACATTTTGGATTTATATATTTCATAAGATTCAGAATCGAATGAAACCGTAATCAGCTTCATCAGATGATCAAAAAGAGTCAAAATTTAAGAACGAATGGAACGAAAATTTTAAAATAAACAAACTTGGGGTATACGCATATGCTATATAAGCTGCAGAGTAAAAAAAAAAAAAAAAAAAAAAAAAAAACCAAAGTCAGAACTATCTGATTATCAGCATGGGGCCAAGTTTTAAGTTTGACAATTATAAAAATATGTGATATCGTTTCATATGTTTTTTGTACTACTAAATTAAATGAAATTAAATATATCAATCTAATATTGACCCAGGTTCCTCGAATCAGGTTTAAATTTATTATTAACTAATGTTGGAAATACAAAGCTTAGTTTAATTAATTTATTACTTTTTTTTTTAGATTTTTTATATTTCAATATGTCATTTTTATAAAAGTAATCAATATTTTTTTTTTCTTATATTATCCTTTTTCCGTTATTTTTTAATATAGTTTTATTACAAATGGTTCGTGAATTTATTTCATTGATTCAAATTCATTAGAATCACATATGTATTATGTGTGTTATCTATAAACAATGATCCCTTTATTGCCTCCCAGCTACTCCAATCCTCTATCATAAACCTCCAAGAATAGCGTCGAAAATTAAGAATCAAAATAAATCCCATGAAAGAACCTTTAACCTTCGTCATAAACCTACGACTTTGTGTCTTACAGTATCCTTTAATGATGTTACACTAATCCCTGTTGAACAGATCCGCTACCTAGAACTCCATCTGTACTTTGATCTGTACTTGGATACCATGTCTTACTTGGAGCCCAGTATGTCTGTACTTGGAACCCGTCCGTCGTTTTCGACTACTTCAACATTCACTTTACAAACGTTCAAACCTTCCAATAAATAAAAAAAGACTCATTTACATAACAGCAATTAGACCAATTTTGACATGTGGAGTTGAGCTTTGCGGTTCCACTAAACCATCCTATTTATCTCGTATCCAATCCTTACAATCTAAAATCCTTAGGAAAATCCCCAATGCTCCTTCCTTTGTCACAAACCAACTTATCCACAAGGATTTTAATATACCTTACGTTTCTGACTTAGCTCAAACCAGATATCAATCATTTTATAGCAAACTCCACAACCATTGAAATCCATTAGTATCACAACTTGCATCTCATTCCATTCCAGGTGAACCCTCCGAGGCACCTGAAAAGTAGATTGCCTTAGGATCTTCTTACATAGTACTTCATTATTTAGAACCTTTATAAGTGCTACCAATGTGTAGTTTCTTTAAAAACGTAATGCGTCATTTTAAGCACTATCGGCACATTTACTTGATGTATTATTTTTTATATAGTTTTATATTTCAATAAATACATAAAACTAAAAAAAAAAAAAATAGTGTAATTGTGTTAAATTTTTATAACCTTTATTTTAATTAAATTATTTTTTTTAAAATGGTTTCATTATTCATTGGTATATCACATAATATTCACTGAAAAGTATTATTTAATATTTTCTAAAACTTTTTATTTGTTTATTTAAATTTTAAATTAATGAGTATTATTGAATATTTCTGTGTAAATATTATGAGATATTTCCATATATTTTTACGTGCTACATCCTGAAGTTTAACCAAACAGAAGAAGAGTTGTGAAGTTAGTTGGATATAAAACTGAAACTACTTATATTCTGGTAACTACATAATTCATGAAAAAGTGTATCCAAAGAGCCATAGAATCTCCGCTAGCATTACAGCTCTCACTTATAACTTTTTAAACGCAGCAATTTGGAGTTTTCCTGCATCTATAAAGGTTCTTTTATATTCTAGTTACAGTTACTTTTTCAGAAAAGAAATTCTTTTGTGTAAAAGAAGAATAATTCGCTAATATGTCTTCAAATGGGTTTCATAAAATAAAATGATTAAAACAATTAAAATAAAAAAGCTTCTTTATTCTAGTAAAACCCTTTTTATGGTGGTATAAGGAGTCGATATAAGTTCTACAAAATGATACCTTTGGAAAATTTATAGATATAAAAATTTAGAATATATTAAATTATTTCTAATAATAGAACTTTTACGACAGTATCCATCGTGAATCATTACTGGAAATCCTTAAAGAATTTGGTTTACACCAAAAACTTGTCAACCTAATTAGTATGGCTTTTGAAAATACAAGGGCAAAAGTAAAATTTAGAGGTGAATTATCAGAATCATTCACTATAAGAACTGGACTCCGAAAAGGAGACGGACTTTCGCCTTTGTTATTTAATTGCGTATTAGAGAAGGTTATGCGTGAATGGAACAAGAAATGCCAACCAACCATCAGGATCGGTAGAAATATTACACTCAACTGCCTTGCTTTTGCGGACGATTTGGCATTACTTGCTAACACAATTGAAGAGGCTAAATTTCAAATTGAGCAACTAGAAATTATAGCAAAAAAAGTGGGATTACAAATTTCATTTGAAAAAACAGAAATGATGCCAACTTTTGTTGTTGATTTACCAGTCATTCAACTGAACATTAAGAAACAGATTAAAATAGTTAAGAAGTTCAAATACCTTGGGGAAATAATAACATGGAACACAAATTAAAAAGCAGCAATAGAACAGAAATCAACTAAGTTGAAGCAAGCACAAAGACTTACCTGGCCAACTTATAAAAAGAAATCTCTTTCCATAAATGCTAAGTTGAAACACTATAATTCCACAGGTAAACCAGAAGCAACTTATGCTAGTGAAACGTTATTTAAATTAAATGTTAAATCTACAACACACAAAGTACAGAAAACTGATAAAAGAATTATCAGAACAATTATTAACAAACAACACCAAGTTGATGGACAGTGGAGATTGTTGCCTAACAACATTGTCTACAGTGAATGTGAGTCAATAATAACTACAATAAGTAAAAGAAGAATTTCTTTTTTTTTGTCACATATCAAGACTACCGGAAACCAGGATATTGAAACAACTATTTAAATACTTTTTGAAAAATAAAATAAATAATAATTGGTTCAAAGAAGTTCAGGATGATTTGAAAGAATTAGATATAACTCAACAACAAATCAAAGACAGAGAAGAGAAGAGGATTTTGAAGAATAAAAGTATAAGTCTCGAACTAAAAACAGTTAAACGGAAACAATATACTATAACGGACACACAAAGGGCAGCCAGGTCGGAAAGGATGAGAAAGTTCTGGGAGCAGAAGAAGAAGAAGAAGTCTAAGTAGAATACTCAAATGTAAGTGCTCCAATGTGGGCGTAAAATATGTAAAAAAAAAAAAAAAAAAAAAAAAAAAAAAAAAAAAAAAAAAAAAAAAAAAAAAAAAAAAAAAAAAAAAAAAAAAAAAAAAAAAAAAAAAAAAAAAAAATAGAACTTTTAAGGTTCCATGAAACCTTCCAATTCATCCCATATGTAATCCCTACAATCCAAAATCCTTCGTAAAATCCTCAATGCTCTTTATTATTTCACAAAATAAATTATCCATAACGATCCTGATGATGGAGATTTTGTGCAAACAAGATGCATATCCATCCATGACGGGCTACATAACAACTTGAATCCGCTAGTTTACCCAATTTCTTCTCACTCGATTCCCGATAACCCTCCAAGGTGTCTAAAAACAAGATGGCCTAGGTACTTTCAAATCTATAACAGTTATTGAAGTACTACGAATGAATAGTTCTTCACATGCAATTGACATGTCATTATGATCATTTTACATTTTTTTATTGTATATTTTATATACGGTATAAATATCAGTAAAGGATAAATACAAAAAATATCTATATCAGAACTAAATCATAACTGATAACAAAAATGATTAAAATACATAGTTTTATTTTAACAGCAGTTGTTAAAAGCTGTTATTGAGCGTCCGACATTCGTTTTTGAAGATCATTATAAATATTTTCACCCTTTTTAAGATTTTTCAGAAACATTTGCAACGCGGTTTACTTAGTCTCAGAACATTTTAGGAAGCGGGACTCAACCTGCAAGTTTAGTGTATTTCACTAAATAATCAACAGGAGTTACCTTATTGAGTTACCCTAAATCGGAATATAAGTAATAATATTGGGTTCATGTGTAGAATAGTAAAGCAAAATTGGTTAGAAAGAAGAATAATGGACGTTCGCGAAAATAACTTCCTATAAATACGCCTAGTCCTTCATCGTAATAACAGGAATTATCTCTTGTGATATTTTGTTTTTAAAGCAAGTCCAAAGCACTCATTAGGGATCTTAGTAGAGTAATTCCGTTCATCTAGACCCCATGATTAAGATATTTAGCCCATCATAGAAAATGTAGGCGTAAAATATTCCGAAATCAACATTATCATTTTCTCACGGGCTTCTCCCTGCAAGAATATAGAATATTATCTTTACAAATTTAATAATTATTAACCATTCACCTTGGACCCTCCTAATTTACTTTAGTTTCCATTTCACTTTCATTTTTTTAGTTTTTGAGTTTACTTATTATAGCTAAATTTAAAACTATGGCATGTATACTGGGAAGATCGAAAGAGCGTAGGATCTTAGCTCTTGAACTTCGTTTTATGTCCGTTTTGATGTAAAGGTAACTTGTTTTCCAAAGTATTAACCTATAAACTCCAAAATAGGGAGACCTTGCGTCACACTCTACCTTCATAATGGACACTTGACCTTTATTGGGTTCTGGGGAAAACGTGGTAATTGAGCGTAGGTGCTGATCGTATCAATCCATAACTGTCGCTTCTGAATCAATACTTCGACAATACAATAATTGTTTAACTAAAAGATCTTATTGGGTTTAATTCTAGATCGTAGTGTCAGCGAATAAGTGGATAGCCTGACCTTGAAAAAAAAAATAGATGTGAAGTTTTCTTTTTTATTGTAACGAAATTTATAAGGATTTGTGTCCTTCGGTATGAAGCTCACCTTTATAACCTATTTAAATCGTGTAGTTACGAACCATTGACCTCTCAAGGAAGCTTTTTCCTGTAAGCGGCGAAATGATTTACGAAAAATTTTGGCAGGTTCACCAACAAATAAAGTTATAAGTATGGGTTTCAATGCCAGGTAACAATTTTTTATCAACCTATAAGCTTATTTGTGAACCTCTTACTGTTAATAAAAATTCAAATTTTGTAGAAGGTTCACTATATCTTAAGTGTTATAGATTACTTGATATAATATATTTATAGTGCTATGTCGGGCCCGGCTCTGTCGAGTCCCGAATGCAAGTCAGGACCTATTTAACACTGTAACAATTACCGACCCATTTGCTTATCTCCTGTAGTATACAAAATATATACTAGAATATTGGATCAGAAGGTAAGGAGATTTATTGAAGGATAAATAGAAGAAGAACAAGCGGCATTGAGACCACAGAGGCAGACATGACCTTCTCGCTTTGAATGTTATTGAAAAAGGCCTGGGACAGAGGGAAAAATATTTACTTAGCATTCCTTTATCTTAAGGAAGCATTTGATTCCGTTTATGAGAAAAGGTACGGAAATCACTTACAACAAAAAGGTTCCCAAAAAGCTTATATCGGCGATACAGCAATATGTATCAGGATCCAAAAGGAGTAGTTAGCCGAAATAGAAGGGGATCACAGTCATTCATTTTTAGGAAGGGAGTGAAACAGAGAGACAGCCTGAGTCCACTTTTGTTTGTATCTTTTATAGATGAAATCGTCAAAAATATGTAAAAGAAGAACATCAAGAACAGTTGTAGGATACAGAAACTTGTTCCCTATATTTGCACCATTCTTCATATTTGCGGACGATATTGTCTTGGTAGTGGACCCTCAGGAGAACCTACAAAAATATGTCGTGGAGTGGAGGGAAGAGCTGCAGAGGAAGGGCATGGAAATAAATAATGCCAAGAGTAAAGTGATGCAAGGAGGGGAAAGAGGATACCCACATTTTATGCAATGAAGAGATACTGGAATGTGTGGACACCTATAAATATCTAGACACTATGGTAAGCAGGACTAGGAGATTAGAGCAGGAAATTTTTTACTGAGTAAGCAAGGAAAATGGGGTCTACTTCCAGATTAATAATACCATAATCGGCAAATAGGAGATAACCCGGGACACAAAATTAGTTGTCTTCAAGACAGCGTTCCTACCGGCCATCATGTATGTAGCAGAACATTGGACCGTCCTTGATAGCCTTATTAGAAGACTCACCACTTCAGAAATGAGATTCCTTAGGAGAGTGGCTGGTAAGACAAGAAGGGATTGTGTCCGGAATGAGATCATTAGAGAGGATCTGAGGATCTATAAAGACCAGGATGGAGGAGCAACAGCTAAAGTGGTTTAGGCATATATGCTGGATGCCGGAGGAAAGAAGGGTAAAATGGTATATGGAGGCTAGACCAGAAGGAAGACGACCCAGAAGAAGAAAAATCAGAACTCCTGCAAAACATCTTTCGACTATTTTTACACCACGTACGGACTACAATAACATTGAACATGACAATCATATACACAGCACTTTAGATATACCCCTTCAACTGACATTACCTATACCTCCCTTCATCCCAGCTCAAGTTGCCAAACAAATCAAACGTTTAGTGAAAAAAAAAAGCTGCTGGCTATGAAGTAATCCAGTAATGCCTTCGAAAGCTCTAGTGTTCTTAACTACTATTTACAACGCTATACTGAGAACTACTAAAGTCCGTCTACAGTGGAAATACGCACATATCACAAACATAATCTAAAAGTATCTTAGTAAGAGATGCTATCGTGTAGGGATGCTGTTGTCGGATAGCCTTGGTCTCGGATCGGTGAGGTGTCATTAGGGGATGTCTACAAGTTCACATGTTGGTATCAGCGAAAACAGAGTGGACAGACTAGCCATGACCTTTCTAATGGCCTAACCATCACGCCTGCTGATGTCTTGAAAGTTTAAGATCGGAAGTTAACTTTAGACGGTTAAGATAATTATCAATTGATCTGTAGCCGAATTGATTACCTAGAATATTTTAAAGTTAGGGACCCGTACAGAAAACTGCTGTATATTTCCGAGAAGGGATATAGATTCCCGGATTTTTTGTTAAGAGCTGCAAATCGCGTTAAATATTTGTTATTGCTATGCTATATTACCCAAACCTGGTGGAGTATTAAAAACGTTACTTATTTTATTTATTGGATTCTTTCTATACAATCGTGTAAATCAATTATGTTTATTGTAGTAGCATATATGTGAAGAATAATTATTTCTGTTAATAAATTCAATATTTTAAAAATCTAAAACTCTAAATTGATTTTATAAATAGTATGGGGTCAATCCATTTCAAATCACCCAGTACTTGTTGCTCAAGATTTTTAATTATCCTGATTATATTATCATGGATTACCTATAAGTAGATATTAACAAAACTCCAATTGAAAAAAATTTACAATCCATATTTTTTATTTGACAGCCATTTTAAAATGATGATTTAATGAATTTTATGAAAAAACGGGGTTTGCGGAAAATTTAATTGCGAAGTCATTTGTAAAGATATCAGAATGATTTAAAAACTAGTGTATTCAGCATGAAATGACCTCAAAAGGACATTATTTTAATTTTCTTATTATGTAAGAAAGGTATTCAAACTCTTTCTCAAAAACACGGGAAAAAATTTAAAAATCGTTACTTTTTAAGGCCATAAATTTTTAGGATGGAGAAGGGACTCACAAGTAATATTTTATTTCTGTGTTGAACACTTGTAATACTACCAGCAGCATAAGTTTTAGTCTTGAGAGTGTACTCCTTTTTTCTCTACGGCTTTTCAAAAATGGCTGAAAGCAGGTTTTTGCCAATTTTCATGGATCAATTTCTGAAAAGGGACTGAATGAAAATAAGTGAAACCTTTATCAAATGTTCTTTACACTAAGACGAATTCACAACAAAACAATTATGACTAAGACTCAACTATGTTTTGAGTTATAGAGCTTTAAATTTCAATAAAAACGCTACCTCATAATCAAGCAGGGTATCTGGTCCAGGACATTCTGAATAGGTGTCAAGTATACCTTTTTCATTTTCAATATCACATACGATGAAAGCAGTGAGGTCTTCATAATTTGCATTAAGCTTTGCTCCCTTTATCATAAGCTTTGTGTTTTGGTGATGCTTGCAAACACATACTAGGGTCCCTGATGAACCCTGAACGTCTTAGAGTGTAAAACATAGATCTACCAATTTTGTAACCCGGACATTTCTAATTATATATGCTCTAGAGTTCATTTAGTCAGAGGAGAATAAACCTTTGTAAGATGTAAGATACTTTGAGCCATTTCTACCTGCCTAGTTAACTTTACTATATATTCAGATACACTAAAGTCCTCAACTATTTTTTTCTTAGACTATGAACTTGGCAATAGACTATATTGATAATTTGTTCATCTTTACAAGACACATTGAATTTTTCTTTCAGTTTAGTAATGAGTATGTCATACTTACTTATTGAAGTTTCTGTAACATTTCAATTCCGAGTTTCTAAGTCATTATAGAATGATTCATCTAATTTTCGCTGACTGACTGCTGTCGTAATTTTTTTTTTTTTTTTTTTTTTTTTTTTTTTTTTTTTTTTTTTTTTTTTTTTTTTTGCAAACTGTCAAGATTTGTTCTGTGTTAAGCTTTGTTATATTTGCATAAAGGAGACAATTCCAAAGTTTCATAGATGGATTCCACTTGCTGCAACGGATTCTCCTCTACTAATTCAAAAGGCCAAAGAAAAAATTTACAAATATTTTTGATGCGCAGGTTGGACATAGAGCCTGTCCACGAATTAGTTTAATATTCACATTTTTACTCTTGAAGATAGCAATGAAGATTAAGGGACACAGACTTGCAGAGACATGTAGGTACTGGAAAGATGTAGACTGTGCAAGCGGTTGGACATGGAAGAGTTCAAATCTAAACATGTAAAACCCACATTAACTTGTTGCTTCATGAGAACTGATGTGTCAGTTGACATTTTACAATGGGTTTTAACTTACAAATATACTTGTATAATATACTTACATATTTTTTTTTAATTAATGGACATTTTTAAGTGAAGTATTTCATTTAAATATAAGCTTAATTCATTATTTTAAAACCCTAAATAATAATTTATATATTAACCGTAATTTAAACTTGTCAATTAAGATAATTTTAAGTCAATAGTTGCTAATTTAGCATTGTACGAGTGTATTAAAAGGTAGCGTTTTTATTGAAATTTAGAGCTCTCTAACTCTAAACATAGTTGAGTCTCAGTCATAATTGTTTTGTGGTGTATTCTTCTTAGTATAAAGAACATTTGATAAAGTTTTCAATTATTTTCATTCAGTTCCTTTTCAGAAATTGACCCATGAAAATTGGCAAAAACCTGCTTTCAGCCATTTTTGAAAAGCCGTAGAGAAAAAAGGAGTACATTCTCAAGACTAAAACTTATGCTGCTGATAGTATTACAAGTGCTCAACAAAGAAATGAAATATTACTTGTGAGTCTCTTCTCCTTCCTAAAAATTTATGGCCTTAAAAAGTAACGATTTTTAAATTGTTTCCCATGTTTTTGAGAAAGAGTTAGAATAACTTTCTTGCATAATAAGAAAATTAAAATAATGTCCTTTTGAAGGTCATTTCATGCTGAATACACTAGTTTTTAAATCATTCTGATATCTTAAAAAATTACTTCGCAATTAAATTTTCCGCAAACCCCGTTTTTTCATAAAATTCACTAAATCATTTTAAAATGGCTGTCAAATAAAAAATATGTCTTGTAATTTTTTTTCAATTGGAGTTTTGTTAATGTCTACCTATTGGGAATCCATGATAAAAGAATCAGGAAAATTAAAAATGTTGAGCAACAAATTATATTTGTATTAGGTGATTTGAATGGATTGACCCTATGATATAAGGCTATCACACAATTAACGGTCTACACTGATTACATACTAATGGCATGGGAACTTATCTTGCGGGGTTATGATCTAAGTTGGTATCGTTTAGTTTGTCTCTGCCAGGTTTCAATCGTTTTTATCGTCGGCTTTCATCCTCTTCGGCTCTCCTTTCTTCATCATCTATACGTCCACTTCTCTAAAATCCAACAGACCTCTTCTTCCAGACTGAACTCTAAACAGGCCAGTCTCCTCCCTTTCACTTTTTGCAGTTCTTTGTTTGAATTTTTTATTTCTTTGTCTTCACAATTTCTCAGGCAGGTGATGTGGTAACGAGTGGAAAAATCCTTGATAGTATCAGAGGTCGAAGTCAGCCTCCAAGCTGTCATTCAATCTTTTAAAATTCATCGTCACTCTTTCAACTTTCGCTCATAATAATTAATAATTCAATTCCTCAATCATGTACTCATAATACATAGCAGTTAGTTAAAAAGGTTTGAGTTTGACACATAGCAATAGCAACTCCAACACACTTTCATCGAAAAATAAAAATATTTTTAGTCATAAAATAACACAAAATTATAGGAGAAGTATAATTTTAAGTAAATGGAATGTCCTTATCGCAGGATCAGTAATCAGCATAAGACAAGTGTCCTAAACCGGATAACAAAGCTAAGGGCAGGGAAAATTCATTTTCATAGGCGGCACCTTACTCAAAGTTTTAAAAAACAAATTTTCGCAGCGGTTCATCTCGGTAATTTATCTCTATATAAAAGAAAGGGAGGGCTGGGGCAATAAGGAGCAGAGCCTAATAAACATGATTACCCAGCCTCGGTTCAGCCTGATGAGATTTCTTTCTAGAGTCGAGTATGTTTCCTTCCCTCAGTCTGAGGTAAGAGGTCGCGCGGTTTCATCAATCTTTATGAAACCGTCGGAGTGAGCCACCCCTAACCACAGTTCTCAACCATCCTCTCCGCCTTTTTACATGAATATAGAACAACCTTGTTCCTTCCACCTATGAGGTACTCCCCGGTATATATATTCCCCTCCCACCCCTCCCCTCACCACCCTATCCTTCCCGATGGGTAGCCTTGTATAAAACCCCTCTTTGTGGAGAGTAAGTGGCCGTATTGTCGGTTAGAAGTTATCACCGCGGCTTTGTCCGCTTTCTTTTTATTTAGAAAATAGTGGCTTGAGGACAAGGCACGTTCTAGATTAATAGACGTTACGAAAGTTTCAGATTGACTTATTTCCTACAGCGGTTTTTTTTTTTTTTTTTTTTGTTTAATATTGTTAAATTAACTATTTTTATAATTTGATTGTTTTATTCAAAATAACCTGAATAGAAGGAACAAGGTTATCCAAGATTACCTACGCGTATTGGAACTTATTACGGGCTGTTATTGTATTATATTTTATTTATTTACTTATCTACCTACATCATATTGATACTAAAGTACTACAGCATTTGATTTGAGGCACCACTCTGATGTTGTATAACACATCGCGAGGACTTACTGTTTAGGAGCTAAATTGGTTTAAATGAAAAAAAGTAAAGTTGAAACGTTGTTTTCACCCACAAAATTTGTAACGTTTTGTTCACACTCAAAAATGTAACATTTTTACACGTCAATCTAGCTCTGTTGATGCTCCTCCGGTCGAAAAATTGCTGATATTATTTTAATTAGGAATTAATTAGGGAAAATATTTTTCTTTTATATACATAACATTTGTCACTAGGACCTTCCCTTTCATATTGGTATGAATGAAAAAAGTCACGTTTTGAATCCCTACTTTCTTTCAACTATGTTTATTTCGAATAATGATTAATTGCTAATTTAATTTATTTATTTATTGTAGTAATTTCATCCTTTAAATTCTGAAATGTACATTTGGAAAAGCAGTAGGATACAGATAGATATATCGATGATATATTCTGTTTCCCTGTCAGGTAGATTAGATCTTTCACGCAGGAAAATCATGCCGTATATAGGCTCAATATAATAATAATAAAAGTTTTATTCAAATGATTTAACAGTTTACAATTGCAAATATTAAATATTATTACATGTTTTGGTAATAAAACAATTTAAAACAATAGTGAGCATTAGCTGCTATCGATATAATTTGGAATGCATTTATTTTAACAGTAAGAAAAATACTTTAAAAAAATACAAAATAAGAGGAAAAAGAAATTGGTAAAAACAAATACATAATACATAAATAACAATTTTATTGATATTAATGACAAAGGATACTTAACATCACTGCGACTGGTGTTTATTAATCTAGAAACAAAGTTTTCTTCTATTGAAGACTATTTCCGAAAACTTTCTAGATTTAATTTGTTTTAAGGATTTGAGGTATATATGTCATTATTTAAAGTATAAAGATTGGATTTTTTTCATGGCTAATGCAATGTTTGAAAAACTTATTCATGTTAAAAACAACTCAACATTAAAAATGTATGCTATTAAAAGCTTCAAACGGTTTAAGTCATATTAATTTCTAAAGTCATATTAATTTCTAAATAAATTAAGAAACGTGGAAAAGAGCAATCTCAGTCCTTTATCGTCCACTTGGGATTTCAGTGCGAACAGACAGCTTATAACAGAAAGAATTGAAAAACGATACTCTTCTGGTACAAAGATATATAGTTCAGTAATTACTAAAATAAGGTATAGAAAATATCAGCCGAGGACGATACCTCACCGAGTGCCTTTATATGAGATTAAAAAAAAAATCAACTTAAAAACGAAAAATAAAATCTCCATTACTTCATGTTTTTGTATTTTTGGGGATAAAAATGACTTAATTAAAGATTTAAATTAAAATTAGAACTAAATCATTATAACTATTTAACTTTTAAGTTTCTAATGCACCTTAGGGTGCACTTTTTTTTTTCTTTTTTGTTACTTTAAAACGGTCAACTCGTTTATCTGTTAACTTTAAAGCTTTTCCCGCATTCTTGAATAGCTATAGAACGTTCTGCAACCTGTTAAAGCCTCTAGATTGATAAATGTAGAATCCCTAAGATACTGTTTGAAGGAGAGAAATTGATGGTATCCACTTGTCATATTTTGTCTCGCCGCTTCTTGCCAGAATAGATATATGAAAGCAAATTTTTATTGGATAATTATTATTATTTCAAAGGTCTGTAGGCGAAACATACGGATGAATGTTCTTCAATCGAAAATTAAAAATAGAGTACCATCGGCTCATGAAAGAGTTGCATGTGGACAAAAGCGACTGTGCCTGTTCTTAATTATTTCATGCATCTCTTCAGTGAAGTTTAATGTTTTTTTTGTTTTGTGTAATCAACTTTTTATTCTGATTGAATAAAAAATATGTTTAATTAAAAAGTGTACTGTATTTTTATTCTCTTACAGACTGCAGTGCTATAAATTAGCAAAAATTAGCTATCGTTAAAAAAAATCATATAAATTCATATGCCGAGCATAAGGAAATCTGATGAGAAGAAAGTTTTAACCGTACATGCAATATAAGAATTGGAGAGTTAAAGTTCTTTTGTCGGAGAGTATTTTCCTTGTTAGCTCTTCTCTCCGCATTATTCGTTCCATCAATAAATTTTAAATAGAAGATAAATTGTTTTATCCAAACAACCGACTTCCATGAGATCCACTCATGTTCCTGAATAACTGCGCCGCAATTTCTGGTTGTTCCCACATTTTCTGAAAAACTGAGCTCTCTTAATATATACGTTATTTAACAATAAATGTTTAAAAAATATCGGTCTTCAAAGTGGTACAGATACCAATAATTTGAATCTCAAATCTCAATATCGATACCTCACATTAAAAATAAATTTATATTTCAAATACACATATGAGAGAAATAAAAAACAAAGCTTATATTTTACTAAAACAATAATTATACAAGAAACAAATTATTGAACAGCAAATAGCATTAATTATCTACAAAATATAATGAGTCATTTACAATACAAAAAATTAGATAAAAATATTGATTATAAATTCTTATTTTAGAAGATGAATATTTCAAAGGTTCTGGGTTTCACTTCTTACTTAATAATCGCAAATTTTGCAAAAAAAAATAAAAATAAAAAAAATAAAATAAAAAAAATAAAAATAAAAAAATAAAAAAACCTTTCACTTAACACTAATTCTTTCATTCACTGAATTCTAATTCTTTCTGTAAATCATTTTCTTACAAACAATATTAAAATAAAATTTTAAAAAACACATTAATAACCATTGTTTATAATCCAATAACTATACTGGAGTATTATCTTTGTTTACTTGGCAAGCACTTTTCTAAACATATTGAATATTTTAAACCAACATTATTTTTGTACCAGCCTAATAGAAAGGGGGGAGAAGAGTTTAGTTTACGAAATCATCAGATAAATAGAGATATCCCTCAGGTTTTCTCTATGACTAGTCGGTGTTTATGTTCTTATTAAAACATTTTTAAAATGGGTCTATTGTAAATATTTAACAAGTCATTTAGAAAAAAAAATCTGACTGCAAATAACTAGATGCAGAACTCCGACCTCACTCTCCATTTTAGTGATATTGACAATATCATTAGAAATGATAAAATTCTTTTAAACCAATCCTGATTTTTTTATATTATTTGATTTTATAATGCCATAAATTCCTTGCAATTTATTTTAATTGTTAATTATAATTTTATTTATTTTACCAGGGCGACGTATAATTTGCAAAGAAATCGGTAAAGGCCTTCTAGTTTTTCAAGTGAATATCTTTAGATAAAAGAATAAAAATGCGAACAGGCGAGCTAGCAAATATTCCACCTTTGTAAAAAAAAGAAATGCCTCACCCAAAGCTCGTAGAGTTAAATGGCTGCTGGAAAAAAAATAAATAAAAGGCTTTCATTCTGACTGGTTAGTTTCCTGATGACAAAAGGGTTGGATTTCGAAGGGTAGATAGAAGAGTGGTTGTTCCTAATCGATAGTTAAATGTATTTTATGAGAGGAAAAAATCCGATATTCGTTATTTGACATGATTTTACTATTTTAAACTGAAATAGAAATTAATAAATCTATTTGCTCTATGACATGCGTTTACTAGAAATAGAATATATTACTTTTTACTGATAATAAATAAAACAAAACTTGTTTACGTATTTCGTCAATATATATGTCAATATATGCTTATTATTATTATTAAGGTCCATGAAGAGGGACTTAGATGCGCATTTAATCCTTTATTCCTGGTTTGAATTAGTTTAAACAACGCACCCTACATATCGTACATGATCTTTTTATCAACTTCATCGGAAATCAGGATCTCCAATCCAACGTACTCATTAATTAAAATAGTGGTATTTGGTGGCTCGTGACCAATTAACTTGATTATACTTTCTCATTTATTTTTATTAAAGGAAACTTAGTATCATTTCAACAATACATCAATATTATTGGTTATTATCGCTGTCACCGAAGTCTCTCCTATGCTTACTTCTTCATCTTCAAATAGAACTTCTTTCAGTCCAAAGGAGTCAACCCCTTTTTCTGAGCTTTGTATTGTATAATAATCTCTTTTTTATATAGTTTTTCATTTAGATGTCAAGTTTTTTTAGTAGCACTTTTATAGGTAAAAAATACTTTTTGGGCAAAATTCTGCGATCATGAAAACATTATTCAATCATATTCAGCTCTTTTATATGCTAATTTATCCACCAGTGGCTGAAAAGTACTTTTTATCTAATAGAGGGTTAAAAAATATCTGATCTAACAAGGGCAAAAACCAAACCACATATCTATTCACTCCCTCCCCACTGCTTCCACCTGTTCAAACTCAAATCTAACATTAAACCCCTTTTCAAACCATCCGCACAAAAAAATAAAATAAATAAATAAAATAAGACTACCTTAGTAAAAAAAATTAAATCCCTTTTCTTTTCTACAATTTTACTCTACTTCTAATATGTACAACGCTAAAAATAAAACCACTTAAACGAAACAAAAATATTACCTTTCTATAATACAAAACCATTTTCACTACTTAAAAAAAAAAAAAAAAAAAAAAAAAAAAAAAAAAAATCTCTTGACAACTTCTGCCAATAACGTACAAAACCTTTTCCAAAATTTACAAAACTAAAAAAAAAAATGTCTAAAAACTAAAATCTTCCTTTTTCCGTAGTTCTTAACAGACCAATCACAGATTAAGGTATAACTTGCTCCTCAATCTGAAGCTTTAACTGTTCCACCTGCACATTTCTCTGCTCCTGGATCCATCCGGGGGATGACGGTCACATTTTGTGGTGCGGCATACCTCACACCACCCGATATCCTCTCGAATCATCTGCTTAACGGCACACCAAAAATACCGTATTTTTAGTAATTGCAACTTCTCCTGGATTCCCCATAAAGTTAGTCTTGCCCTCGCGGTACGACAGAGTTACCTCCCAGCGTCAGCTCAGCTTCGCGAACGTATTACACCGGATAAATGTCCTGTTGGTTCCAATTTTCTCTTCTCGCTACAACCGCTTCACCTTATCCGAAATCGTGGCATTCCGCACATGTGATACGTTTTCCCTGCTTTGAATTTCCCTGCAATATCCTCAACAGTGATTCTTCCCGAATCCCTTGTTGTTGACCAGATAGTGATCACATTACTCTTTCTATACTTCGAAAAGACCGCCTACGGAGGTCTTTTGAGGAAGACTTTTTATTACACTTACAGCTAAGGGTAATGAACAATATCCAGTAGTCAGATCTTTTGATTTTCGGAGTTGAATCTTCGATGCTAAATTTTGTACTATATAAGCGATACAAGTAAACTATAGACTTTTATAGCACAAAAAATGCTCTTTGGAAATAATAACCTAAAAATAAACGTTATTACATTGTTGCTGCATTTCAACTAAATGACTAATCATGATCATGAACAGCAGTATATGCGTTTGTGCACCACAGCACGGCCCTATTAGGACCGGCGGAGCGGTGTCCACTACTCTTTCAACGCTCTCTATGAAGCCAACGTTTTAATGTTATGCTTTATGAGACACATCGTTTTAAAGCTAATTATATTATCTATAAGTTTTGTTTAACACTTTTCTTCTCAAAACGTAATGATAAAAATCTATAATTTGTTGAAGTTGCTTTATGTTTTTTGTAGTGGCAGTTTTCTGTATATGATTAAGTATTACGGCGAAACTAAACTTTCTACATTAATTGTGTATATAACATAATTTGTTTGTAATATTATTAGAAGTAAAATAAAAAAAAGAACACTCCGATAGCATAATTCGGTTTCGAGCTGTCGGCATATAACCAGAATTCTGTACTTGTGATGTTGCTGAAGGGGTGGGGTAAAGCAAGAGGGGTGGGGGTCGGGACTTAGTGTCTTTTTAGTGTATACTTTATGTACTAACACTCTGCAAAAATTCAGCTTTCCCCTAATTAGTTGCGACACGAAACCTTTATTGACTGGGCTACAGTAACCCTGTGGAAGGGATTTTATTTATTCTTGTACACATCATAATTAATCGTTGATAATGTTTATGTAATTATTTATAATTTTCGTTTTAAATATTATTTTACGTAATAAAATAAAAAATATGAAGAAATACAAAACTAAAAATACAATAACGAAAACTAAGCAAAAAGTAATTGTCTCTCTGTAAATACTCCAATAATATTTGAAAAGGAATATTTTATGAAATATATGAGTCCTTAATTTATGTGGCAAAGTTATTTCAAATTAATATATTCAAGTTTTGGTATTGAATTTTGAAAAAATATTTTAACGTATTCAAACATATTTTTTATCAAACATTGTCCATCAACCAGCCAATATCCTAGCCTGTTCTCAACACTTTTTGTCTGTATTTTAGTCCTGTATCAGTGAGCATTCTGCATTCATATATGAGGTAGTGTATACTTTGTTCTCGTGTATAGTCACAAGAACATAAGAATGAATCTCTTATATCAAATATTTGTCTTCAAGATCTATTTATTAACTGTTTAAAGAAATGGATCACAATTGTATTAAATTCTTCATAAATTTCGATTATTTGGCCAGCATAAGAAATTAAGAAAAACTATATAAAAAGAAACATGCTGATTTGACTAAATTATTAAACCATCTTTAAATAATATTTTCAAAAGGTATATAATATATATATATATATATATATATATATATATATATATATATATATATATATATATATATATATATATAACATTATCATTTTAGACAAACAATTAACTTCAAAATTAAAGAGATCACATTTCTGTATCTATTTGTTTTTTATTTTGTAAAGCTGTGAAAATTATGAACAAAAAGTAATAAGTTATTTTTAAAACATAACGGTGTATATTTCTTAAACTAGATAAGAAATGTTCCTAATTTAAAAATCTTTCTTTACCCTGTTATTTTTTTTTTTTTTTTCTCTCTGATAGGTTCCTTTTTGTCCGACAA
This sequence comes from Euschistus heros, assembly GCA_003667255.2. Lineage (NCBI taxonomy): Eukaryota > Metazoa > Arthropoda > Insecta > Hemiptera > Pentatomidae > Euschistus > Euschistus heros. The sequence goes on from RCWM02000028.1 coordinate 3,810,714, forward strand.
ATTCTGATAAATATTATTTATTCAGTAAATACCGTAGAACCACTGAGGTCAATATTCGCTCAGCAATTATACATTATTTAAACACACGACATGCGGATTAGCCTTGATGCGTCAACAGCAAAGTTGATGACACAGCAATATTAACCAGACATAAAGACCTCACCTCTGCTTCATTACTTTTTCAACACCGTTTTATGTTATTAATTTTTGTTTTCTTTGGAAAATTAATATCATACTACGTCTTCATTACTCAATCTTGACTACATGTTTTCATCGTTAATCAATATTTCAGGTAAACAAACTAAATCCATAACTTGGAATATACATTTCTTTGATATATTAATCAAAAGACTCACATGGATCCCACAAACTAGTCTTAAAAGAAAAAAACATAACAGAAGATTCAGCAAACTATACCCCTATACTATACAAGGCCTCACAACTTTCAATAGACAACAAGCTTTAAATTTACAAGACTATCCTAAAGCCTATCTGGTCCTACGGACTTGGGCTTTGGAGAATAACAAATTATTCTAACATCAAACGTACCCAATAGTTTCAATCCAAATACATGAAAACCATAACCAATGGTTTACTATTAATGGACCCTTACTATGTCTTCAACTAAACTTTACATAATGAACTTATCAAAACCTAAGGTTCTTCAAAAAAATTTTTATCATCCAAATCCACCAGCGCAATCCATCTCTAGTTCCCACCACCCCTATAATTCTCCTTGGAGGTTAAAAAGGCAGTGGCCTCATGATCTATTGTAAAATTCGACATGGGGTTCTGCTTCTTCACTTATGCCCTGAATGACTGTACTATCTCACTCAGCCTCAACTGTTTATTATTTAATCCAATGACGCAGCTGAGAGAGACAGCAGCGCTGGGGTATCTTTAGATATGACTTGTCACTCCATATCTGGATCCCTTCGTAAGCTATTTGTTTAGCTTTAATTTAATCCTATTTTTTAACATTATTTAATGTATTATGCGTTATGAGGTTTTTTATTTATTTTTCTCTTTTTATTTATTTCTTATTGTTAATGGATATTGTTTGAATGGATCTATAAAGCTAACTTTATTACTTACTGCTCTCTTTGAGGCAGATTTTAGTACTTTTTCAATAAAATTATATTAAAAAAAGAATATACATTCCAATGAGGAATGATCTGAGGTCAGCGAATAAAAGTTTTTTTTTTCATATCAATTTAATGAAATTTACAACTGTAAAAATTATAAACATCAAGTAAATGTGTTGATGACAGCGTCCACTTGGTAGGCCAAAGGGTCGATGGAGGGATGGCTTAGGACATGATCCCCGGCGGTCATGGAAGCGACGGATCGAGGAAGATGGTTTGCTCTTCAGACCAGAAAAATTCAGGAAGGTACAGCAGGCCAAGGATAGCATCAGCGCCTATTGAGCTGATAGTAGAAAAATAAATGTGTTGATAGTGAATACAATGGCATGTACATAACCCAAAGATATTTTTTCTTTAACTTCTTACCAGAAATCGTGTAACTCCCATGGTTTTTATTGATTCTGCGGAGGTTATACTATTTCCCATGGATGTTAATGTTAAAGATTTTTTTGTTCTTGGTACTACTTATTAAGAGGAAAATACAAATGAGTTTATTATTATACGCGAATTAATTATGTTTCTGATTTAAACATAAAAACTACTGTTTGCGTTTATGTTTTGACTTTTATATTTTATACCTATATAACAATGTTAAAAACAATGAAATAGATCATTTATTAATATTATATTTTCATGATAATAAGTTAGTTGATGATAACTTATTTACGATGATGAAGCAAAAATTATTTAGTAAGAACTGAGGTAGTAATGTAACCTCCATTGAGACCAAATATTTCAAATTATAAATTTCAATTAGGAAAATAGAATTTTAGTTGCTATAAGCAGTTATAAGCAGATATCTGTCATTCCAGTGAATAAGTGGTTAAGACGAATTTCGACTAAAATGAATCGTGGATGATTTTCTTCAAAGTTTATGTGTCTAAGTTCGTTGTTTATTTTGAAACATAGTTATTTCAAATGAAAATCTTACTTAAACACTTATTCACCAAGAAGAAAAACCTCCACGATCAGTTTTAGTCACTTAACTCATTTTAGTCAAAATTCGACTTAGATTTATTTTTCTTGGTACTTCTTTTAAGTGGAAAATACAAATGAGTAATGGTAACTTATATTTTCGTTTGAAATAATAAATAAACACGAATTAATTATGATTATGATTTCATAGCAGAAAAAAAAAATAAAAATGACTGCTTGTAATTATGTTTCAACTTTCATATTTTATAACTATATTATCAAAAACAAAAAAATTGTTTATTTATTAATATTACATTTTCATGATAATAAGTTACTCGATGATTATATTTACTATTATGTAACCTCTATTGAGGTCAAACATTTCAATTTATAAATTTCAATTAGGAAAATAGAATTTTAGTTGTTAAAAGCAGTAGAATGTTCAATAGACATCTTTAGTACCACTACACATTTTTTTTCTTTATTTGTTGTTGAGATTAATAATTTTAAAATATCGGATCTGAAAATTGCCTATTATTTGAGAATCGCCCGTAAAGTTTATTTTTCTCTTATGCACACAATAATACTGAACATTGATGGCCCTGATTTTTAGCGCTTTTAAACATTAATAAACTACAACTATATTAATACCATCCAATTTCTAAATCATTTCCTTTAAGATATAGAATCCCATTTTCTTTTTCAAGAGGCTTCTTCAGCTTTATCATTAGGAGAAGCACCAACAGCATTATTGTTGGAGTGATGAGAGTACTATTGTTGTGAATTGGAGTAGGGGACCTGTTGCTTTGGACCGGATTCTAAGCAAGTCAAAACAATAATACATTTTCTCTCTTTCTTGAAAGGAAATTGAAGGGGTTCCATTCTTTCACCTTCATTTTTCTCAATAAAGGATATTCATTTCAGCCTTTCTCCTATTCTTTACTAACAGAGGATATCCGGTTTCCAATATTTGACTAAAGGAAATTTTCTTTTATAAAATTACTAAATGAGAGCAAGTTAGCTATTGCAAAGTATATAAATATTATAGATCAGATAAATATTAATAACACATAAAAATTGTTAATTAAAAAAAAATAAATAAAAAAAATAAAAATAAAAGGCTGGGTCTTGGATTCAGTACTTGTAATAGAAGTACTTTTTTTGACTAAAGGTAGTAAAAGAAGGTGATTTAGCCAAGGATCAAGATCAGCCGCGAGGCTTTTTTTTCCAATTATAACCGTTAGATTCGATGAATTACTGAATACCGGACAAAATTAATTATAATATTTAATACCAAAACATAAATATATATAAATACAGGCAAATCGTCCATGAAATTATTAATGATTGAATTTCCAGGTTTCGTAGTTCTAGTTTGATATGGCACTATTATATGCATAATGCTACGATAACTTAAGCTATCGTATTTTTTTTCTTTAACTATTTATCGATATTTACAACTATACACTTAAATATTTATTTGGCATAACTCCTATGTATTTAACATTTGTAGCTACATGTTTCGGAGACAATGCTCCATCATCAGGCTTCTAAATTGTTTTTTAATACATTAATGTTTTACACTACCACATTAGTTTTACAATTATACAGGTTGACAACCTCGTAGTGATAAAAAAAAAGTGAAACTAGATAGAAAATGCCGCAGACCTCACCTTTCTATTTCAATCCGTTGCAGATTTACGATAAAAAACTTGGGACCTAAAGAACAGCTTGATCTTCACCTTATTTAGGGAAGTTACAATGTTAATTACTTTAACGCTCACCGTTTTTCGAAAAAAAACTATCCACAAAACTGAAAATCTTACAAAAATTTGCACATTTAATCAGCTTTCGAGTGATATGTTAAACTTAATGATTCTGTTTCGATTTCATAGATAAATTTACTTTTAAAACCGAAAAAACATGGTGTTCTCATTCGGCATACAAATCAGTTACTTGTGTAAAAAAAACATTATGTTAATCCCTAAGTGAAAATGTGCTTTTTAAACATAATAACCTCACATTAAAATAAAAAGCAAACAATTATTGTTTGAAAATGGACCTCAATTTTGCCGATAGCTTCTGAATGCAATTTGTGTTGAAGAATAACACTTTTTGAGGTGAATTTTATGGGCAGATGAATCTGTTTTTACAGGGGAAGGCATTTCTACGTATACATGTATATCGTTAGTTTATATTTGTATTGCTTGAGAATATTTCTTGTCTTTCAAATCTGGTGTTTGAGCTATCATATCAAATTCGAAAATTGAATTTTCAGAATACACAATTGAGGATAGAATTTAACGCAAGGGTAAAATAAATATAAGCAACAACATTTTGTTCCACTTTTAATAACATTTTATAAACTTTTTTCCAACTCTCCTGCTGTATTTGATTTTCAGTATTATTTGGTTCTTAACCCTTTTCTTGTTATATATATATATATATATATATATATATATATATATATATATATATATATATATATATATATAATTATCTATATGATTTTGTTTTATAATTATTTATCCTTGTGTCTTTAAGTGAATGAAGGCAATATTTATAAACTTTTTGTTATTTCATTTAAATAATAAAAGACAAAAGAAAGACAACAAAGAGTTCAACGTTTACTAGAAAATTTTCAAATCTTTCGTTTACTTACAAAAGACTCATTTATATGACAGTAATCAAACATATTCCTACTCATGGGGTTCAGTTTAGTATCCACTTAACCTATTCATCTCATATCCAGTCTTTGCATTCCAAAATACATTCGAAACGCTCAGAGGAGGCGTTTGAAAGATGGGTTGAGGCTAATTAGTGGCGTAAGTTCTATCAACGGCACTCGCTTTAAAAGTCATTGACTTAATTTACAGTATCACTAATTTAATTATTTTATAATGCTAAAGTTATGAAATAGTTATAAAGAGGATAATAAAAGCTGTCAATTGATGTTACCTTAGGCTCTTTAAACTCATTTGAATCTCATTGATCAGTTTACAAACCAAAATCCAATTCTATAAAACGCTTATCCGTCCAGTTTTTACTTACGCCTCGACATCGACATTAGCCAAAAGCAAAGAAAATTATTTGCTCGTGTTCGCATAAAAACTCGTACGGAGAATTTCAGGACCAGTGAGAGGCTGGCTGGTCTGGATAGTTCGAACAATTAGAGAACCTTATGAGCTGTTTAAAAAACCTTAATAGAATAATAAAATTGGGTAAGCTAAGCTGGGCAGGACACGTAGTCTGGATGAAGGGATCTCAGACCACAAAAAGAGTCGTTAAAGAACCATTGCACCGTACTAGAAGAGTGGGTACACCGAATTTGATATGGGTAGAGGGGTAGCTGATATAAATGTGCTGTAATTTAAATCTTAATTTCATAATTAGTTATCAATCAATTAAATAACCCATCACTTTTATATATTATTTTGATTTTTAATAGATTCTTTTTTAAATTTTATTCTCAATAATGTAATTGTTATTTTTAGTTCAATATTACTTTTATATCGTCATAATTTATAACATTGCTCTCCCCCCCCCCTCGAAGTGGTCCCCAAGTCAAAATTAGGAACTTTTCAGAATAGCATTTTTAAACGTTTTTTTAATTCCTGTAATTACTTTTGAAATATCATTAAGAAGCACGACTCAACTAATATTTTTTATAGCAGATATTCAAAATCCTGCACTGCAGGTTAATACTTAACTCATTTCTTAGGTAATTTGACTTTTCATTTTCCTTTTCACTAACTATAAACTTTTTATTTAGGCCTTAATCTTAATCATTTATTTTTTTGAAATGTACTACCAAACTGTTATACTTTATCCGCGTACTTGTTCATCAACTATATCAAATCATCTTTTGTCGTAATCTTTTTTTTTTCTTTTTTTTTTTTTTTTTTTTTTTTTTTTTAATTTCCATTTTGTTCTGGTTTTCAAGCTTTTTTTTTTTTTTTTTTATTATTTTCATTTTGTTTTTATTTTCTTACCTGTTTTAAAATTCACTGTTTTTGTCATATCTTTTTGTTTTTTCCTTCTAACACCGATGAAGGCTTTACTTTGTGGGCCGAAACGTTAGAACAATAAAGCAATATTTTTAATGTGTATACGTGATGCATGGTGTATGCATCTACATCATCACAATATATATAAATATATATATATAAGTTAAGGTGTATAGAGGGATAATATACATCTTAATTCCTAGCTTAATCCCAAACAAACCACAGAATGTATATAAAGAGGATTGCTGAACAATAAAGTCAGTCTTTATCTAGTACGTGTGAGTGTCATTTAGCTCCCTAATTTCCTTTTTTTTGCGCTTCTACTTCAGAAGAACTTAACTGGTGCCGAAACCCGGGACTACGAGAGCATATTCTTCTGGTAAGATTTCTTTTTTATTTTTCACGCAAGAAGTTTTTCCCTTTCGTTGCCTTCAACGTCAAACTTGTTTTTGTGTTTACCTGTTCTTTCGGATTTGAAATTTGAAAAACAGAAGATGGAGGGCAAAAACATTTTGAAACCTCCTACTTTCGAGGTTCAGCCAGAATTGCAGCCGTTACCACCAGAGACGTTAGCGGCAGCCCATGCAAACATGGCAGCGGCACAGGCGAACGCTTTGGAGTTGTTGAAACTCAAAACAGCGGTATCGCAGGATTTAAGAAGAGCGATATCAGATATAGAGAAATATGGTGGAGAAGTTGGGGAGCTGAATCACTTCCTCAAGGGAGGCGACCGAGTAATGGCTCGGATTGAGGCCAAGATAGCCGAGAACCTTTTGGACCCGGTGGATGCATGTTCACTGAGGGCGGCGTTAGTGTGCCGAGTAAAGCGAGGCATTCTAAATTTAATTCAAGCCGACGAAGACACTCCATGGTTGGTGGTGAAAGACCGGTTAAAGAAAGCTTTTGGAGGCGGCCGGTGGACACCGGAAGAAGACATCTTCCGGATGTTCAGGGAGACAAGGAGACCTCACCAATCCAGTGGGCAATATGCAGGGGCCTTATTGGCCCACTATAATAAGATAACGGAGAAAATGAGGGAAACCACGGAAGCGGCGGAGGTGGAAGCGCGGATGGCCTTCTTGTCAACAATCCTGAAGGTGCAGCTGGCAAAGGAGACGGGAAGGAAGGAAGGGTTGCCGAGAGATAAAACCTTTGTCGAATGTGCTAGAGAACTAGTAGACTGTAGTGCGAGAGAAGAAGAGGTGCGGAAGGACGAAGGATGGAATAGAGTAACCTACAGGCGCAGCGAGGAGTACAGAAGCAAACAGCCTCGAACGGAACCATGGAGGAGACGAGATGCAGAGGTCGGAGTGCGAGAGCGGACGTCACCTCGGGAGAAGAGGTATGGCGCTGAGAAGAGAAATTGGAGGAGGGAAGAGAGGAAGTGCCACGGCTGTGGGAAGGTGGGTCACTTGGTAGCACAGTGCCCCCGCACGAGATGCTTTGAATGTGGCACCGAAGGGCACATCGCTCGACAGTGCCCGTACATGAGTAGGCGCAGAGGAGCGAATCAGGGAGAACCTATGGAGGTAAATGCACAGCGTGTATGGAGAAGAAGCAGACGACCATCTGAATCGACGAGGTCGTCGGAGACATCAGAGACAGAAGAAGAAGGTGAGCCGGGAGAAGGCGCACGGGCGGAGGGAAGGAGTAGGAGTAGCCATAGGAGCGAGGAACGACGAGCGGCAGCGGAAAGGAGATCGCGAGACGAAGAATGAGGAGGGTGTAAGGGGAGGGGCAACCGAGGGGTAATAAATAGTGTTGAGTGTGGAAGTGAATGGTTGCCTATAATTAAGATCGCGGGAGGGGTGAGGTGTCTGGTTGACACCGGCAGTACTAATACGATAATGAGCCGGGGTACAATAGAAGCACTATGTAAAGGAGAGAGGATACCACAGGTGAGAGAGTGTGGGTGTAGATTGATTACTCTTAGCGGTCCCTGCAAGGTGGAGGGTGAGGCGGAAATAAGGATAGACGGATGGGGGAGAAAGGGAGATAAGTTGAAAGTCCATGTTGTAGAAAACATGCCGCGAGAGTATGGAGGGATTATAGGGTGCGACCTATTGGGAGATTCGGAACTCGGATAAAAAGTAGCGGTGAGCAATGGGTAGTCCGAATTGGTAAAAAGGAGTTTAGGGTGTGAGAGGAATCAAAAGGGAAGATGTGCAATTGTAGGAGCGGTTAACCGAGAGAGGGATTGGCGACAAGCATTGAAGCAGGAGTACGCGGACGTTTTTTTTCAGGGAGGGAGAGATATTGAGCGTAACAGGGGAAACGGTCCACGAGATCCCGCTTAAACAAGAACGGGTTACGTACGTTAAAGAAAGACGGTATCCCCAGGCGTTGCGGCAGCACATTAGGAAAGAGTTAGAGAGTTTAAAGGGGCAGGGGATTATCGTGGATAGCACGTCGCCGTACAATAGCCCGTTATGGGCCGTTAAGAAAAGGAGTGATGAGGGAACGTCGCGGGAGAAATACAGGGTCGTGGTGGATTTTCGTAAATTGAATGAAAACACATTGGACGAAAAGTACCCCATACCACGGTTCGAAGATATTCTAGACAGGTTGGGAGGCGCGACGGTGTTCAGTACACTGGACCTGAAGGCAGGGTATCATCAGATCCGTATGCACCCGAAGGACCAACACAAGACGGCGTTCACGTTCGAAAGGGGGCATTATGAATTTACAAGAATGCCGTTCGGGTTGAAGAACGCCCCTATCACGTTCCAACGACTGATGGACGAGTTCTTACGAGGGTTGGATGAAGCTTCATGCCAGGTATACATGGACGACCTACTGATATTTAGCAAGGACGAAACAGGACACATACAAGACTTGAGACGGGTATTCGGACGACTAAGACAGTTTGGGTTAAAGTTGTCAGGAGAGAAGTCGATCCTGGGACAAGATCGAATCAACTTCTTAGGGCACACCATTTCGAAAGAGGGGGTGAGACCTGACATACGGAAGGTAGAAGCGATAAATAGGATGGCTATACCCACGGACGTGAAGGGCATTCGCAGACTATTAGGGACGCTTAATTATTACCGCAGGTTCGTCCCGGAAATGGCGAAATATTTGGTGCCGCTGAATGACTTGCTAAAGAAAGGGCGAAGGATTGTGATTACCCCCGGAAATTGAGCAAAATATTCGAACATGTATGGGGAAACTTCAGCAGGAACCGGTACTCGCGTTCCCCGACTTCACCCGAACGTTCACGATAACCACGGATGCCAGCGAGTACGCATTGGGGGCCGTATTGTCCCAGGAAGGAGAAAAGGGGGACCAGCCCGTGGCATATGCCAGCAGACGGCTCACGGAAACGGAAGCTCGATACAGTGCTCTAGAAAGAGAGTTGCTGGGGGTAATATGGGCGATAGAGCACTTCAGGCCGTATGTGTTCGGACGGAGGTTTAGGGTACTCACAGATCATCGTCCCCTAATGTGGGTGGGAAAGCTTAAGGAATCATCGGCGCGCATAACCCGCTGGAAAGAATTTCTTAGTCAATATAACGTAGAAGTGGTATACAAGCCCGGGAGGGAAAACGTCGTGGCCGACTGGTTATCGCGAGCCCTTCAGGTTAACGCGATAGAGCGAGAAGCAGGGGAGTATTCGGGCGGTTTACAACGATTCATACGGGAGTGGACGCCAGAGGGGGAAGGGGAACGCGAGTCGGAAGAAGTAGAAGTCGAAAGCGAGGTGTTGAGGGGGGAGAGCTCGGAGGGCGAGAGGACGGTAGAGATGGAAGAAAGGGAAGAAATAGTAAACGACAAGGACAGACAAATAATATGGAAGACGAAGACAACGGGACTGACTAGGGCGGAATACGCGACGTACGGGAAATATCATATTACCACCATATGGTCGCAACCAGGAGTGGGAGAGGAGGTCATCAGTAAGGTGTTGAAGGAGGAGTCTCGACCGGGAAAAATTTTTTATTTATACGTCGGGAATGCGGTTGTGTGGGAAAAAATTAAGAGGTTGTGGCGGGCCGAAAAGATAGGGTTGGACCGGACGTTTATTAGATGCAAATTGCAGGTGGAAACGGTGAGGGAGGTGGACCGGCAGAAGGAAGTCACAATAGCGTACCATCAGGGAAAAACAAATCATAGAGGGGTGCAGGAAACTTTAAAAGCGTTAAAGAGGAAGTATTTCTGGATGCACATGAGGAAGACGATAGAGGAGGTAATAGGAGCGTGCAAGATCTGCAATACAACGAAATATGACAGACACCCCCCAACCGGGAAGCAGGAGGAGACAATGACACCAAACCGTACCACTAACTGACTTACAGGTGGACACGTTTACCTGGAAAGGACTTAAGTGGCTTACAATTATAGACATTTTCAGCAAGATAGCCATGGCTTACCCGATTGACGACAGGTCAGCCGAGTCAGTACTTATGGCTCTCCGTATTTGGTTTCAATTCTACGGGGTACCGGAGAGAATAACGTCAGATGGGGGGCGGGAATTTGATAACAGCCGTCTCAGGTCGGAGATGCGAGGATTAGGGGTAGAATGGCATTTAAATACGCCGGGACATCCTAAAGGTCGAGGAGCGGTCGAAAGATTGCATAGTACCCTGGGTGATCACCTTCGCGTCTTCTACGCGGAAAAGGGGTTGAAAGCGGATACGGCAATGCCTAAGGCGATAATAGCATACAACCACTCAATTCACTCGGCAACGGGATATTCACCATTCGAAATGTTATTTGGACTCCGGGAGCGCAAGAGGGATAGCCGCGGTGCAATAGTGGATGAGGAGTTTGCAGCGACGTTGGTGGCAAATAGGGTGGCGCTCGGGGAAAGATGGGAAAAGACGCGGAAGAAGCTCGCGGCTGAAAAAAGTAGGAGGGTAAACCGCGAAAATCTCAAGAGTCGGGATGGTATGGAGAAAATAGAAATAGGTTCTATTGTGTATCGTAGGGTGTCTTCGAATCGGACTAAAGAGGAAATACGATATGACGGACCCTTCAAGGTTGTTGCGATTAGGGAACATAATGTCGTTACCATCCAAAGTATTCAAGATCCCCGGAAGAGAAGGACGGTTCATTTGGAACAACTGAAGATCCCGTTAAGTTAGCGTTTTTCTCGTTTTTTCTCGTTTTTTCTCGTTTTTCTCGTTTTTCTCGTTCATTTCGTAGTTCGGTCGTTTCTCGTTGATTTTCTCGTGTTCCATTTTCCGAGGTTGTTGGTATCATTCATTGAGTTCGGTTGTATATTCTTGGGTACCCATTTTCGTTAGAAGGGTTTCGAGGGGTATCCTCTTTTCTATGCAAGAGAACTTGTGTAAATAGTAGATAATGTAAAAAAGGAAACTTAGGAGAAGTGTAACAGTTTTTTTGTTTGTATTTTAGTTTTGTACTGGAGGAGGTATGTAAGGATCTGTCAAAGTATGGTGAAAGTTTTAAGTTAAGTAGAGTTTTTTTTTGTTTTGTGTACTATATATATATATATATATATATATATATATATATATATATATATATATATATATATGTTTTTCAGTAATTATCGAAATGCGTTGCATAAATAATTATTATTTGTTTACTTATTAATTGTTTTACGATACCTTACATTTCATTATTTTACGAAAGTATGTTAAACCAGACCATTCGCCTCTTAACGTAGCAGTGGTACCATTGAAGTGAACAGAAGGAATCAAGATAAGGTCGAGCCGCGCTGACATTTAATTTGCTTATCCCATTCTCCTAATCTCCATGCAATCTTGCCCGTTAATTAATTGACCCTGCTAAACTCTCTTGATTCAATCTAGGATTTTCCTCCAAATACATTGAAAATACTTCTGTCCTAATGAAGACAAACCTCATTTTAATGACTATGAGCTTTATACCATGATTTTATATCTACCAAGAATTCTAAAATAATTTATTGGTAGGTATAAACTTCGTTTAATACTACAGGAAGTTTTGAAGCATAGGAAAATATAAAATGATTTTATTATTCATTTCTATGAAATACAATTGGAATTTTCGAGATATTGTTTGTTCATTTTCTGTGAACCGTCCAGCATAGACCGCGCATATACAACATTAATTTCCTTGTCATACTCTTTCTCTTACTCCGAAAAGCCTTTATTATTTTAGAGTGCCGTTTTATTCTCTCTTCCATCCATCTGTTAACCCTACTTTTAATTCTCACGTCATAGCCTTAAACGGATGAAATAACATTATTGATAACATTTTGACAGTATGAGAAGTAATGCAAGGCAAGAGGCACTCATAACAGATAAATTCGTTAAAAGCATATAATAACTGTCCGACCATCAAAAATATTTCTTGAAATCCGACAATTTTAAAAGAAAAAATTGGTGGTAAGTTGAGTGCACACTAAGGCCTAGTGACATCAGACCAGCTAAGCTTTAAGAAGACACTTACTGTTTCTCGAGCTTTAGATTAAGATCCAGGGAAGGTTTGTTACTAACGTGAGGGTTTTTTTATAAATTTGGTTTAACATGCGAAATGATCTTTTGTGTTCATGAAAGATTCAAACCTCTCTCCCTGACCCTAAAACAAGTTATCGAAACAGTTGGCGCAGATATACTCAAATTTGAAATATTACTTACAATTAATTTAAGTGGTCATGAATTTTAAAATTCATAATTAATTTGTGTTCATAACATTATTTTAAAATAAAAATAATTTAAAACAATTCAAAGTTATTAAATTTGGAACTTATGAATCATACAATTTATTAGAGAATAAAACGAAGGTGAAGACCAGAGCTAATTGCCAGTTCGTCAGGTTGGTGCTTCCGGTTATTATATTCCTGAAGTCAGATTATATATTCTGTTTGCTATTTGCAGTTTACTAGCTTTGCTACGTTAGCACTGCTTTTTGTTCAGTACACCCTTGTTGGGATGGAATTAACAAAATGTTCCTCACATGTGCCACCAAAGAGAGGTAGAAAGCGTTTACCAGGCATTACTACTTTGAAGGATCTTAAGGACTACTATACTTTAAATTTTATCGTTTCCTCAATTATGTATAAATTTAATAAATAAATATATAAATATAAGTTTTAGGCTTAATCCTGCTCTCAGTCAAAACAAACAATGTAAACTGTATATAAAGGCTGCCTCAGAGTTATAAAGTTCAGTTGTATTTTAACAGTCATAGTGCGCCTTTCATTGTCTCCCTTTATTTTTTTTTTAAGTTTTATTTTGGACTATTCGTATTTCAACTACCATCCTCTCGGGCCCGAGTTCGAGTCGGACTGAAGGCGGAAAATTTATTTTCTGTTATTTGGGCCGTGGCTCGGTTATTATGGTATGGCTTATGTTAGCTCGGCTTCGGGGTCGGGTGACCTGGGCCAACCGAGCCTCGTTTCAGTGGGTACCCTTGTTGGGGAAAAAAACTGGCGGTTGAGCGAGTATTCAGGCCAAATCTTCTTTCACAACCTTTGGCTCAGAAACAGTACTACCTTCCTAACTAATGATCCCAGGATCCTTCATAAATTGTAAGGAGTACAGGTTTTTCATTATTATTATTTTATATATATATATATATATATATATATATATATATATATATATATATATATATATATATATATATATATATATATATATATATATATAGGTATATGAAATGCTAACAAAAATAAGTTCAATAGGAGAAGAAAAGAAGCTAAAACTGTTTTATGAAAGACTATTTACTAAAAGTAGTCTCTCATGTATATTAACAAAATCTCTTTGGTTAGAACCTTTTTTAATAAATAAACAAGTATAATCATTTTGATTTTTTACAAACATGTCCAACTTGCTTTATTTTATCTTTCATGAGCAACATAATATATTTAACCTATTTAAATATAGCCAGCTTACTCATATAATACATAATGACATCGTGCATCAGATGCTTCAAGGTTGGTTTTGGACTACTTTTGCTGTTGGCTTGAATTATCACCCCAGTTAATGGAGATTTAGCAAGCGCATAGTCGAGTAAATATTTCACCTCAGCTGGCCTGATTGAGTCCTCCCCACAGTTCGCTGATGCTCTTCCAAATTTAATGATGCTTACAGATAGTATCCTGATAGTTATTCTATCTTTTTTTGAGATCGTTTTTGAAATATACATCTGGATCTGACAGTCTTCTACCACTACCCAGGGCCTGTGAATAGAAAGAAAAAGTCCATTAACAATGATTATAATTAAGCAATGTCATCATTATTATCAATTTACATATACATATATATAGGTTAAGGAGTAAAGTCGAATAATATACATCTTAATCAAAAACAACTAACGATTGTATAAAAAGAGGATTAGAGAGCGATAAAGACATTCTTTTACAAGTACTCGTGTGATATATTTCGGTCCTTTATTTTCTCTTCTTTTTTTTCATTACTTTTTTTTATTGTTTTTACTAGAAGGAACTTAACTGGTGCCGAAACCCGGGATCATCCGAGCATATTTCTGGTTTAGCAATTTTTTTAATTATTCACGCCAGAAGTTTCGTATTCATCTTAGTCAGCGTATTTTTTTACGAACCCCTCGTACTTTTCGTATTTTTATTGTTGAATTTTTGAACAGCAGAAAATGTTCAACAAAAAACCAAGAAAAACAAGGCAGTCAGATATGCAGCCTCTACCATCAGAGACTCTAGCGGCAGCCCACGCGTAGATGGCAGTGGCTTAGGGTAACGCGCTAGAATTACTAAAGATTAAGAAAGCGATTTCCCAAGACCTGAAAAGAGCAATTACGGATATAAAAAGGAACGATGGAGAAGTAGGGGAGCTAAATCACTTCCTCGAGGGAGAAAATAGAGCAACGGCCCGAATAGAAGCGAAATCGGCGGAAAATCTGTTAGATCCAGTAGACGCCTGCGCGTTAAAATCGGTTTTAGTATGTAGAGTCAAGCGCGGCATATTAAACTTAATTCAGGCCGGTGAAGACAGTCCCTGGGTGGTAGTGAAGGGCCGACTTAAGAAGGTGTTTGGAGGCGGTCGGTGGACTCTGGATGAAGACATCTTCCGCATGTTCCGCGTAATGAGAAGCCCTGATCAATCCAGCAGGCAGTATGCGGCATCGTTGTTGGCCTATTTCAACAAGATCACGGAGAATATAGGAGAAACGTCTAAAGAGGCGGAAGTAGAAGTGAGGCTTTTTGTCGACGATTCTAAAGGTCCAGCTTCCGAAAGAAACGGGGGAAAAGGATGGACTTCCGAGAGAAAAAACCTTTCTGGAGTACGTGAGAGAAATGGTGGACTCTAGCGCTAGGGATGAAAAAGTTCAGAAGGAAGACTGATGGAGCACAGTTACCGACAGACAGACGATTGGAGAAACGAAGAAACGCGCAGCCTTGAGTAGATCCGTGGAGAAGACGGGATACGGGGTTTGGAGGCCGGGAACAGCCGATGGGATAGGAAAGGAGGCATGGAAGACTTGGAAGAGAGAAGATGAAAAATGCCATGGGTGTCGGAAAGCTGGTAGCTCAGTTCCCCACAACAGGTGTTTTGAATGTGATTCAGAAGGACACATTGGGAGACAGTGTCCATATATATAGGTGCAGAGGAACCAACGGCGAGTGGTAAGGGGAGATCGGGATGAAGAATGAGGAGTGTGCAAGGAGGGGTGCAACCACATCGTTGTGAATAGCGTCGAGATTGAGTGTGGTAGGTTGCCCAAAATGAAAGTGATGAATAGGGTGGATATAGATGAATGCCTGGTTGATACGGACAGTTCATAGACAATAATGTGTCGCATAACAATGAGATCGTGGTGTAAAGGATAGAGACGATACCTCTGATACAAACGTATGGATGTAAGTCGGTCCCACGGACACCAGTGTGGAGTGGAATGGGAAGCGGAAATCTCATAAAATAGGCGGAGGATCGATGGGAGAAAATTGAAGGTGCATATCATGTAAAACACGCCAAGTGAATACGGGGCTTAGTAGGATGTGACCTGCTAGAAAACATCGGAGCAAAAATAATAAGTAGTGGAAAGTGATGGCCGATCCGGATAGGAGGGAAAGAGTATCGGTGTGAAAGGGTCAGAAAGGAAAACCTTGCTATGGTCAGAGTTATAACCCGGAAAGGGGATTTGTGTCGGACGTTAAAGAAAGAGTTCTCGGATGTATTCTTCGAGAAAGAGGAGGTGTTGAGCGTATTTGGGGAAACGGTGCACGAAACCCCGCTGAAGCAGCATCCCGTAACCTTTTTGAAGGAATGGGGGTACCCTCAGGCGTTACGTCAGTACATTTGGGATGAACTGGACAGTCTGAAGAGACAGGGTATATAGTATAGTCAGTAAGTGTAGAATTATCTTGAGGAGAACTACCCTAGCAGGTAGGCAGGTAGATGTGCTCTTCTAACCTCCACCACCAAAGGACCCACTTTTCTTTGGGCAGGCCCTTACGAAGCATTGAATTTAAGCTCGTCTCTACTTTATTAATTATAATTGTTATTTTTCTACCTATTCTGATTTGTTCTACATTTTTATTATTATAATTAAAAATAATATATTTCACTATTATAATCAATAAACGAGAAATAGGAAACGTGAAGCATATTGTAGAACATTAATTAGAGCATGATAATAGAATTTATTCATGGGATATTGATTGGCCTTTGAAGTGGATAACTTTTTTCAGTTTCAATCTAATTTTTCATTTCTTGATTCCTTCATGTTTATCTTTAACATATTTTTTTAATTCTTATCATAAAATAAATTTTTCCTATGCTCTGAAAGAGTCAATGGTGATCTTTCCCACCCATTAGTAATGATCATGGTCCTCAAAAAATTTTGTTTTAAACATTCAGCAGTTAGTATATTTAAAATCCGTATGCAGCCTTTAAATGTTTTGTTTCTCCCTATTATTTTTTAACAGGTTTTACAAATATTAATTCTTACGAGTGTTTTATTAGTCCTCCACCAACAAAAATCGTTTAATATGAAAAGTTATCGCCTGCAGTTTTTTTTTTTTTTTTTTTTAATCATTCGTCGTATATTTTTTTTTTTCATTTGGGGTTAAGATGTTTTTCCGATTCCCTCCGCATTAGGATAACGTAGATTTAGAAATATTATTGTGCATTTCACAATATCTCGATTGAATCAAATTTGTAAGTTCTAATTCAGAAAATATTGTGCTTAACTTAGCCACTTAAGGAGAATGGTCATTCCAAAGGATGTAAAAATCGGGTCTGGACAACACTATAGCTTTCCTTTACTCTTCCAGCCAACGTCATTCTTGGGATTTTGTGCCTGTTATAATAAAAGAAAGTAATAAAATTGGCACTAGGTATGTTAAGAAAGAAAAAGATCCATTTTAAAAACCCAAACTTTAACGCAGTCGATTTAAGTAAAGCCCAGTTGAGAATTTATTTTTTTGTCTTCTTGTCGTTTTTCAGACTTATTTTGAAATATTTACTAAAAAACAATGAGGTTATGCAAAAACTTCTTGAAAAAAAAATAAAATCGTAAAAGCTAGTGACCATAATTCATCCATTCACTGTTCATAGCTAGTTATGGTCTCTAATAGACGTAACATTGTCACCCATGACCAAAACAAGCAAGCTAAATTGTATTTTAGATTTAGGATAATACAATTAAACCGGAGAAACATTTCCGTTTTATTAGGAGTAAGAACACTTGCTAAACAAAAAAACTTGAAATAGTTTTTGAAATATTGGCTGGTAAACTCACACGTATTACACACAAGAGGTATTGGACAACACACAAGAGGAAATGGATTATACTAGTAAGTAAGTCATTTGTTAAAACAACCAAAATTTGTAAAAATGTCAAAACCAGTCCATAACTGTTGAGGTGAACATAAGTGATTTATCCTAATATTTAAGTCAACAGAAGCGATTCTCCCAGTCCCTTCTGGATTAACATGTCTATTCTCCCTGTTAAATATTTTTGCTTTAACTTATCATCCTGACAAAAGCTTTCCGTTTCCGGATTAGACGGATTTCCGGCTCATACAGATTGATTTCTAGTATAAATTCGATCCGTTCCGAGATAATTTTACTCTTTAAACAGAATTCCTCTTTTGACAGATTTTACTGTATCTAATGTATATATATATATATATATATATATATATATATATATATATATATATATATATATATATATATATATTTTTATGTTTTGAAATAACTTGTATAACTTATATAATTTGATTGTAACCTGTTTTTTCACTGTAGGGCATGATTATGAAAACAATATAGTTTCGAAACGTCACCAAAATAGTTGTTTTTATTTATTGACTGAACCTCAAGAACCTTACTAAACATCTAATAGTAATAATCAAGAAATTTATCCATATATATAGTAACAAAACAAATGAAATAGGTATAATGAGGAAGAGTTTTTAATGTTTAATGATTTTAATCCAAACTTTTCAATTATATGTAGGTTGGCTAGGAATATGTTGCTACTTTTTCCTTTTCTATGCCAACAGAGCAATTATTTTCTACAGCATGTCAAAAACCATCTAGCTCACAACCAATAAATTAAGTGGATAAATTGTAGAAAAGTTACTTTTCTTGCAATTCAGTGATGACGATAGCTGGGTGTTAAATTGTTGACCTTTAAATCTTCAATATTTGAAGTAATTGTGTACCTATTTATGTATTAAAATATATTTAGATAATAAAACTAAACCAACCACAGTTCCACCACTGTTACTATCTAAAATATCTTTCTATACTAACATTGAAAAAACTAAATCAATGTTGAAAGTAGTCTTGTTAACGTTTGATAAACTTTCTCCAGTTAGGAAATGGGAATAACAAATGAATTTGGCGGAGTAGTTGGTCAATGTCGTTATCTAAATTAGCTAAAACGATAAAATAAACAGGAATATCATTGTAAAGGAAAATTGCAAAAAATAAGGTTTCATACAGAGGGTAACAAATTTAGTGTAGTGTAATGATGATGACAAGGACATCACTTCGATGAATATCTTGAGGGGTATATTCGTCGGTTCAACAGATTATTATAAAGGAAAATTTGGATTTTAATCGAGTGATGCACTCCTAGTTTATTCTATTTTATAGAAATGTTACATATTTAACACCCATGAGTATCTACGTTTCAATTTAAATAAGAGCACTCGATCCAGTAAATTTTCGGAATGCTCATAACAAAGATTTATTTGATATATATATACATATTTGAGCAAATATCTCCTACCCAAAGTTTCTTTTAGGCTGAACCTGCAGAATCTTTTATTTGTTAAAAATGTAAAACAGATGAATATTTATCTGTATATAATTTAATCATTGAATTTGAATATGAATCAAATGAAATTCTAAAAGTATTATTGTTTTCTTACATCATGTACAAAATGTTTTATGCTATCATGTATAGTATCTGAAAACAGAACTCCTATAATTGTATTTTTTTTAAATATTTTGTTTACAAAATAAAGTATTAATTTATTCATTATAAAAAAAAACAAATTGTGCGAAATTTTTTTTTCAGATAAGTTGTCCATTATTTCCATTTGGCGCACACATTACACAACAAAGCATCTAAAAATAATTTAAACCTCCACTGGTTTCTATTAATTTTTGTTTTTGATCAATTCAAGCTACACTCCTATCCTATAACCAAGCAATTATTCTGTAGCTTATATGATTTAAACCTACATAATGTGATTGAAATAAGCACTTATTTATGATTTTTGACGTGAATACGTCTTTAAAGTTGCTACTGCATGGGGGCAATCCAAAACCACCATAGTCAACATCAATAGTTTTACTAATTATAATAGAGCTAACATTGAAATTTCGGAATTTTAACTGGAAATGAACGATCCATAACCTGGTGGTCTGACTACTAAACGTAAAGGCCAATGGCATCTTAACATTCAAAATCGGGTGTGTGTATATCCACCCGGGCAAAGCCTCAGCAGAAATCAAACTCTTTATCATTGTTAAAATATTCTAAAAACATCGCTAAAATTATACTCGATTACGAGCCTGGCACAACGCCAGTTATGATAATTGGAGACTTTAATGTTGATGTATCACAAAACCGCTCATTGCCCAACTTCATGCTCAGCGAGTTCAATTTGTCTTATATTTAAACTTCTCCAACAACGTTAGGTAATACCTGTATTGATTATAACATTTAGAACTATGGTTTTGTCAAACTTTGATTGCTGCATTTCCAAAATTATTGTTTGGCAACCAGATTCATTGATAAATTAGTTTCTGTTGTATTTATATATTGTGAATTTTACCCGAATATAGTAAATTACATCTGGAAGAAGCCTCAGAACATCTAGATTTCACTTCCAACCTAATACAATTTATTTCCAACTGTAAATGTTCCATCAAGAATCCGTTATATACTTAGGAACATACAACTTAGGAAAATTAAGAGAAAAATTTAGAAAACCGTTTTACATTGAAATACAAATGAAAAAAATATTAAAAACTCGGCTTTTGAAGAAATATTATGAGAGGGGTAATTGTAACAGTGTGTATAGCCAGGTCAGGAAGATGATTTGGGGCTTTTATCAAACCCGACCGGAAGTAACTTATTTTTTTGGAACCAAGAGGGTACTTATTAGGAAATGAAAGTCGCAATAGACATACCAATAGCAATAGCTATCTCACCCTCTTCGTAAATACATGAGATGAGTTCCTAGAATCATAAAGAACTTAATAGTTGAAAAGCAGAACGCCAAAGTTAGATTTTGGTGGTATCCAGCGGACACTAATTCAGATTAAAGTATTTTTTATAAAATCGAATCCTATTAAGATGATTTTAATTCATGTAGCTTCTAACCCTATTCATTCATTCAATAACGTAAATGATACTTCTAGCCTTTATTGCTGTTTTGCTGTAAAATCCACTGCTACTTAGAGATTAATTTTTTTTTTTTTTTTTCAAATCCCTAAAAAGATATATTTGGTTTCTCGATGGCCGAGTGCAGTACAGAGGTTGTGGGTTCAACTCCCACCTGGAATGGGGATTAAATTTACTTCGTCACCTTTTTTTTTCTATAGTAGTTTTACAATCGGTAAGAGAACGCGTCGTTCCATCTTTTGTTAGAATAAATAAGGACGTTTACCCCTAAAAAAACCAACAAAAAAAAATTTTACAAGTTAAATTAAATTGTGATTACCTCTTTTCGAACTCAATAGTCAATACATCGTTGACTATTACATTTATCACAGTTGTGTCCGCCCTTGTACTGGTTCTGCAATGGATTATAGCCATGTAAGGAGAAAATACAACCTGAAAAAAAGTTTAAATAATGTGCTCAAGTTTAAATAGTTCTTTTTCATATTGTTACAGAAAATATTTAATTATAGCTGGATATTTTTAAAGCCGTTTCGCCTGTGCCTTTCTCATCAAAATCCCTATCCCACAGACTATGAGGTAAATACTGATGGAAGTAATGATGGCGAATGTGTTCGCTGAGTTAATCTTATTTTTTAAAACAAAATTCAGGAAGATGTTAAAACATATAAAATAATATTTTTCTATGTTATAAACAATTTACTATTACAGAAAACATACAAACCATTCTGAAACACCTGGAAACTGATGGTAACAATTATATATCACTCGGATAAAAAGTTGTATACCATTCGGATAGCCGATGGTATACGAGCTTGCAAAAGTGCCTTCCTGGGACTTTCCACTGCCTTTGCCATATACATTTATTTTTAAAAACACCTGAAAGACATGGTCACATAGACCAGTTGCAGGCAAGGTGAATGCAACATACATAAGAAGACATTTCGCTCCAGACATACGGACTGATCTCAACTCGACACAAGGAATAACCGGGCTTGAGACAGTGAGTAGTTAGTGGTTAGATTGAGTAGATTTAAAACATGAGATTCATGCCCTTGCGATTACACTCAAGAACAAAATATACAGCATCTTATATATACATGCAGACTATATGCTGATTAAAAAACCATGCAACAAAAATAGTTAAAAAACTAGGACATTGGCCAGTAGATGGACAATATGTTGCGAACCTGTAATATATTTTAAAATGCTATTCCAGATATTGGTTACATCAATTTGAAATACATTAAAAATCCACAAAATTTATGATTTTTTTTTTTTTTTTATTCCATAAGTTTTAGCCTATAATATTGTTACGGGCCACTGGGGGTATGACTAATCAAATCACAACTTAAATATTAAACACTAATTTATTTGCAACTTAATAAATACAAATAGGTCCTTAACCTACTTAATCTAATAACAATTATACTTAGGTCTAGGTGATGTCGAATTACACCAATATATATATTATACAATACTTATCTTTAATATCTTAATACTAGATGTCACAATTATACATAAGAATCTATTACACTGACACAGAGACTGTTACTACACTCACTGACACTGTTAATCACTGTCACTAACTCACTGACTGAACTGTCACTGACACTTGACTGATTGATCGTTACTTGATCACTGACGCATAGATACTGACTCAGAATATCACAGACTCCTGACTGACACTTGCCCGACCGATCACTCACTGACCACTGTCACCTCTATACTGACTCACTGGGCTAGAAGTCGGCCTATTTAAAGCTACGCCGAACATTCTAGATCGTTCTAGCCAGATTACAGGTCTCGGCCCTTCTGGCCCGCCGTGACCCTTCTAGGCCACCCTGGCGGCCTTTCCAGCTACCTGCCCCCGGGCCGCCCGCGGCACCCCCAACCTCACCTGACCGTAACAATATATTATTTAATTAATTATGATGTTACTACTTGTTCAGTTCTACCTATTATATTTTTAAATGTTTTGCCTTCTTGTTCTTTATTTATTTTTTTTTTTTAATTCTTCTTTTATTTGTTTATATTCATTTTACAATAAATTTATTTTCTATATATGTATATATAAATATAAGTTATAAAAATTCAATTTACATCATATGCGATGAAGTACGGGGTTTAGAAGAGGGAGAAAAGAAAAAAAAATGGCCGCCTGTGATTTGTGTTTATCATGGTACATGTTTTTCGAATAGACATATATTTGCATTAGTATATGCATTCCTTTTTTGGTTATAACTAATATAGATTTATGATAACTAAACTAGGTAATGTTGTTCTTACTGGTGAAGTTGATATTACGTTCAAACACCAAGTCTGAGCAAGAATCAATATGTGCTGTACTGGAATTTTCAATATGGATAAGTCCACTCATGCCCTGAGTGAATGTGCTATAGCGCTCTCACTCAGCCTCCACTCGGTATTTTTTACATCTGTCATGCCTGGCTTGTCCCCTCCACAAGCGGTGGGATGGGTCTTTCGGGGTATCTCTAAGATGAAGAATGTAAATTGTAAATAAATTATGATTGTATTTTTAACCTTTAATTTAATTTTGTCTTATTTTTTACTTACTATTATTTAATTTTTTTTTATGTATTCTTTTTTTTAAATTGATATATTTCACCCAGATGTATATTGTATATTTCATATTATTTGTGTATCGCATAGTGCTTTTCTTTCTTCCTTTTTTTTTTTTTTTTTGTATTTTTAAACCTTTAATTTAATTTTGTCTTATTTTTTACTTACTATTTACTTTATTTAATTTTTTTTTTTATGTATTCTTTTTTTTTAAATTGATATATTTCACCCAGATGTATATTGTATATTCATATTATTTGTGTATCGCATAGTGCTTTTCTTTCTTCCTTTTTTTTTTTTTTTTTTTTTTTTTTTTTCACTGTGCATAATGTGTAAATGTAATTTATATAGTAATATAGATTAAATTCACAGAT
Source organism: Euschistus heros (assembly GCA_003667255.2). Taxonomy (NCBI): domain Eukaryota; kingdom Metazoa; phylum Arthropoda; class Insecta; order Hemiptera; family Pentatomidae; genus Euschistus; species Euschistus heros. Next base: position 3,834,531 of record RCWM02000028.1, read on the forward strand.
TATGTACAGTATAAATATATTGCCCTCATTTGTGGCAGATTGTAATAATTACTCAATAAAATATTATATTTAAAAACATTAATAAGTCAAAATTAATACAACTGTAATATTATTCTAGTGTGATTTATTAATAACAAAAATTCCAGTACAACACGTAGTGGTTCTTGTATTCATTTCGCGTTTGTACGTCATATCAACCTCAAGAATATGAACTAAGTATCTGCTTTAGTTATCATAAACCTACATTAGCTATAACCGAAAAATGATTGTACATACTAATGTAAATATATACCTATATGGGTCTGCGTTTGTCACCCAGAGGTCATAAGACAATGCATGTATGTACCGTGATAAATACAAATCACAGGCGGCGATTTTTATTTTAACCTAGAACACGTTTTACCGGTGACCTAGTTGGTCAAAAGCGATACGTTTTTGTAGAAGGCGAGGACATTACGCGTAGTTTGTTTAAGATTCGATATTGGGAGAGTAGGAACAGTTAAGAGTATTTAGTATTACTCTCGTTATACTAAATAACACTAGCTCAATAATTAGTGAGCTTCCTTTGTCTCTGTTTATCTAATATGAAATAGAAAATTTTAACCTGAATTTGACCGATCTTGTTTTATTCCTCTCGGCTGTTGTGTATAAGAAATAAACAATACAGAAATAAACAATACAATCATAGAGTTAAATGAAAAAAAAATAAAGAACATAAGGGTATAGACGGTCGGAAGGATTAAGCTATTTAATTTGAAAATGTATCTCCTATAGAAAACTGAGTCACAGGTAAGCGAAAAATTGGCAATCTCACCGACGATAAGATCAAGATCATATTTTTTGAACTTTTTTATTTTACAGTTTGGTTCCAAAAATGTTTCCCTACAAACCTAGGTAGGGTACTGAATTAGATGAAAAAATATAAGATCATTTCCTTGAAAAATTAGAAAAAAATCAACGAGTTTCTGAAAAATTATATAAAATCAATAGTGCAATAGTGCCTTTGGTCATGTCGCAGTACACGGCACCTTAAAAATAAAAATAAAATAGTTTAATCATTTTTAAGATACATACATTTAAATAAACTTTATTTCAGCCTGTTCTTGTACCAAGGGTATGTATAAGCCCCTAATTAGAGGCAAATCATCGTTTAAATCTAAATCTAAATCATCGTTTAATTTTTTTTTTTTTTTTAAATTGAATTGCGTTGCTTGGTGCTAATACGAAAAGAAAAAAGTAGCATTGCATTTTTAATTCTACTTTTACAAAATTGAGTATAACTTTAATAATATTAATATCAAAAAATAATATCAGCACTTTTATTGTTCTGCTCTGGTTATTTTTGCAGATGTCTTATCTTGGTAAAACACTAAATAATACTAATGAACTACTGAATCAATTTCAACGAAGATTTAGAAGTATTTAGCACTCAGATCTAAGAATCAAAAATAATTTAGGTTTACGAGACAAAAAAAAAATTCCGGCGCTAAGATAAAATATACTAAATGACAAAATGTTTCATAAAGATAAATTAATAAACCACTCCGATAACAGGAATTGTTTTTATAGCACGATTCAGATAAATGAGTTGGTTTTTGTAATCACCATGATATTGTTAAAAACTGATATATTTTCTTTCTTTATTCTGAATTTGATCAAATTTATAGGCATGAACTTTCGAAATTTCTTAAACATTTTTAACTATAAACCATTTTTTTCATTCTCTGAATTCTCTGTCTTGAATTATGTATCCAACCTAAAGAAAATAAATAAATAAATAAAAAACCTATACCACTAACAACTCATGGAATTGTCTTGGGTTCAGTACATCGGTATGTACTGTTACTAAGCCAACGGTTGTGAAAGGTTTGGCGAAAATTCTCGCTCAACCACCAGGTTTTTCCCACAATTAAGAGTATCCACTTTTTTTTTAGGCTGGATGTGCCCCGGGAGGGGGAGGGGGGGGGTCGAATTCGGGAGCTTGGTAGTCAAGTGCCTTATCCACTGAGCTACCGCGCCTTCTGCACACACACAAACATATATATATATATATATATATATATATATATATGTGTGTGTAGAGAGAGAGGAGAGAGAGAGAGAGAGAGAGAGAGAGAGAGAGAGAGAGAGAGAGAGAGAGAGAGAGAGAGAGAGAGAGAGAGAGAGAGAGAGAGAGAGAGAGAGAGAGAGAGAGAGAGAGAGAGAGAGAGAGAGAGAGAGAGAGAGAGAGAGAGAGAGAGAGAGAGAGAGAGAGAGAGATTTGTATCATTTCATATTTTTCATCTTATTCTTCCTTCTCCTTCTCCAATAATCCTTCATTTTATCTGACAGTTGCATATTTCTCTTTCCGTCTATTGAACTGGTGTTATGGTTGGACACCTTGTTTAGTAGGCTTCAGTTGGAGGGGAACTAGTGGTGAATTTGAAAAAAAAAAAGTACTCCTACATGGTGCATAAATGGAGAGAAATCACTCTCAAACGAACTACCTTTGTTTTGCAAGGAATAGAAATGAAAACGTTATAATATTTTCATCGATCGAACCTTTCAACTTATGTACAAAGTTATGAAGGGACATCTTTGGCGGAACCTCAATTTGATCATAATATAGATTCTGTTTGTGTGAACTACAACTACAGGATTAATTCAAACGTCTACTAATTAGATACTAAAACTCTAGGAATCTGCTATTAGCATTTTTGAATTATTTGATTCTTCTTAACAGTCAACCAGAGCTCGTTATTCCAAGGTCTTTTTGCCTTGTAAAAATTAAAGCACCTATAACCTTTTTCATAATTGTGGAAGGTTCCCTCTTTGAGAGGATAATATACCAGGGTCTAAGTTTATAGAATATTATCCCTGCTATTTTTTTATTTTTTTTTTTTTAAATTTTTTTTTATAGTTTTCAGTTTTTAGCCTCAATCTAGTTTTGAATAGAATATTTTCGCTCTCTCTCAGCCCACACTGGATACTACAGCTAGGATCTCTTCAGGTCTGGCCCTGACTCCCAATAAGTGGGAAATAGGCTCGATTCGGGGTTCCCCAGACTGCGTGTGTCTGTATTGTACATAAAGTATGAATGTATCATAATTTTTTGTATTTTAATTTAAATTTAATTTTATTTTGATAATTTTAAATAACTATTAGTTCTGTTTTTAAGAAGATTATTTGTTTTATTTTTACTTTTTTATTATTATCAGCTGTGTGTATGTTGTATATATGGTATGAATGAATACATTTATCTCTGCACCTCTTGCTCTTTACTGAGGCAGTTGGTACATTTATTTATTTAAATAAAAATATAATATTACTGGATATACTTTTTTACCAAAATATGTATTGTACATTCTTCCTCTCTACATTGACACGCTAGAGTAATTTTTTTAGAGAGATAGATCATTTCAACCTCTTCGACATAGGAGAAGAAATTTCTTGAGAACTAACATAGTAAATTATTTTTATAATAAGATGACTAAACGCTAATTGGGGAGCCAAAACATTGTTATACTGTGAACTACACATACTATATCTTACACCACTTGGGAAAGTGTTACCTGTTAGAAAAACTTATTTTATTGCATTTAGAAGCACTACTAACACACTAATTGACATTAAAAGTGAAACGGATTATACCGAAGTTTTTTTTAATTTTTTTCACAATTCATATACTTTTGTAATGCAAACAATTTAAACCTATGTCGGTATCATATCCGGAATATGAAATAATACGCCTATATCAGCAACACTTAAAGATTAATAGAATTGTTCCTTTTATATTAGCATAAACAGACCCGATTTATGGCCTCAATAACAGTTTTACTTCAGAAGCTTAACATTTAAAGGTTGTTTCCTAATTATGATATGATTATTTTGAACATTCTCATACAGATTCTAAATATTATTGGTATTATGTTAGTCTTAAATCTTTCTATTACATAGTCCGTCCATCACTATTTCTACAAAATATAAAAGTAACTTACATTTCCTTTTCCAAAAAGATACAAATTCGGGCTATTTGTTCCGAAATCGAGTTCCAACTTAAGATCCACAACGGGATAGAGGATTTCGTAAAGTGTCCTTAAGTCTTCACATATCTTTCCGATCTTCAACTTTGGAAAATCTCTCTTCAGGAAAATGTTTTCAATGTCATATTCTTCACTAGAAACTTCAAACACCAAATACACTGCCAGAAGAATAAACAAGTTTAAAATCATCATTTGATTTGACTGTATATTTAGTTCGCTGAACGAATGAATACTTTATCAGCTTATTCAAACAAAGCCTTCGTTACGTCAGGTTTCATAATTCACCAATTAATCACAGAGTATTATAGGTTAATACCTAGCGCAGAAATCTGTCATGTGTTTAAACGTGGATATTAGAATCGGTAAATGTCTAACAGTAACAATGCTGTAATTTCAAAATACATGCGTATTATTAAAAACTTAATAATTTAGGTTCGTTCAAAGATGCCTAAAGGATATCCCATAAAATAAAAAAATATCACTGATTAACTAATAATTTTTTCAGCAACAAACTTTAACTTTTTCTTGATTAAAAAATATTTTGTAAAGCTGTTAAATATTTTATTTCATAGAATCTCCTTTATGCATCTTTGAAAAACATAATTGTTAAGTTCTAAATACTCCACAATAATTAATAAAACTATTTTATTCATTAATTAATTTTTTTTTTCTAATCCTCTATTTATTTATTTATTTATTTTTTATTTCTCATTTCTACTTTTTTCTCCTAATTTAGTTATACTACTGATGTGCTGATTTAACTAATCTCAGCCAGACAATTGTACCTTTTACTGTGCACTTTAATTATTCTTAGGGGACAGTCTGTCCCAGAATAAAGTTTATTTTTCATTTCATTTATTTTATTTACAAGCATACAAAAACTAGAGTTTAGGATCTTGGATTGCCTCTCGGCATTTGAAGATCGGTGTCCTCGGCTGCTGGTGGGTCCTATGTAGACGGATGGTCTAATTTTTGTCTATGATGAGCGAGGAGTCACTCTGGTGGTGGTTATTAATTAATAATTTTTTTTTTTTTTTTTTTTTTTTTTTTTTTTTTTTTTTCCAAGTCCCTATGGCTAACAAAAGTTTCGATTCATTCTTCATTATGATGATTCTGCTTCTTTTACTGCACCAAGGTGCATTTTAAGAGGGTTCTGAAGAGAGCAGTGGTTTGGAGAAAATAGTATTATGAGTAACTATCTAGTGATGGGGTTTTTGGGCAAAGTAATTAAATTAGGAAAATGTCGCAGATAAGCTATCGCGAGCGATTCAAGTGAACGAGAATGAGAGAGATAAAGGAGAATATTCAGGTGATATTCGAGAATTCATTAGAAAATAGAAATCAGAGGGAGGAGGTTAACTGACAACACAAGACGAAGCCGAAAAACAGGACGATGGGGAGACAAGTGCTTTAGAAGACAGACCGGCAGACATGGAGGAAGGCGACACTATTATTAATTATTGACGAAGACAAATTATTTTAAAGACGAGGACTATAGGTTTGATGAAAATCGAGTGCACGTAGCATAAGTGCTGGATGTTCCATTAAGACCATATGGTCTCAACCAATTCGATAAGAACAAACCATGAAAGCAGTTAACGATTCCTCGAAACCAGGGAAATGATACCACTTGTACGTAGGGAATAACACAGTGTGGGATACAATCCGGCGGATAAGGTGAGAGGTGGACGATAGTTCGATAATGGGAACCTTCGGGAAAAACTAAAACGAATGGATATGGAATAGCATAAGAACACGCCGGGACAACAGTGCCCATCTCCACATTTTCCACCTGGAAAAGGGGCTGGAACCAAACGAAGCCATGTCAAAAGCAATAGTGACATAAAATCATTCTGTGCACTCGGCGACAGGGTTCACTCCTTTAGAGGTACTCTTCGGACAACGAGAGTGATGGCGCACAGTGGGCCAAATGAGCAAAAAACTGCTTAAAATACATTTTTTTAAAGTTTTTTTTCGGTTAAATTTGCGACAAATATGTGTTTACTAAACCTTAAAGCTAATAGAGCTTGAATTACAGAGAGTTTTGTTGATTACTTAACAATGGGGAGCCTTCAGAGTAAAAAATGGCGAAAAAAAGGAAATTTATCATCATCATCATCATCATAATCTGTCCCTCTCTCTACCGCTGTGCAGTGTGGGGATTCCCTCTATAGAGCTTGACCCAAGTGTCCCTTTCTTGAACCAATTCTCTCCTCCTGCTCCAGTCCAGCCCTCGCTTCCTGAACGCCTCCCGCACGCCTTCCTCCCAGGTGATCCGTGGTCTTCCTCTTGGTCTTCTTCCTTCTACTCTCGTCTCATACGTTATCCTGGCCGTTCTCTCCGTGCTCATCCTCAAGAGGTGCCCAAACCATCTTAATTTATTTTCTTCAAGAGTGGTTTCCACCGCCTGTACCTCGAGGTTCGATCTTATTGTAGAGTTACGGATCCTATCTCTCCTGGTCCTTCCTTCAACTTTTCTTAGGTATCTCATTTCCATTGTCTCGATCTGCCCTTTGTGTTTTGAGGTAAGGGTCCATGATTCAGAGGAGTAAGATAGGATGAGCAGGAACGTAGACTTGTAGACGGATATCTTGGTCTTCTTCGTCACCTCCCTTCTGTTGAGAAAACCTTTCCGGATTGCGTCGAACAGTCTACCAGCTGCTCCCAGCCTTTGCGATACCTCTCCATCGATATAACCGCTTTCGTTGATCCAGGCACCTAGATATTTGAAGTCCTGCACCTGCTCCAGAATAGATTCCTTTAATCTCAATTTTCTCATAATACGGTGAGGACGTCTTCCTATTCTCATACATTTCGTCTTATCTGGATTAATATCCATATTTATGCTTATCAACTCTTCTTGTATGATATTTACGTTGTGTTGTAGGTCCCGGTCATCCGCAGCGAACACGACGAGGTCATCAGCAAAAGCGAGAACTGTAAGCAAAGCAGGCTGAAGGTTCCTATGCCCTAGTTGAAAACGCCGCAATCCGGGTTTGGCTCTCTTCAGCACCTTATCCAGCACCAATATGCAAAGCAGGGGGCTTAGGCTGCACCCCTTACGTATTCCCTGCGTCGTCTCAAATTCCTTGGAGGTGTGGTGGCCAGTCCTTATAATATTTCTTGTTTTTTGGTAGAGACTCCTGACTGCCAGAATCGTGCCAATATCCACTTGCTTTTCCGACAGAGCTCGCTCTATATCCTCCTTTTTGACTCTGTCGAATGCCTTTTCTAAATCCACGAAGCAGACAGAAAGTTCTTTACCTTTCTCGATGGACTTCTCCATGACCTGCCTCAAAGTAAAAATCAGGTCTTGCGTACTCCTCGAGTTTCTAAATCCATACTGCTCCTCTCCTATCTGGCATTCGACAACACTTCTTACCCTTGCTTCAAGGATTCTTGAATAAATCTTGCTTGGCACACTGAGCAGAGATATGCCTCGATGGTTATTGCATACTCTATTGTCTCCCTTCGTGTAAATAGGCACCACCACAGCGATCTCCCAGTCCTTCGGTATCCTTTTCTTTTTCCATACTAAATTTAAGAGATGGAGAAACATTTCTTCACCTTTGCTGCCCATGTACCGGATCATTTCGGGAGTTATTTCATCCAGCCCTGCTGATTTACACAGCTTCATCTTCGAGATAGCCTCCTCCAGTTCCTCCTCGCTGATGAAATCGTCTTCTGCATAATCTAACTCCGCATTATTAGTCTCATCTGGACTAACGTCTCTTCCCTCCAGCAGCTCCCTGAAGTACTCTCTCCACCTCTCCATTATATCTTTTTGCTGCCATAAAATCCTTCCTTCCTTGTCCTTAATTCCTTTGAGCGAATCAGATCAGATCTTTCCTTCCTCATTTCTTTGATGACTTTGTAGAAGATGGTAGGATGGCACGAGATTCAGATCACCCATGGGATAGTGATGACGTAGAGCACAGCTGGTCATCATTCAAGAAAATCATTCTTGATGCCTCTAGACTGGTATGTGGAGAGAAAAGAGCAGGATCCGGCTTTAAAGGAAGTCCGTGGTGGACCGATGATGCGAAAAAGAAGGTTCAAGAAAAGAAGAAAGCATAGAGGGACTTCCTTAGCCAGAGAACACATGCAGCATATGAAAGGTACAAGGAAAAAAGGAAGGATTCCAAGATGGCAGTTCTTCAAGCCAAACAAAAATCATGGGAACATTTTGGTCGCAAAATGGAGAAAAATGCAAAAGAGAACCAAAAGGAAATTTATTTTTAATAAATTTTCATTATTAATCGCCATTATTTTATTTCAATTTCGTTATTAATATATTGGTTTCTATTTTTTTTAACTTGGTGGAGTACAAACCGATATGATTTTGAAAATTAACTAAGCCAAATTTTGACGATTCTCCGATTATTATACATCCTACAGTTTTTGTTTATTTTTGTGTCTGTTCTCCCTCTAAGAAGGGTTTAGCGTTGGAATTGAAGAGACACAAAGAGAAACAAAAACTGTAGGATGTATAATAATTGGAAAATCAAAAAGTCAAAATTGGGCTTAGTTAATTAACAAAATCATCTCGGTTTGTACTCCACCAAGTTCAAAACAATAGAAACCAATATATTAATAACTATTAATTATACTCAAAATTTTATTGAGTATAATTGTGTATGTTAAAAAAATATTTATTCTATTACAAATTTATTATTTCAATTTAGTAGTTGTATTTTTTTACTGTATTTGTTTTTAATGAAAGCTTATATAGCGTTTTTTTTATTATTGTAGTATTATTATTGTTTGTTCGGTTAATTGTTTTCTTATATTTGTGTTAATCCTTGAAATTCTGTTAATAAGTCTCTTGTAGTATATATTTGCAAGAATTGAATGATTTCAGAAAATATTTATATCTCATTAGAATTTATATACTTTCATTTTTCTGAATTATTAGTGTCATGGATTTAAAAAAAAAAAAAAAAAAAAAAAAAAAAAAAAAAAAAAAAAAAAAAAAAAAAAAAATCATTTTATATATAAACGAGACCAAATATTAAAATCTTTTAATAATAAACCAAAAGATTCTTTTTACTTGAAACTTTTTCCGAACAGTAACGACTCAACAAGGTCGGCCGAACATCAGCGACAGTGGAAAGAGGGGCCTGTTCTGGACAGCTCGTGTCCAAGGAATGAAATATACCCAGGAGCCTCTGCTTCTTTCTGGAAATATACAACCTTCATCATGATATTACCTTCAATATAGTGCATAATTTCACCGTAACTCCTTATCAGTCTCGAACATCCAATTTTTTCTTTAAATTTAGGCTTCATAGTTCTTTAAAATAATTATTTTTTGAGATTTTATTAAATGGAATTAAATCTAATTTTAGTAGCGGATCAGCAACTTAATATTATTTGTTTACGTAATTATTAAACATAAATTACAAATACGTAAATACGTTGTTACAAAATATATCTTATTTGTGTATATATATGTATACAGGATGAGTACCTCTCCAGATCAAAGGATCTTATGTTATTACATTTATTTACTCATTTTTATTATTTATTATTTATTTTATTAGATTTTCAACGTAACGTTAAAACCCAACGATAATGAATATAGACCTCAATTTTACCGTTAGCTTCTGAATGCAGATTGTGTTGAAGAATACCACTTTTTGAGGTACATTTTATGGGCACGTGAGTCTGTTTTTATAGGGGAAGGCATTTTGTAACTATCCATGTGTATCGTTGGTTTATATTTGCGTTGCTTTCAATGCAACGAATTGGAATAGATAGGCATAGGTCTGCGGCATTTTTCTTCGTTTTTGATCTAGTTTCACCCATTTTTTTTTTTTTTTACATTAAAAGGTACTCACCCGTATGTAACTTACGATGATAAAAAAAAAAAAGGAAAAGGGGCGTAATGAACAACTCACAATGTCTAAATAATAACTGATTTGTCGTCGATTCTAATGCTCTATTTACATATTAACATTGTTTAGATACCCAACTCTAAGGTTTTTTTTTTTTTTTTAATCTTTTATTAATTGAAATTTACAACTGTATTAGAAAATACATCCAGTAAATATGCTGTATACAATGCAATATTATAACATGATTAAGACTTGTAGAGGAACTACCCATTGGTAGTACTCTAATGAAATTTACAAAAGAAGAAGATCCCGAGGCCATCTTCTTTTCAGGCGCCTCGGAGGATTGCCAGGAATGGAATGGGAAGCAATTTGTGCAACAAGTGGATTTGGATGCGGAGTAAGTTTATTATGAAAGGAGAGGTATCTGGTTCGAGCCAAATCAGCGACATAAGGGATATTAAGGTCATTGGGGATTACTTCATTTGTAACAAAGTAAGGAGCATTAAGGATTTTTCGAAGGATTTTGGATTGGATGCGGGAAGAATTCGATGGTTTAGTGGATCCCCATAACTCTATACCGTATGTCCAAAAAGGTCTGATAATCGTCATATAGATTAGTTTCTTATAGTGAACGTTTGTCAAGAAAGTGTTGTAGCAGTCGAAATCGACGTGCAGCTTCTTGTCTTTTCAATCTTATATGAGGTTTCCAGGTAAGTCTCTTGTCCTGATGAAATCCAAGGTATCGTATTTGTTCTACATTATTTAGCGGTACATTATTAAAGGATACAGGAGGACAGGATGAGGTAGGTTTTCGATGGAGGGTAAAGGCTATTTGTTGGGATTGGCTAGGATTTATCTTAACTCTCCAGTTATGACACCATTCATCAAGGGAAGTGATATGTGACTGGAGTGTCTGGGATGCAGCAAATGGATCTTCATTGACTGATAACACGCTGGTGTCATAGCATAGGTTGTGAGGATAGTATTAGGATGGGTTGGGATATCAGCTGTATACACTGTATACAGTGTATATTTCATCAAATTACAAGGTTGTGTATTTCCAGAATGAAGCAGAGGCTCCTAGGTATAGTTCATTCCTTGGACACGAGCTGTCCAGAACAGGCCCCTCTTTCCACTGTTGCTGATGTTCACCTGCCATTGTTGAGTCGCTACTGTTTGGAAAAAGTTTCAAGTAAAAAGAATCTTTTAGTTTATTATTAAAAGATTTTAATATTTGGTCTCGTTTATATATAAAATGATTTTTTTTTTTTTTTTTTTTTTTTTATCCATGACACTAAAAATACAGAAAAATAAAAGTACAAAAATTCTAATGAGATATAAATATTTTCTGAAATTATTAAATTCTTGCAAATACAGCAAACATACTACAAGAGACATATAAACAGAATTTCTAGGATATACAAAAATATGAGAAAACAATTAACCCAAGAATCATTAATAACACTACAATAATAAAAAAAAACGCTATAACAGCTTTGATTAAAAATAAATACAGTAAAAAAAATTCAACTATTAAATAGAAATAATGAATTTGTAAAAGAATAAAATTTTTTTTAATATACACAATTATACTAAATAAAATATTGAGTATAATTAATAGAAATAAATACAGTAATCGTATTCTTGTGAATTGTCAACAGATAATTTCTTGTCATCTATTTGGTTAAATTACTGCGAAATCGAATAAAGCTATTGACAAATAATGATCCTGTTAATTTTAGAAGTTTATCCTGAGAATTTTACAATTTTTTTACGTCTGACTGAAGCGTGAGCAGATGTTAGAACAGGAGAACTTTTAATGAATTGAAGGTTCACAAATTTTCAAATCAAAATCAGGAATAAGAATTGGTAAATCAGGAAATTGGCAAATAAACATATCGCACACGTATTTCAAAAGTGAAACAACTCAAAAATATTTATTATTAATTTATCCTCATATTTAAGTTCTATAAAATTTCAAAAATGTATTGAATTTACTTTGAAACCAACCTGATTCATCTCACTTGCAATTGGGTTTAAATAATTCAGATAAGACTGAATTTCGATATTTCATACAAGGCTGTGAGAATTTTAAAATTTTTTTAAGCAGGTTTTTCTATAATTTTTGAAATAATAATAAAAATGAACAATTGGCGTTTTGAGTTTTTATGAGATGTTTTCCGTCAATAAACTAAATGAAACAACAACAAAAAATGGTTCTAAAGTAAGAGCTTGTTTCAATTTAGAAGGGAGGGGATCATAGAAGGTGTTAGATTGATTTAATCGGTTGAATTGAATAAAACATTGCTTGAAAGAAGTTTTTGATTTGATGGATATCTCCTTACATATTAGGAAATTTTAGATATTTCTCCAATTTAATATTTTGAAGTCTTTCAATAAGACAGGGATTCATAACCTGTACCCAACTACTAAAACCCCTACGGATTTAAGTATTAAAATTGCAAAGCACTGCTAAACAGACACACGTTTTCACAAAAGGTTTCATTCTTTTAATTCAATAATAACACCAGCACCTAATAAACAGTAGTCTCGACTACAAAACTATACACACAGATCTAAGAATACCAGCAATCAATGAAAACTTGTGGGACGGACTAGAAACCGTTTCATGGTAAATTAATTGGACACCCAAAAAAAGTCAATTGGACAAAACAAAAGAAACTGGATGAAAAACCACTAGGTACCATCTATCATCATGCCTAACAAGCCATTTGTCATATATTTATATTTTATATATCTGCTGGTTTTTGTATTTGAAGGGTGAGTATATTATTATAAAAATAGTTATTTAATATTCATTAAATCAGCTGTTAATTTTATATCGTCGACTAATAAAACGATCACATTTTTTGAATTTCTCAGAAACGTGATTGTTAGCTGGAGCTTTTCATTCAGAACAAAAATACCTGCAATCAAATCAATATTTAATCTATAAATGGGTTTGGGCAGGGGCGACAGTGTTCCCAAATGCACAATATACCAACCACCGAGCTACATCCATTCTCCTTTCCCTTGCAGCCAATCCCAAATTGAAAATATCATTCATCTGTTTGTTCTATACACGGGGATGCAATTGAATCCGTTATTGAATTCGACCTTAAATTAAATCTTTTCCTAAATTAAATGCACTGCGCATTTCATACTACGCAACTATTTGTAATGTGTTGCCTACAAGTGTACCAATTTTCTCTGTTCATAAACATGAGAAAATTTATGCCTGTAAAAACTGTTTTATAGTTATTACTGCTTGTTGTTTTATTAATTACTTCTTCTATATACTTATTAGATTGCAATTATTTAGATAATGCTATAATATATATTTATTTATATTATTATTGCAGTATTCAAATAATCTAATTCGAATAATTACGTATTAAATATAATTAATGATAATTATAATTTTAAATAAATTTTATAAAATAAATTCATTCGAATTGCCCAGGAAAAATTATCCACGAAGTCCAACGGATTAGTAAGTTGCAGATGCTGAGAAAAAGTGGATAGCACTATAATTGAATAATCTCTCATCAATATAAACTAATGCGTCAATAAATTAAAACTTGATTATATTACCTATAGCTGGTTCTATAGCTTACTGAAAATTTTTTAAAAGCAGTTTCTCCCATACTCGCCCAAATCTATCATATATATATATATATATATATATATATATATATATATATATATATATATATGAATATATATTTAGTTGACATTTCGAAAATATTCACACTACTCTATAATATATAGGCATATATAAGGTGTAAATATACTCCTAATTCTAGATTTTGTTTTTTATTTTTATAACAAGATTCCTAAATGTGAGATCAAGATTAATATTTTTTTTGATCCTGAATAATTTATTGATTGAATTTTCTTTACAGCGCATTTAACACAAAAATAAGTGTATCTCGTAAAATTAAGCTGATAACTTCCTTATAATAATTACTTTAATATTCATGTATTTTATTTTTAATCCTGTATATAATCATGAACATCGTTGATGTAGGAAAATAAGTTAGTAGCCATGATTAAGAGTATGCCCTGTGGAATTCCCTCTGGCATGAGGTTATTAAAAATTCATGAACTGAGAGAGAAAAAATCTCTAGGTCCTGCATCCCTCTTCTTTTGAACCAGGGAGTCCCTGTGATGTATCATTTAAAATGTGGGAGAGAGAATATATTCATTTAGAATATGTTCCATTTCTGATGACTTTGATCGCTGTTATCATTCTACATTTTATTTAATAATTAATGTGGCCGGGCCTTTCATTATTATTTTTACTTATTGCCCACTTATGTATATATGCATATATATAACTACTATAGATTATCCTTAGGTAATAAAAAAACAATACAATTGGGTATTATTTTGTAATAGTTTTACTTACAACACATGTTAGTCCAGTCAATCTAGATGAAAAATGGGCAATCAGAGGAACTAAAAATACTAGTTTTTTTCAGAAATGCCTAGGAGATGATCCTCTGAACAAGAACAAATAAAGTCCCCCCAAATCCCTGTGCCGCTGGGGGGAAGGGAGCTTTAGATGTTCCATTTTTAGGTTTTTCACTTATAATTCGAAAAAGGTGCGTTGCATTGAAAACGTGTATCAGTACAAAATTAAAGCTTACTAAATTTGCTACAAGTTTAGTCGTTTACATTTTTACAAAGAACTAGACCGATTCCGTGCTACCGGCTCCGAAAAAGATGTAATTTTCGAAAAAATTCTTTTTCACTCGTTTTTTTAATATATTTTTGTCTTCTAGATCGTTCATTATTCATTCATAGTCCATTTTAAAGGAAATTTGTCAGGATTAAACTTTTACAGCATTAAATTCCCTATAAGGATATATATTATTCGTTTTATATTGAACAGGTTGCATTTTATAATAAGATGTAAATAAAATTAAACATGTAAACGAAAAATCTTGATTTCCAAATTAAATTTTGATGTTCCATTAAACGGAAATATTAACAGCTAAAATTTATACAACTGCTAAATTACACTTAGCGGAAAATGGCATTTTCAAAACTAGTGTGCTCAAACCCTCCATCAAGCATTTCTCAGCGAAAACACGTATACCTCCGAAACTATTTGATCGTTTCATAACTTATTTCTTCTATCTAAAAGCTGGTTAAATTTACTATTAGACCCTACATACGAAATTTTGATCAAGTACTGTAAAATACACATGCTAGGACGCTAAAAAACGCGTACTGTTGTGTTATCCAAGTTTTTTGCCACATTCTTCGCTATAACTCCAAAAATACTCGTCTAATCCAAAATTAATTTTGTTCATATCAAACCTGGTTGAATTTGCTATCAGTCCTCGTATACAAAATTTTGAATCGATGCCGTAAAATTATATTTGATATTTAAAAAAATTGTTTTTAGTGACATTTGACCTTGAATATCTAATTATTCTAACATGCTGAGGTCGGTATCTTTTCACCCCTTATTTATAATGCCAAAACAAAGGTATATGCAAAGATTTGGCTTCATTGCTTCCTAATGTCAGGCTTCTCTTGTCTATAATTTGATATATAAGTTGGTTGGCTGGAAGTAAGTACGTCTAATGACAGTTGATAAACAACTGATGTTCGTACCTCTTGGAGTGCATAGTTGCAAACCCTAGTACAGATATTTAGCTTTATAGTTCTCTCCAGGCAAAAAAGAACTACCAAGAGCTTCAAAGATGTTTGTAAAGATCTAGTTTTTAATTATATACTTTGGGGGAGGGGCAATGATGGGCAGCTATCGTCATGTTCTTGTGTTTGATCTGTAAGTGTACTCCTATGATTTCTATTTGGGGAGTAGAGTCAAAATGAATGGGAAAATGTTTTAGTGTTAATTTAACTGCAATGGCTGTACTTCCGTGAGTTTTGTTTCAGGATTTTCTGTTCAGTACAAAGTATATCCAGAGACGATAAGTTTATTGCGAGGTGTCAGATGTGTTTCCGTCAGTAAAGCTACCGTTTTCATTCCATAGTAGGATTAATAAATAGCTCAGAGACAGAGAATTAGGGGCCATGTTGGTCTCATAAGGTCGGTATTATTTATTTCAATTTAGTAATGAGGCTGATAAGGCGTCGAACAAGGTTGTTAAGATTATTTATAACTAGAGACCGCATTTTAGTGCAGTAAAATACTCAAAACATGCAAAATCGTGCAGTAAAAAACTCAAAATATGCAAAATCGTGCAGTAAAATTACTCAAAACGTGAATTTAAAAACTTAATACATGCAGCAATCCATTTATTTACACAAATATGCAAAACTTAACCAGGCTTGAATAAACTTAAGGACATTTCGACAAACTTTTCGTTTTAGAGTTAATTCAATCTAAAATACTTAAAAATTTGGGGAAAAAAGATGAAAATAATAGTTAATTAAAAGAAATATAAAACATCTTTAATAAAATTTCCTTTTAGGTGGAATTAAAATATAATTTAATGTTTTTGAAAAAAAAAATTAGTTTTTAAAAACTTCGTGAAAATGTTCGACATCATAAATTTCAAAATATTTCACAGTAAAATGTCACTTAATAAAATGTTCTTAAGCTAAGAAAAGGAACGTTCTACATCTATCGACGTAAGGACAATTTTTGTAGCATGGGATTGTGGATGGATCCAGATAATCAGCTTCTATTTCCTTTCCGTTGATACAATAATTTATTTTTTTTTTTTTTAACGAATGTAACCGGTTTTTTTCTCAAGGATTTGCTTGAATTTCGAAAACAGGCATCTTCCCTTTCTTTTTCAATTCGTTTTAAGCTTTCTTCGAGAGTTTCAAACAAATATCAGCTCTGGATATTCATTTGTCCATTGTTTCAATTTTGTAGACGTTTTTGGCATTTTCAAAGTTGATAGTTTTAAAATCTTGTCAACAATTAGCCCTTTGTGCTAAATCAGGAGTGGGGAATGAAATGGGAAGCGGAGAGTAAACTTTTCTGAGGAAACGTCTCAGTTCTAGGAAGTACGTCGATCTTCAATGTTTGCCTAAATCCTCAAAGCTCCCAAACCAATACGATCATTTAAAAGTAGTAGGTCACAAATACATTTGATTTATATTAAGCGACTTTTTACTTTCAATTTAAAACTAATTAACCTATTTATTATAAATAATTGTTATAAATGCTGCCTAAGGCCCAATTCACACAGAACGGACGTGGCGCGGACGTGGCGCTTTTGCGTCTTTTCCACATTAGTCCTATTATAAAAAGGTCCGCGCCACGTCTCCGCCTCGTCCGTTCTGTGTGAATTGGAACGTTTGTTTAATAGGAGTGGCGCGGAAGAGACAAAAGTCCGCGCCACGTCTCTTTGCCGCCACTCGTGGCGTACAAGAAGGGGCACGCCACTTCCTCACCCCTCGAAAAAAAAAAAAAAAATTAAATGTGATGATTCATCCCTTTTAAATTGTTGATATATATGTATGTAACTTCAATATCAAATTTTATCAAAGTTGTTTTTATATCCGATTCACCCTCTCTCCCAAAAAAAAAAAAAAAAAAAAAAAAAAATTAAATGAGTGATGATTCACCCCTATTAAATTGTTGGTATATATGTATATAACTCCACTATCAAATTTTATCAAAGTTGTTTTTATGTCCGATTCACCCTCGCCCCCCGAAAAAAATAATAAATAAAATCAGTGATGTTTCACCCCTGCTAAATTGTTTGTATATATGTATGTAACTCCACTATCAAATGTTATTAATGTTGTTTTTATGTCCGAAGAGACAAAAGCGCCACGTCTCCACCACGTCCGTTCTGTGTGAATTAGGACTAATAATCCTAAGTCAAATTTTCAGAAAATAAATGTTTATGTGAATAAAATTAGATAAATTTGATTCAATTGTGCAATTTCGTGCAGTAAAACCCGAATTCGTGGAATTAAGCTTAAAAAGTCAAATTTGTGCAATTTCGTGCAAAATAAAATTTAAGAATAAGAATCCTTAGGCTATAAATGAGATAACTACTCGGGTTAGATAGCGCTAAATCAAAGCGAGCGCTAAATCAAAGCGAACGATAGTAAATGTTAGCACTATCGATAGGCCGATACACAGAAAGTTTTTTCGATAGTTGCTTCTTTTTTTTTCCAAACTATAGTAATAAACAAATATCTTCGAATAGTTAATTTCAAGAGTCAAGTGTGCTCCTTGAGCCACATATTTCCCGAAAAAAAAGCATTTCTGCTTTCCTCTGATTGATGACAATTAGCAAACAGTGCCTGCACTGTACTTACATGATTCGTGCCTGACCAAGTCTGTTGTGGCTGTACCATTATATTTGAGTGAAAATATTCTTCATTGTTCAATTCTGGAACATTGGGCTGCTGTTGTAGAGGGCGATTTTACAAGATGGGAACCTCCGGCTGAGGACGATTTTTGTTGCTGCGTTGACCTCGTAATTCTCTGTAGGTCAGGCATTCTCTGTAATTAGCAGGGTGAGCGCCTTCGCAATTCGCACATTTTGATGGTATTTCTCCAGGCTTTTTGGCATATTAATGTCTTATGGGCTTGGCAACATCGTACGCACCGAGGCTGATTGCAATAGCTTTTTGTGTGACCAATGGCCTGATATCTTGCACATTGTGGAATATCTCGTTTTTTTCACGGTCCTTCTATCTTGACGTGAGTTTAATACAGAAATTCTATTCCATAATTTTTTTTCATTGCATGACATTTTTGATGTCTACGATTTGTAGTAGGGTTTTTGTTCTTGCTGAAATAGCATTTGTAATATTTATTTCTTTTTATCCATTTCTTAACAATCTATCTTTTATAATAGAAGGAGTAGTAGTGGTGTAAACATTTTATAAATTATTCGGGTATTTTTTCTTTAGCTAGTAGTGAAAGTCTGTGTTTACTTGTTTTAGGCTTCTGACAGCACTAGGCTTCAGAATAGGTAACTACAGAAAAGCACTCGTAAATGAGTGACATGGTTTTCTTTAAACACAAACATATATATATACATACATATATATATATATACCATATATATATATATATATATATTATATATATATACATATATATATATATACATTTAAATAATATCATTTGGGCCTTATTGTTAACCCCTTACGTATGAACCTTGAAGTTTAATAAGATGAAAGAAGTGTATTGCTTCTTATACCAGAAGCTTAAAAGTTGATATAGTTTAACGATTATAAAAGAAGAAATAAGGAAACTGAAAACAAATACGAGATCAAGTTTAGATATACTAGTTTATGACTATATCTTTCCATATCTTTAATAAAGGAACAATCTTAAAATCCTTAGCAAAACACTTGGTTCAGAAGATTAAAATTTAAGATATTACGTTACTGATAGCAGATAACAAATATAAAATAATATCGTTCATTCCTATAAAAATATATACTAGTTTCTTCAGTAGAATTTATTTATAAATATATATATATAAAAAAAAAAAATATTACTGGTTTTACTTAGGATGCGCCATATTGCTTAAATAATATAATAAAATCTCGTAAAAAAGTCTATTGTTATATTTCATGTTTTTACGTGTCTTCCGTTTAAACATTGAATTAACAAAAAGATCAGATCGACGCAGAGCTCTGCTGAGGTATGGTTTTATCTGATCAGGAGCAATCCGTTCAGCATTTTCCTCAAAGTTTACTGCTGCCTGATGTAATCCAGTGTTTTCGATTGTAAGTGTATCTACTATCATTCTGTCACTACCCCTTGTCATAAATAGAGATGTGACAAGAGTGCCGCCAAGTACTCTAACCATCGTCCTAAAAAAAACAAAAAAAAAAAAACAATTCCGATTACATTTTAACAAGCTACTTTTGTCTATCATTTAGATAATAATGATTATATCGACCCTACAACTACAAAATATAGAATGAGAAAATACTCGTTTGTTTTTGCATGCAAACTTTAGCGATTCGTAAAATTAATTTGGCATAATCAAAAAGTTTGTATAATCGACCCTTAGACAGGGTTATTTCTCTTCTATACTGAGTGAATTCAGATTTGAGAATTCGCTGAAACGTATATCGGTCCTACAGTCAGGTGTGTTTTTTCACATTCGATAATTTGAATTTATAGGGACGATAAACAAAGAACTGTAGCAACTTTAAAACATATGTTTATTTGCAATGAAATAATCTGTTCTAAAATTTTGAATGTATTTCAAAATTGCCTCAAAGAGAATCCTAAAGCCATGTCCTACAATTTACCTTTCTTCAGCTTACAGTTTTTCACATCACATCTTAATCTAACACAATCTGAATAATATAACTTCATAGAATATTATTACTGCAAATATTTTCTTTCAAAATAATGTCCTTTTCCTCAAAAAACGTGACTGCACTTACTTCATTATTAATTGTTCAAAAATCCACATTTTACATATTAAACAATATTAATAATCTGTATTGTTTTCGTAGCTGATAAATAAGGTTATTATATTTAAAAATTGTCTTATGTTTATTAACAGAAACACTGTTATCTGGTATCAAATCAAGGGGGCCGGTATAGAACACAAGTACGTTCATTTCTTACTAGTTTTCGAGCACTAATATTAATTACCACAATACCAGAGAATATCAGTGCAACGTTTATTCTTTATTGTTTAATGAAAGGTTTTAGTAATACCTGCAATTTTTTAAGTTATAAACGAAACCCAGAACCTTTGGAATATTTATCTCCTTGAGTAAGACTTTGTAAAATGATTTTTATATATATATACCTATTTAATTTTAATAAATTTAATAAATAAATATTAAAATTAAAATTTGATTGGAGGAGAATGTTTGGGGGGGGGGGCAAATAAACCAAAACTTTTTGAACCTTTTTCAGATTTTGGAAAGAAACATATAAAGAAATACTTCCAATCGTAAAATATTTTTTTTACAAAATTAAAGTTTATTAAATTGAGCGTCTAAAGACACCCCTTAAGCTGAATTTGATTTAGGCGTTTAGCCACAATTAATTGTTAAACATCGAAGAATTTTTCCAACGTTAAAAAGTTAGTTTTGGTCATGTTTAGGAGTCTATAACGCAGAAATGGCTAATTCAATCAAAATATATTATATACTAAAAGTTGTAGATCATTACATTTTGTGCAAGATAAGATTTTTAAAGTAAAAATTTTCCTAATTTGCCTAAAAAATTTTCTTGAACTATGAAAACGAAATATTGAACCACGGTAAAATATTATCGATCATTTAAAATTGTTTTCAAAATCATGGGTAATCTTACTATCTCGTAACAGTAAGATATCTTTTACGGTATACAAGAAGACATAATCCATAATGATTGCTGCGGAAAATTCCCAGTGTTTGCTATTAATTTAACAATTTTTTTGTTTGTTAGTTTCATATTCACTGTTTTTATTTAAGTAGTTACTGTTTATAGTTAATTAGTTATATGCC
The DNA here is from genome assembly GCA_003667255.2 of Euschistus heros. Classification (NCBI taxonomy): domain Eukaryota; kingdom Metazoa; phylum Arthropoda; class Insecta; order Hemiptera; family Pentatomidae; genus Euschistus; species Euschistus heros. The sequence goes on from RCWM02000028.1 coordinate 3,855,814, forward strand.
ATGTACATCAAAACAGATTATGGCACCATCTATTAATTATTTAATACAAAATAAAACTATATTTTGAAACAAATGAAACAAGCAATGGAAACAATGAGCTGCTATGTGCAGTTTTAATGTGTAGATTACACATTAAAATGACGATAAAACATATTTATTAAGACTTTTCTGATTTAGTACTTCATGGCATAAGATTTAACTGTTTAAAATGATATTTTATTGTTATTTAAAAATAATATATAAAAACTTTCAAGGTTATTACATGCTATAAAAAATTTTAATTGCCCAAACCATTTTTAAGAAATCCTTTTTCAAAGGTTTCTGAAAGTGAAAATCGGTAATATCATATTAAACCCTCTTACCTAAAGCAAGGTTATCACATATCAATACAGTAATTTCTTAAGCTATTAGAAGGTAGTGGGATCTTAGTAATCTAGTTTCAAGTTTTTTTAGATATTTGAGGAGTCCGAAGGCAAAATTTAAAACTAAAAATCTTACGTTTTTTTCTTTAAAATTGTTCCAGAATTTATTAAAAACTTAGTTTAAAACATTTAGATTGTTTCTAAATATTTTGGAACACTTAATAGTTCTTAAGGTTAATATAAGTTAAAAGGTTAATATTACAGAAATGTTTATCCGATTGGAATTTTATTCAAATAATGATAACAAAACTGAAATTATAAGAATTTAGAAAATTTGTTGAAAATTTCATGATTCATCATTGGACTCGTCATCGTAGAGTAGTTTACGAAGCATGCTCATAACAATAATCATTTTTTTTTCATGTTACATTCTGCTTGAATATAGCTAAACATTTTTGTTTATTTGTTTAATTAAATTAAATTAATATTTATTAAATTAATCATAATAACCACTTACCTTTGAGAATTATAGAAGATGAAATCAGCTAAAACCTCGGTATTTGTCAGATACGTATCATTTGTGATTTCCAATGAAGAACACTTTACCAAAATATCGGTTGGGCTAAACTCGATCTGGAAATACCAATTAATCATTTATAACAATGATATGGCATATCACTGGTGGTTGATCAAAAAGGCTTAAGTCTTTGAAAGTGAAGTGCATTATAGTAAAATGCAAACTTTTTTTTAAAATGCAAACTTAAACGCCTCAGAGGATTGCCAGGAATGGAATGGGAAGCAAGTTGTGCAACAAGTGGATTTATATATTATCTTAACGTTTTTAAGGTCTTTGTTTGATTTCATGACAAAATCATTTTCATAGATTGGAATTGGATGCGGGAAGAATTCGATGGTTTGGTGGATCCCCATAACTCTTATGACTTAAGCACATAGAAATTATGACTTAAGCACGTTTTCCCAAACACCAGTGATATAAAAATGCGTTATGAATCGTTTGCAAACTATAGAAGAGATGATATTCTAAAGTTATCGAATAAACTAGCTTTTTCAAGCAAAATACATATTTCTATAAGACCTTTACGAAGCAATTTAACTGTTATTTGAAAAACAAAATTCTACTAATTAATACAGAATACATAGAAAATATATACAACAAGGTAATTAGAAATATACCAAAAACTGTCGAAAGAAAGAAATGGACTCTCTTTAAAATTCTTTACATCGTATAAATATCTCAATCATTTAAAACTTACCTTTGCCTTGTTTAAAAGTACTGAATTCCCGGGATTAAAGTTCACAGGTATACTAATCGAACTTATTTTATTGATGAAGTTATAGTATTCCACCATATGTTCACATATTTCTTTAAACTTAAATCGATACCCAAAGCTATTCTCCAAACCCAGTAAAAAAAATAAAATTATAAATTTTAAGAACCACATCACACTGATAACCCGAAAACGCACTCAGGAATTATTAGCACTCTAAAGTAAAGTTTGTTCCAATTGATATTGTTTGTCTAGTGGCACCGTAATGCAGTATATCAGTAATGCCATAAATCTTATTTGATAAGAATAACTCTTGTAAATAGCAAAAATTTGTTCCGTAAGTATAACTAGTTACGAAATCGTAGCTTAGTTTCTTTGTGGAAAAATAGAACAGGATTTGCTAAAAGAGTTATAGATGGACGATATGGACAATAGTGGTGCTTGGTCATGCGAACGAAGAGGGAAAACAAGAATAACTCTAAACTTGCAACTCTACTATTAGCTGTAATCACCTAATCTGAGAAGGTTCTTGACTGTATAATCTTATAATTCAGAGAAATAAAAGCAAATACCACATATTTTTTTCCTTAGCCACTGTATATAAATTTCTATCCATAATATCTGAAATAGTTGCATCCATTAGAAGAATATATTTTTTTTAAATTTGTGAAACGTTTTAAAGAAGATGGTTAATAGACCATACCCAAAGTTTTCATTGATATTGTCTTGAGATGTGGCGGACTGAAAATATTTAATTTAAAGAGTACAGCTATATTTGCTTTTCTCCGTTTAGGTTTTAATGTCAGTTGAATATAATTCCGAAATAGTTTATAATAATTTGAATCAACCTAATATGTTACAGAACCTAAAAAAATTACCTGTGGTATATTATTTCATGAGAATTTAGGCTGCATGTGGACAGTATAAAGCGTTGAATTAATGGAATATATCGATTTGGCAATTCATATGCGCTTGAGATCTAATGTCACAGAAAAGAACAAGTACCTTGAAAATATTTAGGTAAGGGTAGAAGTTGGTAATCAATTTTTTTTTATTATTCAAAAGTTGTTTAAGTTTAAACCAATAAAACGAAGGTCACCTCATGGAAAACAATCAGACAGACTATGTCGCATATTAGAGATAACTTATCAAAGAAAATGAAAGGAGATCAATTTGTAAGTGAAAACTTAAAAAAAATAAATAAATAAATAAAAATTATTAGGATTGATTAATCAACAGCGATTTCTATTGGAATTATTTCATTTGAAAACTAGTTTCGAATGTTTAACATCATCAATTCTAAAACATACAAAATTTTCAAAACATCAGCACTTTGATACAAAGATTATATGTACCAAAGTTTTTGAAAATGCAAGACAAGATATCAACTATATTGTTACTCACCTGGGGAGGCTCATATTTCAAAAATATATTCACAGTGAGAGATATAAAAGAAAAAGATACCTTAATCACCTGAACATGGTAAGCCTTTCCTTCGCAACATAATCCAGGTGTTGGGCAGAGTTGAAAACAACGGGAGAATGTCTCCAAACCAAATAATTAAAAATAAAATGTATAGTATTTTTCATGAAACAAAAATAAAAATCTGTCAACGCATATTGCACATGTGGTATATTTCAAACTTATATTTTATACTATAAAATTAACATTATGATACGCAGTTTGCTAACTCCTCAAAGCCCTTGACAAAATATCTGGGAATATACAACCCTTCTCGGAAATAGACAGCAGTTGGGCCGTTCACAATGTCCCTTACTTCAGAATATTCCGGGTAAACAGTAAAGCCGAATAGAAATGGATAATCTCCTCAAACGTCCTAATTTAACTTCCAGCCTCAAACTACCAAGAAACCAGTAGTCAGACATTTGGAGTGGAGACAATGCTTAATGGACGGCTGAATTTTTAATTTTTTTATTTTAAGGGGTCTGTCAGTATGTGCTATTCAAGTTTTCTGTCTCTGCCCTCAATATCATCAGCAGTACCAAACCGAGACCATAACATTCCACGCAAAACACCGTACTCACACCATTACTTCTCTCGCTCATTAAGATTAGTCAGGGTAGGTTTTGTTTTGTTACCAATTAAGATAATAGATTATTAAACAATCTGTACATCAAAATGTAATTTTATATGTCAACCTTTGTTTGAATATGCATTGCTTTTAATTTAAATTGCTATTAACGTCACACATCAAATTAATACCTTTAGATAACTTTCTTTTATAATTCAATTAACTTGATTATCTGATCCCACGTTGGAGAAGAACTATGTTAATTAATTAGTTATTTAAAAATAATTGTTATTTGTTAGGCAAGTTGGTCCTGACTGGCATCCCTTTGTATTAATGCTGACCCGGACACGACAGAGGCGGACGGAAATAGTGCTGGTAAAAATATATTTACATATGACTAATACAGAAACAAAAGAGTGTAAAGATAAGAACACATTAAGAGGAAAAATAGAGATTATTCTGGAAACAACAAAGGAAAGCGAGAACGCTCGTTGTACAGGGTGTTGCATTCTGAAAGGGAAAAAGAAAAATTTAATTAAAAAGAACCAAAATGTTACCTCATGGTTCTGAAAAAACCTGTACGAAAAAAAAAGAAGATAAAAATTGAGTAGTTTATTGGAAGCAGTGATCTATATTTATAATAAATCCATTATCCATCTGCCACATAATGGCCTAATATAATAACCAAGAGCAGGATGGAGGTGCAATAATAATATATAACAGAATAAATCACAAAATAATGTGGCAGTGCGAGCATGGATATAAATACAGTTTTGCATTTATGAATTATTGGTCACTTATATTCACAAGAGATCAAACAAGTTAAAACTAAACGAAAAGAATTTTTAAAATTAATTTATAAAATCAGAGTATCAAATTGCTGATGTTTTGGATTTCTCTATTTGTTTAGAAATTGTGATGACCATTTAGCATTCGAAACTAAACTTTGAATTATAAATTCCAATAGTAGTGCAAATAATCCATCCTAATTGTATCGATTCTTCTATACCATTATGCGTACCTTAACTGTGTAAATTTTACTGTAAAAATTACGAGTATTGATCCTGGCACAACTTAAACCTCGTTTATCAGATTATTTATAAAAGATAAAAATATAATTAAATATCCAATAATTATTCCAAAATTTTGAAAAACAAAAAATTTATATAAGCGTCTCTTGTTGCATTTACGAAGGGAAAAAAATCAACGAAAAAACATCTTAAATTAAAACCAATAAACTCACTTTTAGAGTTGTTATACTCTTAGTGGAAGGACCCCTTATCTTGAAATATACTCCAACTATTTACCAGACGCGCTAAGTTATCCAGACCCACCGTGGAAAAAGGACCTTCCCAAAGATCAAACGAGGACACACCTAAAGAGACTTTAATGCAACGCTGGCAAAATTCCAGTCTATTCTTCATTCAGCTTCAGACAGTCCGACGCCTCGGTCGTTATATATCTGCCCCTCCCGCATTGAGTGGGATCCTTTTCGGAAAAAAAGTTGTTTTTGAATTTTTGGCGAACACTTGTCATGCTTGTTTGTAATTCTCGGTCTTATGGAATAGACAAGGCATGATTGGATTTGGCGAAAAAATTCTGTCCAACAACCACTCTTATTAATTGATTCTCAGGGAAAGGACCCCTAAGTATATGTATGTGTTTTCCACTATATCATACTGAGAAGTATTTAAAATTTTATTTGATATTTTAAGTCCATTTCAGTTAATGAGTATCTCTAGCAGTCTAAGGTATCATTTTTAGGATTGACCATTCCTATCATTCTTGAAATATACGTATATGTAATTAATACCTCATATAAATGAATAGAAATCGCATTCACTGGTTATAGTGAGTGGAGTTGAATGATTCTCAAACTTTGGTTTAGTTAAGCCTTTTAACATCATATCCTTGGACTGAATTTTAAATAATCCATCAAGGAATGTTTCTAGTGTTCAACAATCTCTTGATTACCTGATTGGGAGAAAATGTCAGTATTTGTTTTGTTATTTTATAGGTATTAGTCTTCGCTGAAGAACTCAGTGGCAGCTAGCTCGCGTATACAGAAATATAGATAAAGAGTGTTTGATCCAAGAAGTTTCCAAACTTGCTACATCATTTTTTTAAAAACAAGGTACATCAAAATTTTGAATAAAGGCCCCGCATTTCATTAAAATGGAATAAAGAAACATAAATGAAATACTGACAAGGGGACGTTTGCAGTATAACTCACAGATTTAAACGCCGATTTTTGTGTGGGTAGTAGGGACCTAAAATAGTGCAAAACTAGAGTTATAGCCGCCAATGAGCATTAGGAGCCGAGAAAAGAAATAAAATTTGAAAATCACGTTTTATTTTTTTTCTTAGCTCTCAGTCAAGATAGAGAAATGATTCTTTCACGTTTAATTGCAGTTATGTATGCTATTTGAAATAAAAAAACTTTCGTTATGCTCAAGATATGACCCACTTTAGGGTCCTTAAAAACTCAAAAAAAATGATAAAATTAGAAGTAAATCCGCTGTAAATCAGTGAAACATTTTTTTCATGAACAACAGACCTCAAATCTCGATTTAACGCTCCATAAAACCCTTATATGTGAAATTTTATCAAAAACAAAAAATATTGATTTTTTATCTCTTTCGAGGAGGTTAACATTTTGAAGTTGAGATTTTATCAACAATATCTAACGACCATAACAACTGCTGTGTTTAACCGATTACAATAGTATTAACATCAAAAGAATCAGCATAAATTCTTCTTTTTACCCATGCATAAAACATTGGTTTTACTCCATATTTTAGTGAGTTATGGCGACGGACTCTGCTGAGTTAACATTTTGTACCACCTCTCACTCCTCTCCCTATATATACCTCCCATACATCCTAGGCAAGTCAGAGTTTTGTACCAATAGTAATTAGCTAGTCGTAATGTCAGTTGAAACTTTTGTTTACCAATAAAGTTTTTTTTTCACATCTCCGAGACGGAATTTCTTAATTGTTGACAAAAACTGATGTGAATGAAAAAATCCGAGGTCAGTTATAAATTGAGATATTTCAATAAGGGGAAATCCTGCGACATTCGGATTTAGACTAAACTATGCAGTTTTACGGCTTCTAAATTTTACGGCTTAAACATCTTTTCAGGAATTGACAGCCTTCTAAAATCCTACAAAAATTTAAAGGCTTCTAAATTTAAATTTAAATTTAAAGGCTTCTAAATTTAAATTTAGAAGCCGTAAAACTGCATAGTTTAGTACAAATCCGAAAGTCGCAGGATTCCCTTATTGAAATATCTAAATTTATAACTGACCTCGTATTTTTTCATTCACATCAGTTTTTGTTTACTAAAATATGGAGTAAAACCAATGTTTTATGCATGGGTAAAAAGAAGAATTTATGCTGATTCTTTTGATGCTATTACTATTGTAATCGGTTAAACACAGCAGTTGTTATGGCCGTTAGATATTGTTGATAAAATCTCAACTTCAAAATTTTAACCTCCGCGAAAGAGGTAAAAAACCAATATTTTTGGTTTTTGATAAAATTTCACATATAAGGGTATAATGGTGCGTTAAATCGAGATTTGAGGTCAGTTGTTCATGAAAAAAAGTTTTCAGCGGATTTCCTTGAAATTTTGTCATTTTTGAACAACCTAAAGCCGAATAGTGTCTTGAGCATAACAAAATTATTTTTATATCTAATAGCATACATAATTGCAATTAACCGTGAAACTATCGTTTCTCTATCTTGACTGAGGGCTGAGAAAAAAAATAAAACGTGATTTTCATTTTTTTTTTCTCGGCTCCTATGGACCCATTGGCGGCTGTAACTCTAGTTTTGCACTATTAAAGGTCCCTAATGCCAACACACAAATCGGCATTCAAATCTGAGTTACAACTGCAAACGTCCCCTTTTGAGATAAATCGATCTTATTGAGATTAAAATTCATTTTTATCCTCCGACTTTATTTCTTTAATCAAACAAGAATAATACAGAAATAAGAGTTAGAATCTTGCTTTGCCTTTCGGCATTTCAAGATCGTTCTTCTCTGCCATTCCTTGATCTGTAGTCAACTAAAGGTTAAACCTAAGGAGTAGGGAAAATTCAATTTTTTTTTTCTTCAAATCCTCCAAATTTCTTGATACAGTAAAATAAAATACATTATAACAATCTTAGAGGGACCTTGTTTTGCCTTCTCGGCATTTTAAGATTGGTTTCTCTTCTGATCCTTGTGCCTCAGATGACTTTCTTTCCTTTTCAAATCAGTACAAAAAAATTCAAAGTAAGTATAAATATTGTTTAAAATTCGCCGCTTGTGGAAATTAAATAATAGCTCTATTATTAGGTATCATATAAATATATAAGAAAAAATGAATCGCTTTTTTATCTATCTAATTATTGATATTTACGACTGTATACAGTATATAAATGAAGTGTATGTGTGGAAATGTGGTTACAATAACATAAATTTTCAATCAATTTATATTCAATTTCAATTTGTAATTGGTATTTGCAATCTCAATGAGGTTTGCCGAGGAGGCTCATACCCTTTCTAAATGCGAGGCTAGAACTCGTTTCCAAAATATTTGAACGGTTCTAAAAACACTTCAACTTCGATCAAGAGCTTGTTGCCAAAATACTTTTATTGAATTTTACATCAGCCTGTTTGAAAGGCAGGTAGGATTATAAGGATAAGTAAAACTGGTTGAACAATAAAAATATTCGTTGGAATATCAACAAAAAAAACTTTGAGTCAAAAATATTTGCCTTATTATTATAGTGATAGCAATGGACTTTCAAAGTTAATAAATAAAGAAATAACTAAAAATTTAAAGAACTTATCATAAAAGGTACGAGTAGAAGTCTCAATTTCTATTTACGCATTATTGAAAGATAGTGATGACTAATGTAGTTTGGGGTTTGGTAGGAGTGCTATATCAAACCTATAATTTTTAAAATTAATAATAAGGATATTTGTCGAGAGATTTAGTTGGCGAACTCCTCACACCCTTGACAAGAAAACCGACAACACAACCCTTCTTGATGCAAGAAAACAGTTGGGCCGTATACAAAGGATAGTTTTTCATACCAATTGCTTACTTTATAATACTATAGATTAACACTTGGGCCCCACAGAAATAAATAATTCTCTCAAACGTAATAAGTTAACTTCTAACCTCAAACTACCAAGAAACCGGTAGGGGTGTTGGTTAGATGATTTAAAGTGGGGGCGATCCTTTATGAAAGGCTGAATTTTCAATTTCGAGGTCTGTCTGTGCTGTTTGCTGTCTCTGCTCTCAATAACTGCAGCCATATCGAACCGAAACCATGGCTTTCCACTCACGAGGGCTCACACTCATTCATTTAGATATGTCTTGGGCAATTTTGTTCTGATACCGATTAAGATGCTAGATTAAGAAATTATTTTTACATCTAAATGTAATTTTATTATGTCAATCTTTATTTGAATATACATTGCTTTAAATTTAACTGTATTTAATTTAAATTTCTTTAACGTTACTCATCATTAATGAAATTGGCTTACTTTCTATTATAATTATCTTGATTAATTGGCCCCTCGGAACCTTTGCGAGAAGAATATTTTAAATTAATTATTTTTAAAATATTTATAAGTCGTCCGAAAATTAGATCCTGACTGGCATCCCTTTTGATTAATGCTGATTAATCATAATTATTGATAAGAGCCGGAGACATAGTAGGGGAAGGTTGATAATCAGCCAAACATTCGTTTTCGAAAGTTGTTGATCTTTTAAATTAAGTACTGTCTTATAAAACCATTTATATGCTTCAAATATTAAATCTATTATGAACTATTTTATTCTTGAATAAACTTCTTTTTCGCCACGATCTATTTTCGATATATTAGAACAGTGGTTTCAAACTATTTGTTTTCCATGAGCTATTGTAAAATTAACCTAAGTACCTTTAGCTATGCACGATTCATTCAAAAATCAATTGTATAAGAAGTTAATTAGCTTAATTCTTAAACTGTTAAAGCCAACAGGACAAATTTAATGACTTTAAGTGAAATGTTTCGTTCGTTTTATCTCATGCCCGATAAATTTATTATATCATATTCTTAGAATTCTTCTGAGATCCATTAGGGAAAATTAATGCTACTGTAGCAGAAGAAAGATGGAAAAATAAATACAAGAGTACCTAGACTATGGTAAAAAAAAACGTTAAAAAAAAATATATACATACAGCAACCCTTACACCAAGGGCTAGCGGCTAGCGAGATACAGTCGGAATACTGGCAGCTAATTAGATCAGTCTTTGCAGTAACCTCTGTCTCCAGGCAGAATAAATCAAGGAAAAACCTAAAGTGTGTTTTCTCCTCCAGTATACCTCAGTTTCAATTTATACTTTATAACTCTTAAGGAAATAAATGTATTAATTTATTGCCAATAAAAATTATTTATCTGATACGATATTAAAAAAAAAAAGACATAAAAAAGCTTTTGCGAACACATTAACATGTTAATGCTTGTTTTTTTGTTGTTTTTTTTTAAACGTTTAAAATTAAAACGTTAAAGTTAAAATGAGGCGTAAACGCCTCAAAAACGTTTGTCTCGGATCCTTCTTCAATTTGACTATTTCAAGTATCAAATATAGGTTTTAAAAAAATATTTTAAGATTTTTTTTCTTATGAGTCGAAAAACCTATAAAAATTCACTTTTCAGCACAATGCTTCTGTAAATCCACCAATTTCACCTCGTCACCAGATTTGCTGATGAAACACTTATATTTTTAATAATGTTGATAGTTTTTTAAAAATATGGCTCTTAAATTAACAACTTACTATCTATTATATTAAACTTGATTAAATTTTCTTGAAACATTGGTCCTAAACAGACAAAACACAAAAAAAAACCTAAATAGCAATACAAAATTATTAGAAACAAAGGGGGGAAAAAGTGCGTAGGCAACTTATAATTTTCAATTAAATTTTAATTGTTTTGATTTAATATTTATTGTTAATTTAATGTTTTATTTAATCTAAAATAGTTTTATTTATAAATATGAATGAAATTCATTGTTCATATTCACCAAATAACAAAACAGACAATAACACAATGTTTAAAAAAGCACCGTCTTAAACAAGGTGTCAACAACTTTGTTTCAAGTAGCCCATTCAAGTTGACTTTTTCTGTCTAATAAAAGATATACAATTAAAGAAATAAGTTATATAGGTGAAACAAAAAAAGAAAACGTTGCTGCTTAGATTAGTGATCAATTTACTACTCACATGGAACAATCCTGCTACCACATACGTCAGACCAGATGAGGTTTGAACACGTTTATAGTCATACCATAAAAAGGCCTACAGAGGCCAAGGACGGCTAGTATGAGCTCTTATCGCGATCGCAGAACATTCTATGTTTAATTCTTCTTCTAAACTTAATGGAGGATGCTAGTTTGCAAATTGAGCCCGCCATAAGTATTCCCGTTTTAAAAGCGCGTTTGTCTAGAGCAGGCGATCACAAAAGTAAAAGAAACAGCATGTGAAAGAAGCAGAGAGAGTGAGGGAGAGAGAAAGAGAAAAGAGAGAGAGAGAGAGAGAGAGAGAGAGAGAGAGAGAGAGAGAGAGAGAGAGAGAGAGAGAGAGAGAGAGAGAGAGAGAGAGAGAGAGAGAGAGAGAGAGAGAGAGAGAGAGAGAGAGAGAGAGAGAGAATAGAATATTTGGTATTTTTTATATATTAAAAATTATGATCTGTAATATTAACATAATCTTTAACCTAATGCCATCCGGAAAGCCTGTAACCTAAACAACTACTAAAGCCACCAGAGTATCTTGATATTATATCTTTTGAAAATGAGCTCTTTAATCCTGTGTAGCATCAGAATGGTTTAGTTGATGGAAAATAAAAGAAGTCTGATTGGGAATGGTTCCAACTCATAATAGAAGAGCATTGCAATTTGTCAGGTATAGTCGGATAAAAACCGACAGATTGATAATCTTGTCATCAAGCCATGCGGTGCAGCTTGTTCCGCACCACCATTACACATTATGCATATAGTGGGCGGAAACCAGCATACTGGTGGAATCAACTTATTACGGATGGACGCTTAAGATGCCACACAGCGTAGAGGTAGTACTAGCGAACAAGAAGTGTTGCAGAAAAATATAAAAATGAAAGACTCCGAAAAGGAACAGTAAATGGCCATTGTTGTAAGGAACATTTAGAAGCAAAAAAAATCCTCGGGGAAGACCTTACAAGATCGTCATAACAAAGTTGTTGAGTTGTAACTGGCGGTCCTCCGCTTGCTCAGCTGCTTTGCAAATTATTGTTACCACTCATGTTCCAAGAGCAGGGAGATATATTGTGAGTTTTAGAACCAACAATTTTTGTTGGTTCACAACAAACAATGCCATTTGATGTAATACCATCGTTTAGTGAGGAATTCAACGAAGTCCCCATATTTTCAATGCGGGAAAATCTGCTAGCCTGGATGGAATATAATACTCAAAGCTAAGATGGTTACAAAACTAGATCTCTTCCTAGAGCTTTTTAATTCCTCTCTGCGTGGAGGTCCCTTCTCTCTGAAACGGAAAAGACTGTTCTTGGTCCTGATCTCAAAAGGAAATCAGATCCTTCGTTCAATAGACTACCTTGAGATAAATAGATGCCTTTTAAATACCTTGAGAAAGGCTTTGGAAAGTACAGTCGAAACAATCTAACGGAAGATTCCCATTAATATAGTTGGCCTTACTATAACCTAATAGGGCTTCAGTAAAGTGCAATCAACTGTGGATGCCGTCAATCTAGCAATGGAAACAAACGCAGTATTTTACTGAGAAGTTGTCGATGATCGGTTAGAAGATATAAATCATGATCAATAGTCAATACGTTAGTTTGAATTTAAAGGATTTCGGATGGCAAGGATTGGATACAAGATGAATTAGATGGTTTAGTGGAGTCCTAAAGCTCAACTCCATATATCCAAATGGGTCTGACAACGGTCGTGTTAATTAGTCTTTTGTAGTAAATTGGTAGTTTTGTACGTTTGTCTAGTAATCGTCGTGAGTCAAAAACGACGAACAGTTTCGTGTCGTTTTAGTCTTGTATGTCGATTCCAACTTAAATGTTTGTCCAGTGTGTAACGATCGTGAAGAAGAAATTTACTTATCTCTTGCTATGGAAGTTTTGGGAAGATTCGAGTGGGGAACTTTTGGCCAGGAGCTTTCCGAACTTGCTGCGCTAAAACAATGCCTGAGGATTTTATTGTTTAGTATAGTGATTGAATTCTAAACATTTTCAATCACATTCCGTACCATATTATTTGTTTTATTGAAGTCTTAGTGTATATTGTAGTTATTGATGTGATTTACTTATAATTAAAACTTCTTCTTCTTCTACTGCGATCATCCCTTAGATGGCCAGGTCGGGGGTTAATGAGGAACTCAGTGGTCCTCTTAAGGTCCTCCAGGTCACCATGGAGCTTGATCCGCATATCGGTTGGAGAGGGCTAGGTCAGCTTCCTTTGCTCAGAATAGAGCCTGTAGGTCTGAAGGATGAGCTCGGTATTTTGTTCACCCTCTCTGCACTCGCATAATTGAAACTTATTTGTGTTATTTATAATTTAATATGTTTTTCAATTTTAAGTTAACTCATTTAAATTATGTTTTACAGGGATCCAATCATAGTAAATGTGTTTAAAATTGATAAAGAATTCAGAATTCAATTTCTTTTTTTTCTTTTAATGTTTGTTTATATTTACTTGAAGAAAAAAAGAAATGATCCTGAACAATATATAGAAAATCGTTTTGAAACCATTTGTTTTACTATTAGTGCATTCATTGCTATTATTTCTTGATAAAAAACAAAATGAGTTTTAGGCCCTTTCCTATTCTAATATTAAAAAGCTAAAAACAATAAATATACTAATACATAATACTTAATACTAATGCATACTTATAACGCACAAGTTATGAAATTCTTAAGGCCTCTAGAAAATAATATAGCTCGATCGATACGGAGTTAACAATGAATGAAAAATTACCTTCATTGCTATTTTTCTTATTTCACCTTATTTAGCCACGTGAAAAAAAGAATATATTTAAGTAATATTCAGGCGCAGTCATGGCCTAATTAATTTTATTATGTATGAAAAAAAATAGAGTGCAACTTAACCAATTGATTTATTTCACCTTACACAATTGAGCGTAAGACAAATTAGTTGCATACATGTATGAAGTTAACATAATAGGACAACTTTATTTACAAGAAATACAAAATATCACCAGTGGTACAAATATAAATAACAACAGAAAAAAAAATTGGTATAAATTTAAATATATAACTCTATTAATACTAAAATAAACACCGGAGAAATGTTGGAACCGTGCCCCGTTTTCCGGATGCTATTTCCATTACAGAAGAAAATTTGAATAAACAAGTTGTTATGGACATGTCAAATTTTTGTTTTAGAAGTTGCAATGTTACAAATATTTAATAAATATACTTTTGTAAATATACGCACTATAATGGTGGTTTATTATAGTTAATGTACACACTATATATCATTGTAGTTTTCTAATCCCTCCACATAAAACTCAATATTAGTGAATTTAAACCCTTGATGAAGACTAAAGCGACAAGAAACTGCTCGTCGTTACAGACTACTTCAACATTTACTAGAAAAGCGATCAAACCACCCAATTAATTACAAAAGACTTATTTACATGACTGTTATTGGATCTATTTGGATGTACGGATTAGAGCTTTAGGGCTCCACTAAACCATCCAATTCATCTCGTATTCAATCCTTACAATCCAAAATCCTTCGAAAAACCTCAAAGCCCGTTACTTTGTCACCAATAAACTTATCCCTAAAGACCTTAATGTTCCATATGTTACTGATTTAGCCTACACCAGATACCTATCCTTTCATTGTAAGCTCCACTCAAATCCATTAGTTTCTCCACTTGCTTCCCACTCCATTCCCGACAACCCTCCGAGGCGTCTGAAAAGAAGATGGCCAAAGATCTTCTAGTGTAAAATTTTATTGACATTATTCGTCAATTACGATTATTGCTCAGCAACTTAAAATTTAGTTGTAATTCATCAAATGTATAATTTTTGCCCAACTTTGATCCGTAGGAAGATACAACACCATTATAGTTATAACTTTCTTTCATGTCTGTACTTGTTCTCCCGAAACTCTCCCATCTTGTAAGTCGTCAGTTCTAAAGTAGTGTATGCCGTGCGTAAGTTTGCCCGGGTTTTCGTTTACTGTTAGAATTTTGGCTAATTCTGGAACCCGACGTCGAGAATAACTTTGCAAATGGGAATTTTTTTCACAAAACTGCTGTCAGAAAAATTTACATACATTCATAAGCCTGACATTTGAGCCGTTATTTATTTGCATGCTATTGTTTATCAATCTATGACCAAATATTTATTATTCTATTTGTGCTTATTGTATAGATCTGAAATCTATGAAATGTGCCTTTAAAAAGCACTGCTCACTACCTCATTTTCTTCTTCTCTTTAAGGGGACAAACCATACCTGCTATTCATGGTTATTGATTCTTCCTACTACTCTCTAGCATTTATTTTGAACTTATAACCATATTATAATTGCTTAGTACTAGGTAATATTTTTTATTGGACTGTTATTTAAATTCATTACATCATATTTATTATTGTAAAATGCCGTTTCACACTAACCCCTGTTATTATCTACAACCCTTCTAATTCTTCTGATAATTATTTTAATAGGTTCGGTCGTTTATTTACAAAATGTATTACAATGCTTGTTTTATGTTTGATTTATTACGAGTTTTAATCATCAATTATTTTGATAATCAAACCCTAAGCCTACAAGAGTTAGGTTGTCTGGAAACTTGACTAAACGCAGATAGTGGTACAACAGAAGTTTCAACTTTACCAATTTCCATATTGTTCCTGGGGGGGGGGGGGATGCTAAGGTCTAGATAAGGTTTATCCAGATTTATTACCGACGATTTGTAGAATTCTGATTCTGCGTCAAGCTCCCGCCCCAACCTTTTGCACCTTAAGACTACTCTGTCTGTAAAACGTATCACAAATTCCAACTAAGATATTTAAAACACGTCTTTCATGTTACCGAATAATATGTATTAGTGATAAACGTGCTAATTACTACCAATTTAAAAAAAATAAAATATAGAAAGAATAGAAAATATTAAAAAAAACATATGAAGTGTATTACTTTATATTAAATTAAATGTATAATATTACACGTGTAATAGAATACAGCTACATATAACCTTAAACATCTTACACAAACTATAGGATATAATGATATTTTATTCATTATTT
The DNA here is from genome assembly GCA_003667255.2 of Euschistus heros. Lineage (NCBI taxonomy): Eukaryota > Metazoa > Arthropoda > Insecta > Hemiptera > Pentatomidae > Euschistus > Euschistus heros. Next base: position 3,871,825 of record RCWM02000028.1, read on the forward strand.
ACTGCCATTTACTATCCACTCCATAGCAAGACCCTTTCCCACAATGCTGGAACCTTTCAACAATCTTGTTTTACACCTAACTACCCTTAGGAATTATTTCTTTTCAAAATTCAGACGTGTTTCTTGCTTAGCGATTTCCGAACCTATTACCTATTCAAAAACTGTACATACTATAAACAAAAACTAAATTTTCCTAATCTATACTTAATATACAAATAAAAACTCACAAATTATCTCCTTTTAGTTTGTTTTTTTTTTTTTTTTTTTTTTTTTTTTTTTTTTATGCGAAAAGGCCTTAAAGACCACGCAAATATCATGGTCAGGTTTTCTTTATGAACTTCCTCTTTCTCCATATTTCCCTCATGAGCTCCGCGTGTCTGCGCTTCTTTCCTCCGACCACGCACAACCTTTTTTGGGCGTTCTTTGTCCACGAAGACCTTTATATCGTTTAGTGTTTTCCTATAGGTTTCTCTATCCTGACAGTCTGAATCCCTCAGTCCGGCCAAATCCATGTCGATCCTTATTTGCTTAAAAAAAAATCTGTCTTGTTCTTGCGCTGGTGGAATCGCCGGAAGATTTCCCGGTTTAACCTTTCAGGGCTCATTCTCATCATATGACCATAGAATTTAAGTCTTCTTACTCTGATGTCGGTCTCTAGGCTTTTGATGTTATCGTATATTTCCTTGTTGGACTTTAGCCTATATCCTTCGGGTGTCTTTTTAGGCCCATAGATTTTCCTCAGGATTTTTCTTTCCACTTTCAGAAGCTTTTCCATGCTAGGGAGACAGGAGGTCTCCGTTCCATAGAGAATCGCAGGTTTAATCACGGTGTTATAGTGACGGACTTTGGCTTTGATGGATAGGTTCTTTTTGTTGTAGAAGTTCCTGAGATCGAAACAAAATTTTTCCAGTTTGGCAACTTTTCCCTTGAAGCTTTCTCGATCCGAACCGTTGTTGCATATGACTTCGCCTAGGTATCTGAATTTTTGTGTTACCCTGATCCTTCCGCATACGGTGTCGACTGCTTTTTTTTCTTGTATTTTGCATCCGTGGTCATTAATTCTGTCTTTTCAGAGGAGATTTGTAGGCCCGTTTTCTTGGCTATCCTTGAGAGGGCATTTATCTGAGCAACCGCCTCTTCCTCCGTTTCCGCAAAGAGGGCGAGATCGTCTGCATAGGCGAGACATTTTACTTTTTCATGATTATTTTTCGTTCCTAAGACCGCTCCAGAGTTGTTTTTCTTCCACAGTTCTCTCATGATCTTATCTAGTACTACATTGAACAGTACCGGGGATAATCCATCTCCCTGTCTGAGTCCTGTTTTTTTATCCGGAATGGTTTGCTGATGTGCCCTTGGTATTTAACCTTCGACTCGGTCTCCGACAGGGTCAGTCCTATCAGCGTCCTGGTTTTCTGGTCGACCCCGTATTCCTTCAGTACTTCGAGCAGAGTCTCCCTGTCCACTGAGTCGTACGCCTTCTTGAAGTCGACAAATGAGATGAACAGGTTTTTCCTGCTATTGTTTCTGTAGTATCTGATCAGGAGCTTAAGGCTCAGGATCTGTTCTGGACATGATCTATTTTTTCTGAATCCTCCTTGATATTCACCGATCTTTGGGTCCACTTGTAGATACAACCTGTTCAAAAGTGCTTTGGAGAGAATTTTATATGTTACGGGTAATAGAGATATCCCTCTGCAGTTGTTTACATCGGATTGTAGTTGTTTGTTTGATTGTAGTTGTTTGTAGTTGATTGTAGTTGTTTGATTGTAGTTGTTCTTTATTTTACAGACACGTATTTATCTGACGTTGAATAAAAAACAAACAAAAAGAAGCCTATTTAATAATTTTTTTTTTTAAAACTTTATGTTAACTAGATACAAATAGTCTGTTTCTATATTTTATAAAGGCACAAATTGTTCAAATCGATATCATTTTGATGATTTTCACTTCAGTTTATCTATATTTATATTTTGTTTTTGACGAATCAAATACTGCTTTCAATTGTGTTGTATCTTTATTGCTTGAGGGTTACTAAACGATTTATAACTATTAGTACAAATGTTTCCCTGAGAGGGTAATTTCTGATTTATTTGATATATTCTTAACTGGGCGTCCTTTCCATAGGTGCTATATTTTCTCAATTTATTCATAATAATTATAAATTATAATTGAGGGAGTAATTTTTTTTAAGAACTGTTATGTACATTAATGTCATATGCACGTAATAACACATAATTTATTTTCCTTTATTATTATGTATTCAACTCCCCCTTGCAGACTAAAACAGAAGTGGCCCCGAGACCTTTTGTATAAATGTATTAGTGTAGGAGATCTGGCATTGGCCTGCTTCTCCACTTATGGTCTGACTCCACTATAGCGCTCTCACACTCCTCCACTGGATTTTTTTTACCAGTGACGCAGATGAGAGAGAAGAGTTGGGACCTCTCTGTACTTGGATGTCCCTCCGTAAGTGGAGGGACAGGTCAGATTGGGGGGTCCCTAGGATGAATTGCAAATAAAGTATAATTGTAATTGTAATTTTGTTTTGTTTTTTACTATTACTATTATTTTATTTTATATATCTGTGTGTTTGTAATTTATATATGTCACTTATGTGTATATTGTATATTTTATACAGGGTGTCCAAAAAGAGTATCGGGTATTTGTTACTTCGATAAAATAAAAACTACTTAAAATAACAAAACATGTTTATTATTAATTATTACAATATAAAGTGAAAAATTATTTGGAAAAGATGATATTATCACATAGGTGATCACATAGCTCTCGATATTGCTGCCATTTCTGACCTAATGTTTTGCTTCAATTGCGTCAGGTTCGTCGGATTATTGTCATAGGCCAAACTTTTAAGGTATCCCCATGCAAAATAGTCAAGTGGACTAAGGTCGGGGCATCTGGGAGGCCAGTTGATGTTACCCCTACGAGAAATGACATTAGGGAATAATTCGTTAACAGCTTCCATTGTTTGATTTGATGTATGGCAAGTGGTTCAATATTGTTGAAACCACGTTCTTGATTTGAAACCTTGAAATCCCTGTAACTGTGGACCCAAAAAGTTTCACAGCATATCGCAATAACGGTCACTATTCAAATTGAATAGTCTGGCTCGTCGATCTCCGTGAAAATAAGGACTAATTATGCCTCTAGCAGACATAGCGGCCCTAACAACGACTTTTTGGATTTCATTCATTCGTTCATACTTTCCTCTAGACTTTTCCTCTGCCCAGTACCGACAATTATTGACATGACCATTCTGATGAAAGTTTGCTTCATTCACTCAATGTGAATAGTGACCGTTATTGCGATATGCTGCGAAACTATTTGGGTCCAGAGTTACAGGAATTTCAAGGTTTCTACTCAAGAACGTAGTTCCAACAAGATGGAGCTACTTGCCATACATCAAATCAAGCAATGGAAGCTGTTAACGAATTATTCCCTAATAAGGTCATTTCGCGTAGGGGTAACATCAACTGGCCTCCCAGAAGCCCCGACCTTAGTCCACTTGACTATTTTGCATCGATATACCTTAAAAGTAAGGTCTATGAGAATAATCCGGCGAACTTGACGCAATTGAAGCAAAACATTAGGTCAGAAATGAGTAATGTCGAGAGCTATGTGTCAGCATGTGATCTCCAATCTTCATTCCCGATTAAACTGCCGCAGCATAACGGTCACCATTTAGATAACATCATATTTTCCAAATAATTTTCCATTTTATATTGTAATAATTAACAATAAACTTTTTTATTTTTTTTAAGTAGTTTTTGTTTTATCGAAGTAACAAATACCCGATACACTTTTTGGACACCCTGTATTATTTATGTATAGCATAGTTCTTTAATTTTCTCTTCTTTTTTTTTCTTTCGTCTTTTTCATTATTTTCTTTTTTTTATTTTATATAATGTGTGAATGTAATCATTAAGCCATCTATATTACTTAATTCCCAAATTTGTGACAGATTGTAGTAATTACTGAATAAAATTGTATTAAAGCTTTGTTTTGTCCTTATTTCTTCTATGTAATATAGTTTTCATAACCTATATCACACTACATGACCAGTTATAATTATTCTACTGTACAAAGCATTTTTTGTACATTTTAGGCATTCCATAGAAGAGTATTTAACTTTAGGACACCATTTCCAAGTATCATCAGCACATCACATATCAATATTCACATATTAACAAATGCATGCCTAAGAAGGACACAGTAAAACTCAAAGCAATAGCGGTAATATGTTTATGATTTTTTGTATTGCACACTTTCTTTTGTAATAAGTAACTTTATTAAATTACAGCATAAGCGTAAGATAAGACTTTTGTAAAAATAATTTAATGATGATTCAACACTTACATGGAAAAATAAAATTAATACAAATTTTTTTTCTAAAGATAACGGCAGAAACATTCTTAGAACAAAAATTACTAAAATATCGAAATACATCGTTCTTGCGGAAGGGAACAACCAAACGACAATAAATACAAACTATGGAACTCAGAGCGATAGACTGCGAAAAGACTTTCCAAGTTGCTAACCCTCCGATGATGCTACTTGGAGTTTTTATTTCTTTTTCTTTTTTTTTCTACTGGTTCAGATTTATACGTGACTCAGTGGCACACTTTTTTTTTTTATCCAACTCTCCCCTCCGTCTCCTCAAAAATAAATATGATTTATGGCAAGTGGTGACCCCTGGGAACAAGGTTTTTATTTAATCTAGTGTAAAATTTAGATGTGCGTTTCTACAGCGTAACAAATTGGCCCTCCGCGTAATTGAGATTGTCATGGTAAGGGTGAATCCATGCATAAGGGTCCAAATTAATTACTATAAAAACGACACGTTGTTGTTCGTTATAATTCAACTTAAATCTAAAAGTCTAATATTTGCTCCTAGTTTACTATTTAGTCAGTTAGCAATAGCACATTAATGTTGTTAATCACCGCTGATGTTACGCCTCCAGACTATTGATAGCACTCCAGCCATATCAGCTAATTATCTTGAGTGGTTTAATAAATTCAGGACGTAGTTTAAAATTATCATTAATAATAAAATTAGAAAAAATAATCTAGCTTGAGAACCAGTAAGAGAATAAATTAAAAATGTTTATGATGAAATGCAGCTAGTGCTAGTTTATTATATATATTTATTAATGAATGTAGCGTTATTAAAGTTTAATCATCATTATAAGAAAATATTGGAACATAATTTAACTACCATACCGTTTCATTTACATATATGAAATTAATATCTCAACTAACCCTGTTTTATTCACTAAATATTATTCTCTATTCTACATAGCTGCCTAAATAAACTTTGTACTGGCAAATATTCATCCTCCCTAATAGATAGTTGAAAAATATCACAATTGAATTGCATTAAGGTATTGTGGCAACGGTTCGACTTTCGTATATCTGTTACACCGTAAAATAAGAATATATATATATATATATATATATATGCTATATATATATATATATATATAAATTATCTGCTATACTTAATTTATCTATATCTGTTCACTTACTTTATTATTTATCTTTAGTTGTAATATTTGTACTTATTATTGTTTTACCTTAGTTACATTTTAAATATTTATACCTTTTTCCTTTATTTTTAATATGATTTAAATTAATTATATTATATTTTTTGGTTTTCTTCTAGGTTGCAAACCTTCATCCTAGGAGAATATAAGCCGAAACTTAGGCGTTGCTAACGCCATATATATATTACATCATTATTAAAAATATATAATTATTCACTCTAGATATTTCGCATTAGTGCATTCGTTATAATACTTAGTTATCCACTGTATAATAATTACAATGAATAAACTGTGCCACGGAAGTAAATAAAGGTTTTATTTTTAGTTATCTTACTGACATGCGTTCAAATACTCGGTTTCAAGGACAGTGACAAATCGGTCTAGATCCACAGATTATGGCTGCTCAGGGTCAGGAGCTATATATCTTTCCCTGCAACCGTGGACCAAACCTCTGAGAGGCTACATCCTAGAAGGCCACACAATATATTAATATACACAAGTACTATCACTACTGTTCATAAAAAGGCTGAGGGCGAGTTTTTAACCAGGTCGGTGTGAGTTGCCTCCAGTAGGGGCGCAAACAAAACTGACTCGAGGCCGCACATAACCGAGGTAGGCTTTATAACTTTATAACCGTTTATATTTGATTCACCCTCGTATATTGACTCATCATTATATTATACAATAATCATATGGTACTGTATCTCATTTTACATTCAGAGGTAATTCTTTTTGATTATTAAATTTGTATTACAATAAATTATATTTACATGCAAAAAGCATGATTGGCGTAATTTGCCAGTTTACGCAACTCCGTTTTTCGAGAAGTTCCATAAATTGAATAATTTTCATAATTGAAAAAACTTGAAATACAACAAAGCTCAATTATAATGAGTAATCATTTTAATGTATAAGACTTTACATCGCCTTATAAAAGAAGTAGGACTAACTGTTGATTGTTTTTATATTTTGATTGTAAATATTTCACAATGTTCAATATTAGATACTTTGGTATCTAAGAAAAAATGGCAATCGTATTTGACTTTGACATTATCGAAACAGTTTTCGTGTTGAATATCTTTTGTTAAATAAGCGAAAGTGAGGAAGTGAAGCTGAATCGTTTGAAATTGAAGAAGAAAGAATATGAGCTGGTATGATATAAAAGCAAATCACTCATTGGTTGAACCGTTCACGGAGAATACTTTTACAATCCAGTTTATGATAAAAATAAAAGAATTATATGTTTGGAACATTGGAAATCGTAAGATAAACACTGTTAAAATTCACTTACACTTCTCTGAAAATTGTATCCCAAAATTCCTAATTTGATCCAGGATTATATTTTTAGAGTGGAAAAAAATAATGCAATTTAGATTTCAACTGGTCTAGATTAAACTTATAAAATAAGGAGGAAATGGATATGTTCCTCTTTGGATCTCGAGATAAACGTATAAGATTCAATGAAAAGAATCATCTCATATTGTGTTAATTATTATCAGCAATTTGCATCCACATATCATCGATGTAGCTTCCATAACCTAGGCAATGAAATTCGAATTAAAAAGGATTCTTTTTTTCTATTTTCTGTGGAATTGAATTAAATATTTCTATACATAAATATTCGCCATAATGGTGAATATGTTTATTTTTTTTTTTTTTAAAGAAAAAGTAATATCTTAAGCTTATTCAAACTTACTGCAACTTCTTACTATAATAATAAATACAACAATTATTTTTCATACTGGAGTACTAAGTTTTATACTATGGTAGTATTGTGGGTAGGTTGGATTGTAAGTTATTTTTAACACCTCATAGATATGATGTTTGATTGATTACTATTAAAAACTATATTATTTGGAATAGTTTTATTGCTAAGAACTATTGGGCCCAAATAAAAGAGCAGCATGGTGGAGAATCTAGAAGACTAGGTAATAGCGTGATATTTATCCTGTGATAACAGTTCAATTATCAGCGTGGGGGTCAAACTGGAAATGTTAAGTCGTTGGATTTAATAATAAACGAAATAAAAAAAAAAAATGTTATCAGTACTGGACTGTCGAGTAAACATCCAAGAGATAGATGGGAGGATTTTGTAAGCTAATCTTGGGGATTGGAGTTTCGAAGTGGTAGGATATAGGGAAGCGTGTGGTCTATATGGTGTCTCTAAGTATTTTTATTTATTATTTGTTTATTAGAAATTGTTTATTCTAATTTAATTATCATGGTGTTGTTTTTCTGTTATCTCCTTTATATATTTAAATATTTTTAGATTATAAATTAATTTACATTTTCATCTATTGTATAAATGGATTCATTATAATCCGTTTTAGTTATAGTCCTTGACTGGTTGAAATAATCTATCAATAAAATTAGTTTTATTAAAAATTAGGATTATTTTAAAAGTATTCAATATGCTTATAAATTTTATTTGTTAAATCTTAAAACAGAACGATAAAATCCTAACCACCCCTACAATATTATATATGCTATATTATATTATACATACCATAATATTATAAATAACCTAGCATTAAAACATTAAAATATATTTAATAATTCATAACATCATTTAAAAAATAACGAATGAAAGATGTCGTAAATTATAAGTTAGAATTGAAATAAATTTACAGTACCGAAATTTTCATCCCTGATAAAAAAGGAATAAAAAAATCTAGAGAAGAAGTTAACTTTTCCGAAGAATATTTAATCTCATTAAGTTGGTGAAAATCTGAGTTTCTTTCCTTTCTGTTTTCACTCGGGGTAATAATTATTCTTCGGAATTCTATTTAGACAGAGGAAGTTGATAATCCCCGGTGCTTATCGATATGCAAACAGGGAACCAACGCCATAAATTAAAACCACCAGCCTGTATTTTATATTTGAATTTTCCAATTATTCCACAGGGGTCCTAATGAGTCTAGTGAATATTCATTTTTCATTTTTTTTTTTTTTTTTTTTTTTTTTTTCGATTAGGGACACAGAGAAGTAACCGGCCCTTGACCTCGGTAGTTATATTATTTTTTTATAATATAAACTGAAAAATGTATATAGTTTATTCTAAACTAACTATAACAAATATATCATTGATATTTTTATAAAACATTTTTTTTTTTTTTTTTTTTTTTTGCGGGGGGGGGGGGGGGGGGGGGGGGGGGGACTTAACGTTTTAAATACTGATATTCTGGCTATGTTAATAAATAAAAAATATATATTAAAGAATAAGATTATACCATCAGACAAAAGCTTAAGGAAAATATTTTTATTTTTAAATAAAATCGAAAACAAAGGCTTGACTTTGAAAAAAAAAAGCAGCTACCAATATTTCCATGAATTTTTATTTAAAATAAAATCTGATGATTGTAAAATATTTATATGAGAAGAAATGATCAAGGATGCTGTCAACAGAAAAGAAAAAAACAACACTTCCAAGTATAAAGTTTTTATAGAGTGCCAATGTTTCAACCTTGCTTGCAAATGATCTTCAGGGTAATTGAACCAGTTGGAATAGAAGACCATCGATGAGTCAACTAAAACAAAAAAGGATGATGTTATCAATTTCTCCTATCCCAACTGATTCGATCGCCATGAAGAAGACAAGGCAGGTCGAAACGTTGGTACTCCATACCAGTTTTTTAAATTGGACGTGTTTTTCCGTTTTTTATGATTGCACAGACGACCATATATTTTTTGTTATTAAAGATTTACTTTATTTAAAACGTACCATCAAAAATTTGACTGAGCTTTTACTTGTCTACTTCGATATATCGAGGTATATAATTTGATATACCGTGTATCTATACCCATCCCTAGATAGGATTAATCTAATATTCATTATGACAATAGTAATATTGTGTTTATTGTGATGATTATATGTATTATATATCGTGTAAGTTATGTTTATTGTAAATAACATTATATTGATTATGACGATTATATCTGACGATTATGACGATATGAGTAATAAGCATTTTATAATTGCATTTCATGAAATTATTTACATCGTTCCATTTATTTTTAATGTTTTTTTTAATTTTGAAATAAGTAATAGAGTTGACTCATTGAAACATTTGTAAATATGCGAAGAAATGATTGGTGAATGAAACACTCATCTGTGTTTATATTTAAACTGCTACAAGTGTTAAGTTTCAATGTTGCTACCTTTCTCAATTTTTTTTTTTTTTTTTTTTTTTTTTTTTTTTTTTTCAAGGGAAATGAAAAGATTGAAGTAAAGGCCACTGCAAACATACGAATCCAAGCCGTCAAACTTGCCTTTTTGTGAATGTTGATGACTATATAAGTGTTAGTGTTAGTAAAACATTTGCACGGACTCACCACCACAGCTATAAATGATTTTTTTCCACTTTTAAAATATATTATAATATACAGGTAAGAACTATTATTATTATTATTTTATTAGTTATAATATTACTTTCTTGCTGACTCTACTGGTCGGTATGACCCTTGGCCTTCCGAGTTATCTCATTCCATCTCTCCTGCTCACCCGCATCCGTTTCCAGTTCCCAACTCCCAACCTAGCCGCATCTCTCGCCCCTTCATCCTTCCAACGGTTTCTTGGTCTACACCTTCTTCTTCTCTTCCTCTCCAATATACTATATGTACTATTTTCCTCTGAGTTCTTTCATCCTTCATTCTCTCAACACGGCCGGCCTCATTCTCTCAACATCGCAGTCTATTTGATTTTATATAGTTTACTTTATCCTTATTTGTTAGTATATCTGCGATTTCAACATTACTTTTTACTCTTCACCTTCCGTCAACCCTTATTGTACCATATATCTTTTTATTATTTTCCTTCCAAAAACATTTAAACATAACAGAAATTATAATATAAGTTGGTATAACCTGATTAAATAAAGCACCCTTGAAGCGGTTGTATATTCCCCATGTTTTTGAATTAATTAATTCCATAGGGCGAATTGGCATACCTAAATTTGGATCTTGTGTGTAACCTCTTTACCGTCAAAAACGAGTTGAAGATTTGGGCAAACCATTGTTAGCATTTCTCTGTAACCAATAGGAGTGCTGCTTCCTTATTGGTTCGTCGAACTAAAACCTTAAAGCTTTTTACCCCCCATGTTTGTAAAAGTTGTAAAAATCCATTACTGTAAGAACACAAATGCGCTCTGTTGTTACTTGTTTTCTTAATAATAACTCTTATCGTAATTAGTTATTTTATTTAATCAATATTAAAATTTATTGTTTTTTTTTTCTGTTTTTTTCTAACAGATGCAGAACTTCTAACCATGATGCAGAGTTACCTGTACAAAGTACTTGTGTATAAACTTAATTAATTTTTTATACTTCTCTGAATGATTAGTCAATATTGTAGCAATTTACCCTTAATTAAATAACTTACGAGGGTGTCTAATTAAAAATAATAGTTCATTTTGATCAATCAAACTCCTAAGCACTCAAAAAAAAAAAAATTATTAATAGAAACGAATTATATTGTAATATATACTATTATATAAAATGATAAGCCATTTTTCGTTTGTGATCACTAACCACGAAAACTACTGAACCAATCTGCACCTAACTACACCATCTTCATAGTTCAAGGAAGGTTTAGCAATAATAAAATTTGCACATTTTCAATTAAATTGTTGTTAAAAAGCCTATAAAATTGGATAAAAGTGAAGTTTGAATTTTGACCGATAAATGGCGAGCGCCATTCAAGAGAGGTTACAAATATGAGGTGTTATATAGAGTTATAAATTGATAAAAAAAGTTACTTATATTTAATTAAATTATTGAAAAAAAATTCATAAATAATTAGTGAGGTATGTGAATGCCAGCGAAGTTTGAAAATAGATAGTGGTTAGCACTATACCACAATATAGTTCTCAAGGGTAAACTACTTCACCCATCTGTACCAAAATGTAACTATATCATCTTCATAGTTCTAGGAAGGTTTAAACATACTAAAATTTAAAATAATTATAATTTAGTTATATTTTTTAAATGTACAATGTTGAATGTCATATTCGAGATTTGCCACATTATCATATACTTTTATGGCTAGAGATTAAAATCCAACCAGATGAAATCAATAAAATTATTTATGTATAATTAAAATTATTACCAAATCAAAATTTCAGTTTTTTTTTGTTTTTTGTGTTTTCAATGTTTGTGTGTCAAAATTTTGATATTGTGTGTATGTGAAAATGTAGCCCATTTTCCGCAAGTGTTTCATAATAGGCTGAGTGTCTAATGCTGTTTCAACGTTATATTATGCTTTTAATTATGCATACAAATATCATTTAAGAAATAATGCTCAAAAAACTTTCATTATTAGTTAAAATTATCTATGATTACTTATGAGAGCAGACGAAGCCGTGACGGGAGATGCTAGTAGATATAATATACTATTACTCCATGTATAGTAACTCCATAAGAGGAATGTTTATTTTTCATAGTTACATTCACTATGCCTACTTATAGGCGCACTAAAAATATTATAACATGCATTCATTTGTTTTCTTATGAATTCAAATTGTCCTCTTTGAATTTGTTTATAATATAAACAAAATAAAAAATGATAAAAGAAATAAAAAACGAAATCTCTTTTTTTACAGTACAATACAAACATTAATCATTTAATAATTATTAAATAATAATAAACATTACCAACGAACACGTACGAAACATTTTAAAAACAATTTGAAAGTGACGGTAGCAAATCAAATTTAATTAAATTGTATAAAAGGACATTCAGACATACCAGAAAACGAATTGGCAAACAAGGCTGCAAAAGGGGATTTCAAGGATCCTTCCCTTTCTTTTGTCATATACCCACACCTCCAAAGAACACTTTAAGCACATGTTGGGCAAACAACCGGTAGACCAGTGGCAGACACGTTGCAACACAGTATACAGGATAAGATATCTTCATCATTTCATTCCAGACTTACGGGCCTACATGAAATCTCATGGACTGACTTTTATAGTACGAGGAAGCATAGGACATAGTTACATAGGAAGCAGTAAATAGTTACTTTTATAAATTCAAAATAAGAGATTCGTTCTTACGTCCCTGTGATTTCATAATTGAACAAAATATATACCACCTCCTATATGAATGCAGACTACCCTCTATACTACAGACAAAAATAGTATAGAAACTAGAACATTGGCCGGTGAATGGACAATGTTTGATAGAAAATATTTTTGAAGACCTGATTTTTTGTTTTTTTAAATCCATTGCGAAAATTGAAGATATTAATATGAAATACCTTTGATATCTCCATAATTCATACATTTCATGAAATATTCAACATCAAATGGTATTGAGGTGTTACTTGATGTTATATTAACTTTGTTGTTTGGAGTTTTTATTTATTTTTTTATAACTACGTACGCATTATTTAATTTTATATTTATTTTATTTATATCTATCTTACAATACATGTACTATGTATATGTATATATAGGAAGACCATAAAAAATCACATGTACATTATATACGATTAAGTATGGTGTGTACAGGAAAAAAAAATAAAATCCCATCTAACGGGTTACTGCTGGAAGGAAAACAATAAAAAAAATAATCATTAAAAAAAAAAACGAAAACTAAAGCACTGAAATATATACTGAATTATTACTCCGGCTTCCTAAATTCGTCTGTCAGCAAGTTGAAGACTATTGTTTAATAAACAGTAAAAAGTCGGATTTAAATTTAGTAATACGTCTCTGTTCTGTTTCTAGCCAATTTGTTCTGTTTTAGTATAATGTTTAGTACCAGTCATATCTCCGAGTTCATATATTTAATCAAATATTAAACTCGGAAATTGTGAGCCCGTTCATCACGAGGCACCTATCATTGTTTAAAATGTTAAGTTCATTTTCAGAGAGTATTAGGGTGTCTGATGTTGGGGGATGTTAGATATTTACCTGTATCAGAAACGGATCATATACGATTCCATTCAATTATCCTTTCCTATACCTGTTTTTACTTTACAAATGTAGACCTTATGAAATACTCATTGTTCAAAAACGATATATTTAAAACATTTAAACATTACTAGTCTATTATGATATTTTCCTGCCTACTCTACGTACTTATTTAAGCTCTTCAATATCTTACAGGATATCATCACGAAATTTCTTTAAAGATACCAAATGAACTTAAGTATAATAGAACAATCCAGTCTAGCTATCACGATAAATCACACTTAAAGTCCAACACGAATCGAACTAGTTTCGGCTCAATGATTCAAGCTTCAACAACCATTTTCAGAATTCATACACCGAGGGAAAGTGGAAGGCTAGTTGAGGATTCTGTAGCAACTCAACGAGGGATTATCAGGTGAATAGCAGTTGGTAGAGTTGACAATCGATGAATATTAGAGGAGCGGATAAAGGACAACGGGATGGGCGCCTATTACGAGATGAGACCCTCAAACACATCCCACTGCCTCCATTATTCACGCCTCTCTGTGGGTTAAAGTTTAAAACTAGCTCACCTTCAGCCCAACAGTTTATCTCCCGCGCACACAGGCTCCCCTAAATTTTATATGAGCGATAAATGTAATCAGGTTACGCGTGCTTTGGTCTGGAGAGGAAAAATGGGGCTCTTGGATAATTGGTCGGTGAGGATTACAATTGCAAATCGTTTCTAGATACTGCTCCGAGGTCTTGATGTCACTCCTTCTGCATAGAAATCAGTTATTTGATACTTTATAACTAATTTTATATAATACAATCTAATTTATTACACAGTTCTTTAATCAACAATCTGAAGAGATATCTAGGCGAGATCAAAATGGCATAAAGGTTGCTGCTGGTACCACTGCTGGGGGGTTTATTAAAGCTTTTACCTTTAGAAATATGGATTTTGTCTCTTGTGACGCAATATCCCCCTACTATTAGTGCCTGAGTTATTTGTTGTTTTTTTTAATTCTTTCCTAATAATTACCGTCATTGGCAATTAAGTTATATATTATAATTAATGTTGGTGAAGATATACACTTGATCGAATCATGGCTCAGCAGACAATTCCCTTTGCCCAACTTGGCGGTTGTCCTCAATGACCATCAAAGATATATCAAACAGCAATGCAAGGAGGAATAGATTAATTATTTGGCCTGGTTACCAGAGATAAACAAACTAAAAAAGACCTGTCCTGATGCTCAATGGCCACTGCAAAGCTGCATCAGGGGGGAACGAGCCGTGATGACTTGGCTGCGCATAGTACACACCAGGCTCACACATCAGCACCTACTCTAAGATAAATTACAGCCTATGTGCTTAAGATGCCTCGCCTCTCATTCAGTGGAGCACATATTCAGAAGCCCCTCAGCAGGGCAGAAACTCCTCTTTTCTATAAAGAACTAAAAACGTCCTTCAAAACAATTAAATCATTGTTCTAAAGTTCCTAAATGATTGCCAAATCTTTAATCTCATTTAATGGTAAACTCGAAACTAGAAGATGGTCCCTCTTGCCATGACGCTGTGCACGGCACCTAAAAAATAAAAAAATAAATACAGTATTAGGCTTATTTACAATGTACATCAGCCTACTTACAATGTATGGTACATAACTTTAGTGCTGAGATCTAAGTCGGCACCGCAAGATCCTCTCCATATCCACATCCACTTCTTCCATCACAAGGCCCTCAAAAAGTCATCTTATTATTTCCCGGGTCCATCTTATATCCCCATTATCTAACTTTTGGATTCTTCTTTTGATTTTTTTTATTCTCTTGTTCGAAAAACTTCGAGCGTAGTCTATTATTATTTACCGGAATAAGGACGAAGTGGTACAGAGTCAACAGCTACTGAGGCCTATTTGGGGGCTTGTGTGTACCTGCCCTAAGGTTGTCGCTAATTCTTAAACCTTTCTATGTTCATGGTAGAAATAAGTATGCCCTTATTGGGTGCCAAACCCCCTAAAGCTTTCAATATATAATAATTATTAATGTCATTTATTAAAATGGTATAAAAAAATACACTTACAAAGTTACCTTAAATACAGTTTTCTAGAGCTCATGCATCACCATTATTTTTTTTAGAATGACAATCCGAACGCTCAATTTGGAAACTGAACAACTTTGGCAGTATTCGTTATCAATTATAATCATAATTGTATTTAAGAAACGTATCAGCCTACAGTTAAATTGTAATACCAATCCTCTTAGAAATATTCACTCATGGAAATTTGTTTTTTCTGTTTACAATAAGAAGAGACCGTGCTGGATTCAATATATTAAACCATAATATTTTACTTAAATTTTCAGGAAATTAAAATAAGTAGATTTAACATGTTTCTAAAAATTTTACTGGGATTTCAAATTTCATTGTACTTCGCCTGCATGATTTTGTTCAATTATTACTTGTAATTAATTATTAAAGATTAAAGATTATTACCATTTCGGCAAATGGTGTTTCATTTAATTACCTATAAACAAGACACCGAAACAATACTATCTTCTCTTATAAATAGCCAGTCCTTGGACAGAAAATTAGAAATAAAGTCATAACGATAAGGAAGAGACTAAATTGCGTATTTACTGCTTTTAATTGGCCAATAAAAAACATGGGCAACATTCTTAAATCATCATATACAAATCATGTTTTTCTGAATATTCAGTTTTAATATTTTCTTGTTAGATTTGATCAAGACAAAAGGATCATACATAGCCTCCATTAGAGATTGAAAAGACATGAAGCTGCTCCTAGATTACAACTACTCTAACATTCATTCAAATCTTTCATTACATTGTTAAAGACTCAACTAGATCATTATCAAGCCTGTTGGGATTTACGGAATGGAAACAGCATAGGGTTCTACCAAATCATCTAATTACTCTCACATCCAGTTTATCTAACACAAAATCTGTTGTTAATCCTTAAAGCTCCTTTAAAAGTATGTCATTTGAGATGCTATATAACAATACCGAATTTAATGTCCCTTATTATATGATTGGTATGATCTATAGAAATATTCAAGTTAAAAAAAAAATTTATATACGAATTGCCGACCTTTTCTACCTGTCTTGCAGGTCATCTTCAGTGTTAAAAAAAAACAAAAACTGGATGTGACCAAAATGAAAAAATAAAGTAATTTACCAAAGTATAAGGGTTAATTACATAATTAAAACACTATTTTCTCGACCTCTCCTTTCATTTATAATTATGCCAACTTTATTTTCTTTCTTACCTTTTTATCTTACCCTTCTCTTTTTCAATTTATCAAGTGAGTGCTGGATTTAATGGTTGCATTGGTGCAAGAGGACAACATTTTAAGCAATATTTACATTAAACAGAACATGACATAAATATAAATGTAAATAAATAAGCATAAAAATGAAAACTTGTTTTGTTTCTTTTTTTGCGATTTTCTCTAAAACTAAGCAAAAACGAGCAAATCTCTAAGGGACTTTTTTCTTAGTTTTTCGGTCACCTATAAGTTCCTGAAGTTTTGCAATGTAAATTCGGGACACCCTGTGTATTAACCTGTTCCCTTATTATTTATACCTAACAAAACTGGAATCAGTGAACAATACAGCACGCGAAGATTGACCGCAAAAGTGCAACTGATCGTCTAATACTCAACGTGTTTCCGCTTTAGGCAGTTTTTAAATTTTATAAGCAAAAGCAAATCAGACATTATTATTGTTTTGTTTTTTTTTGTTTTTTTGCTTTTTTTTCCTGAAGATTTAAAGGAGATATATGAAATTTATAATAACTGCGAAAAATATAACACCCGACCAGTATTAATGGTTTTTTAATATTCCAATTCTTACATTTTTTTTTTTTTTTTTTTTTTTTTTTTTTGAAACCTTAAACTACAAAAAAAGGTTATCTGTTGTAAAAACAAAAAAAAAAAACCTGTAAGACATGAAAAAAAAATTCTGTAAAAATTTCATTGTGAAATGTTATGCTTTATGAAGAATCTTTCATTTACTAATGCACTAGTAAAAAAATGTAGAAAACAGGTGGTTTCAGATAAAATGTGATTGCACAGTCGCCTACCCTGGAACATTAGGCGATTTTAATCATTGCTACAGACTCATGATTCGATTAAAAAAAATAATAAATAGTTTTGAATGATTTATTATTATTAAGTCATTATTATCGATTTTTCAAGACTTTTTGAAAATCCTGAATCAATAGCTTGATGGCAGTACCAATACATTCTAAAATACCTCACTTCAAACATTGGATTTTCTTTTTGCGAAAATTTCATTTCCAGCCAGTTTTAGTATTATTTTGTGTTGAATATTGTCTCTAATACCAAGTCTGGATTTATTATGAAACATTTATGCATACTGAGTTTGCAGAAATAGCCTATGGATGAAATGAAACCAATGTATTATAGTATGAACCTAATTTGATCATCACATCATTAGTCCGAAATGAGTCGGTACGACTTCCAGTACATCTGTAATTATTGAATATACAAGTTAATATTTTTTTCTTTTTTTCAATTCGTATTTTCTTATAATTATGGTTTTAAAATAAAAGAACCCTCATCATTTCTATTTTAAATATCTTTGTAAGAGAGGCTATGTTTACCGAAATTCCAATGCAATCTTGGTCAGCAAACATGCTAATACTAATTCCATTAATTTTCTGATAACCTTCTCACACTGAAAAGAATACGGCCTCAGGATCTGTTAATATTGAACATTCATGGGAACAGGAAAGGGTGCTGCGAATTGGAAATTCCTCCTTAAATATTCTTCCTATTACTAGACTTTTATTTCTTACTTGTTCATTAGATATATATTGTTATACATTCGTAAATTTGTAGGAATAAATAATAAAAAATAGAATATTAAAAAAATCAAATAGAAGTATCAGATATAATTTATTATAAGGGAATAATAGTCAGCTTCCTCAGCCTTTAGGTAGCAGCATCGAGAATTGGTTTGAAGGTGAATGAAGAAAAGACAAAATATATGCATGCTGGCCCACGACTTGATGGGCTGGAGCCGTCACACTTAGTTGCCGGAGGCTTTTCGTTTGAAACGGTGAACGAATTTGTATATCTTAGTTCACAAGTAAACTCCAACAACGAAATACAGGCTAAGATCCAACAAAGAATCATAACTGCAAATAAATGTTATTTTGGGCTACAAACCATTTAAAAGGCAGGACAGTATCTCGAATCACAAAAGTGCAAATATATAAAATCTTGATAAGACCAGTATTTACCTGTGCTTCTGAATGTTGGATATTGACTGGTACACAGGAAGCACTCCTCCCAAGGTTCGAAAGAAGGGTCCTGAGAAGAATTTACACCAATGGAACATGGAGAATTCGCACTACTGCTGAAATTACGAGGCTCTGCATGAACCCTGATATTGAAAGGATAATAAAGACAGGACGTCTCCGATGGGCAGGGCATATAGTTAGAATGACCACAGACCAGATTCCTCGAAGAATTCTAATCGAAAAAGTTTATAGCACGAGAAGAGTGGGAAGACCTCGGCTACGATGGATTGATGAAGTGGCAGCGGACGCAAGGACCATCTTGGGGATCCGCAACTGGAGAGCGGCGGCAACAAACAGAGAGGACTGGCGGACTAAGGTGCAGGAGGCCTTGACTCTTCAAGAGTTGTTGCACTGATGAATGAATGAATGAATTAATGAATAGTAATCAAATATTATTACCTAATTTCATTTTTTCAAAGTGTGTTAAGAGTAAACCATAACCAGTCTACACTTTGCTGCCTCGTCTATTTTAGAAACGTTTAAAAGCTATTGATTACTATTTAATTCAAATTTGATCAAAACTTAATTAAAATTTTATTAATAATTTAATAAATTTATTACTACCTATCAATTTAATATTAATATATATCCCTTACTCGAATAAAGAACGATATCCGCGCCTTAGAACATGGTCTTAAAGAATTACATTATACTTCAAGTATGTCTATGATCGCTATCCATCATAAATTTATGGGTTTGGTCGTTTCATAATTCGACCAAGTATTATATGAGGCATGTACACATCCCTTCCTTATTGTTCTTTAGAAATTGTTCCCGTTTAAATGATATTACAAAGTTGTGAAACTATTTATGTTGCTTCATAACTACGCCCAAGTTTCTGAATTGTAATCATCTTATGTTCGGCAGTTGGTGAAATTTACTAGGTCCTTTTAAATTAAAGATTCCAAGGGTAAATTCCCGTTACTAGGGATGCCTTTAGCTGAATTTTAGTTATTATAAATTTCTTAGTTATATTTTTATTTGCAGAGCACATTAAACATTTACTTGGTATAAAATTTATCAAACATTATATATAATTTTGTTTAATAATCGTCTCCAGAAATTATTAAATAATTCATTGATGTATGTATTAATTGATAAAGTTGTATAAATATTCAGTAACATTTATATTGTAATGTACGAAAATGATAAGCTTAATTTTTTTGTTTAACAACAAGCCGTAAATCTGTTTGTTTTCAATTTTTAACTAAAATATAACAGTAAATTTTACGGAGCCCGTATTTCATAATAGTGTTTAATCATGCACAATGTTACCACAAATCTAAAAATACATCCCTTAATTCTCTGTTGGTTCGCTCCTCTTTTCTAAATTTGAGGTATGGCTATAAAAACAGTGGCGGAAAAGATCTATAAAAATACTTAATGTATCAAAATCTACCTTATAAATAAATAAAAATATTAAAATATGCAAATTTTAAGTTCCCTAAAAACTATTTACTATAAATAATGCGATCAGAAGTCTCGTTTTGGAGAAACATGCCTCGCTTTCCCTGACTAACCGTCACTTTTATGTATTCTTTTATAAATAGGCTTTATAATAATTTACCATAATTTTAATGCCTCTAACAATTGATTTTCCGTGACAATTTAATTTAAATAATAATACGAATAAGTGGCTGAATCAATTTCTATATTTTTTAAAACATGATAATTTATGAAATATTCATTCTTTAGAATTGGGTAAAAATTAATCAATTCTATTTTTATCATTATCTTAATTTGTTGCTGATAATAATTTGATGAAGCTTATATAACATATGTGTCCATATTCACTCGTATTATTAACTTTTTTGTAAATATAATAATTATTTTTAGCCCTACCCTATTATTATGAGTTTCAATTATTTTACAAACCATTTCTGACTTCTGAAATATTGTAAATAAGATAATATTACATTGTATTGGATATTTTGAAATTTGGCCTTTTAGTTTTTCTTTTTAGTTCTATTGGAATTGTTTTATTAGAATACTAGTTTTGAATGCTAAAAATTCATCTATAGTTCTACTCAAACGTCTTGATTACGAGTAAAGTAATCATTTTTAGCTCCTCGGTACTCTTATGTGATTTGCCCATCTCTGATGTGAATGCGCTAGTTTTTCGAGACCTTTTGGTTTGTTTACAAAATTTATGATCACCATATTCCACAGATTATAAAAAAGGCTCTTTTTCTACTGAAAAAATAAATAAATAAAATAAGTGAAAAGGACTATCGTTCTCTTCCTCTGCCCTTAATCCTATTTCTTCTCTCACCCCAGTTTTTCTTGTGCTTCAATTTACAATGTTACAGGAATAGTAGCATAAGTACTTTTTATTAAATAAAATTTATATCTAATCTTAAATAATTGGTGTCGACTAAAGAACAGATGAGGGAAACTTCTATGATACACTGGATGTTATAATCTGCTAATTTTCACGTTTGACTAACCACACGACCACACGATACACTAAAACAACTTAGGAGAAGCTGGTGCAGAAATCTATTAAATTAACTGACTAATTTAAGTTCAAGTTCTGAGATAGTGGCAAGAGGCGCTCTTCCCCTCCCCTACCACCCCTCTCTTCCCTCTAATAGCAGCTATATTACACACTGAGAATTCTGAGGCAGCTACACTGATTTTGACCTATATCAGCATTTCTCATTTAATATAGGTGAGATATACCAGGTATGCAAGTTTAAAATGTCGTTTATTTCTTAAAATATATACACAGTAATTTA
The DNA here is from genome assembly GCA_003667255.2 of Euschistus heros. Taxonomy (NCBI): domain Eukaryota; kingdom Metazoa; phylum Arthropoda; class Insecta; order Hemiptera; family Pentatomidae; genus Euschistus; species Euschistus heros. Next base: position 3,893,363 of record RCWM02000028.1, read on the forward strand.
AAAAAAAGTATAATATATTTTATTCAAAGTACTGACCCTCGCTTTCTACACATTTTGTCCATCTCTCGGGCAATATATGGATACCATTCCAAAAGAATGCTTCATCTTTATTTGAAATCCATTCATCGAGCCATTTTCGTACGTTTTCGAAATTGTTGAAGTGTTGCTCCGCCAATGAGTGTCCCATCGATGAGAAGAGGTGATAATCAGAAGGCGCCAGGTCAGGTGAATACGGCGGGTGGGGTAGGAGTTCCCAACCAAGCGAAGAAATCGTTTCCTTAGTCAATCTGGCTGAATGTGCAGGAGCGTTATCATGCTGAAGAATGACTTTGGCGTGCCTGTGAGCCCATTCTGGGCGTTTTTCGATCAATGCGTGACTCAAATTGATCATTTGTTGTCGGTAGCGCTCGGTATTGACTGTTTCGCCGGGTTTGAGAAGCTCGTAGTAGACTACTCCCTTCTGATCCCGATTTTCTCGTTTTTGATCAGTAACTTCAAAATCACCACGTTTGAAACTTTGAAACCAACGTTCACATGTCCTGACGGTTGGAGCAACATCGCCATAAGTCTCAACAAGAATTCGATGACATTCAGATGTCTTTTTCTTTTGCTTAAATAAGAAAATCTTGACATGCCGCAAATGCTCTTTTTTTGGCTTAAAATTAGACATTTTTAACACCAAAGAAAGGTATGATACGTCCACGTAAACGACTTAAAAACAACTGACTTTTGTAAACAAATGACTAACAAACAAAATAGCGTTTAGAGATAAGCAAATCCTTCAATAGGCTAAGAGCGCATTCTATTGGAATTAAAACGACATTTTAAACTTGCATACCTGGTAATTCACAACAAGCTAACAAGAATTTAGTATTGTTTTTCTTTTTTCAAGTAAGCTCTTTAGTATTGAAATACATAGTCAATGAATTAGTCTTATGTCATTTATTTGTTTTGTTTTTTTTACAATTTATTGATATTTACAACTGCATACATTATATACAAGTCAATTTGAGGAAAATGATCACAATTACATTTAAAGAACTACTCACAAGTAGCACTCCAATAAAAGTTCTACATAAGAAGGTCTCTCGGTCATCTCCTTTTCAGACGCCTCAGATGGTCATCGGGAATTGTATGTTAGGCAAGTTGGAAGACTAGTGGATTCGAGTAGGTAATGCGTTTATTATTAAAGGATAAATACCTGGTTTGGGCAAAATCAGAAACATATGGAACATTAAGATCTTTATAGATAGGTTTGTTTGTAATATAATAAATAGTATTGTGGATTTTACTAAGAATTTTTGATTGTAAGGATTGGATACAAGAAGAGTAGGAAGGTTTAGTGGAGACCCAAAGTTCAACTCTTTAGGTCCAAATGGGTCTAATTACTGCCATGTAAATGAGTCTTTTGTAATTTATTGGGAGTTTGTCTAGTAAAATCAGAATTGATGAATTAATTTTATTTAACTAGTATTCAATGTTCTATAATAATTTCAAAACATTTCTTAAACAGTAATTTGTTACATGGATTATATATACTAAAGTTATCATAAATGTAAGACAAGAAATCAAATATATTGGTCGTCATCTGAGGAGATCTAACGGATTTCTGAAATATATCCTTTCCCTCTTGATGTAGTAGAAACTCGATAACTCGTCATGAGTGGGGGTGGGAGGGTGACAAAATAACGGAAATGACGGATCACAGAATTTTGCTAGTAAAGTAACCAAAAATCATTTTAAACTATATAATTGTATTTTTTTTTTTGCAATTTATTAAATGTAAAAACGACCACATGAACATTATAAACATTGGACTTGAGTGGCAATGAATAAAAAAAAAAGAAAACCAATACAAGAAATGAATAAATAAACATTAAACCACATTAATTACAAATCAATACATCAGTAATTTCTTCACAAATTATTATTGCAAAAAAGTATTCATAAAAAAAAAATTAAATAAATATATACAAACACTATTACTCACATATTTGTGGAAAATTGATTATCTAAGAGATGTGAAAATAATTAAGTCTAAAAGACTTTAAATAAGAACCTTTATGAATAGGAAAAAGTAAAATTCCAAAAGGAGGTAGCACGAATGACAAAATATTTTTCAGAGGAGAAAGTTCTGTGGGGATGCGTTATACAGCTCGAATTCATAAGGGACCTTCGATTCATGAGGTGAAAAAAAAATGCAGAGTATTTCTAAGAATGAAGGTAGGTAGTTTAGTCTTTATTAATTGGGATAGGAAAGTACTAAGGAAGAATTAAAGTCGGAAATCAGGAAAAATCCACACAAACTCAGACTAACTGCAATAAACGAGCGACCGTATTATCCAAAAGCTAAATCTAATGAAACAATTAATTTGTCTCTTTAATCTCATTCACAGCTCACGAAACAGTCACCATATACTAAGCCTTTTTCGAAGTAAGGAAGAATACGAGAAGAAACTAAAGTTGACGGCTACTTTTGGGAAAGAATCACAAAATCTATTGTGCTATTTAAGAATTAAATTAAATTTTTAGAAAGTTGGGAGGTATGGTTGTTTCAGCAAAGATACTGATGGAGGTAAACCCCAAGGTTTTGAATAAAGTTTTAAAGCTAAATAGGGAAGTTATTGAGGGAAAGCAATGGATAGTAAGGAAGGACATTAAGAATGGGTTTTAAACCGATAGCCTCAGCATTACTGCATCTATGAATATTTGTAAGTAATTCAGTTTGCAAAACTATTTAGAGAAAGTTATTGCATCCCTTAAAAATATGTTTTTCTGAAAACAATCTGTCACAATAAAGACGGCTTCAATAATTTCTTGGTTCTTTCCTTTACGAATATCTTTCCTCACAGCCACCTTCCTGCAGAATCATAGCTTTGACTCTGATGTCATCAGAAGGTTTCTTTATGATTTCTGTCTAGCTCACTACTTTGCTTTAATCCATTATTCCTAAAATTTGTTCAATTTCCGAAACTTCTTCCTAATCGAGAAACAACTCTAGCCCTACAATCTTAACATTTTATATTTTTCTTTAGATACCAGACTTAAAAGGCTAGAAACTGCTCGTCGTTGCCGAATAATCCAACATTTAGCCAAGCGTTGAAAACTCCCAATAAATTTCAAAATACTTATTTACATGACAATACCAAAGCTCAACTTAGTATGTCCAAGTAGGTCTGTACATGCTAAGTTGAGCTTTGGGCCTCCACTAAACCTTTCCATTCTGACAAAATCCTTAATATTTCTTATTATGTCACAAACAAACTTATCCATAAAGATATTGATGTTTCATAAATTGCTGATATTTCCCAAACCGGACATCTATCCTTTTATTGCGAACTTCGTACCCATCGTTGAATCCGGGTATAAGAGACAATGTCACGCTCTCCGAACAGCTATTGGAGTTCCTTTTTATTTCTCATCCACCAAGAATCTCAAACTCCCAATGCAGCGAGTATTCGAAGAAATATATTTCTTCGAAAAATATCGAATCTTCAGAAGTTCGTATATTTTTTTATTTAAATTTAATTATAATATTGAATATCTATTTATGAACGTGGTATTTATCCATAAAGTAAACTTGAATAGATTTTATTTTTAAAAAATTCAAAATTTCCGCTACCAATGTTTATAATTGAGGAGATAAAATTCATAATATCGTTTTGAAGTCAGAGATAAGGTTTTAAAAAAACGAAATAAAAATAATTTATAATGCATAAACGAAATTATAAAAACATTTATACTTGGATGCCGGTCCTGAAAATGAAATGTTATACAAATGTTTCACTCTCGGGTTTATCAAATCAGATTCTCAACACTCATGCAAGGTTAAATTGGCCAATTGAAAATCAACTGACCCCGGAGGACACAGTACCTAATGTAATTATCTTTACATACAGCAGTAATGGGCCTTGTAATTAGCGCTTTGAGCACAACGGTGGATGAATGGTTTCGGATGAGAGATTTGATTTGAGAACTTGTAACAAAGTTTCCTTCTCTAACAGGTTTACATTACGTCTTAGCTAATCACATCTTCCTTTTCCTGCAACTCCTAGTTCAGAATTGTGCTGTCAGCTTTCTGCAATACTTAAGGTACACATGTTTAGAAAATGGTTTGTTTAAACTTACACAATCAAAGCTGTAGTATTACAATACAGAAATTCTGTATTTTTTGTTTTATTCTCCAGGAGAACATATAAAAACTTATTTCTGACCGTCATAAATGCTGCCCACTAATCATTAACATTTTCTTTTAACATTGCTTACGTTATTGGAAGAACAGCGTCTTACAATTTTCGAAAGTTAAGTTCGGTGTAGAATATTTAGCCTAAAAAAGTACGAACGTACCGATGAATTTAGAAGGCTCCGCAATGAGTAATTGTAGAAGATTTATCCGTTGGGAATAATCCCGGTAATAGCAGTGTGACGGTAGACACTCCATTTCTGGGGCATCATCTACAGTTCCGTATGTGCTCGCGCTGGTTCTGTGAGATCTATTCCTAAAATTTTAATCAATGTTATTAATTTTTAAACTAAAATGATTTAATAGTCTTCCAAATTCTTTTTTAAAAGATTTCATTTGATAATACTATGAACTATATAGAATATATAGAATTCAAACAAATTTTATAAGCAGTTAAAAATGGTAAACGAAAATTTAAAAAAAGGAACTATATATTTCTGTCATCAGCCTTTAAAGTATTAATGTTTATCAATAATAGTCTTTCCGTGACTTAACTTTGACCAGTTTAACATACATAATAAAAATACAAAACATTTTATACAATAATTTGAGGTGAAAATTAACTTCAAAATTTGGTACCTGATACGATCATAAATGGCAAAATAGAAGATTGCTTTTCAATCTTCTGCTCGATCATTTGATTCACAGTCATCAGAGCAGATCAGCGATGAAGACACAAGAACTGTCCTCATGATCTACATGAGTATTTAGTTAGTCTTCTAGTATTTGTCATAAGACAGCGTTTGCAACGTTTTCTCGACGATACCTGAATTTTAGAGTTTTTGCCATCCGTAGCTCCGGCTCTAGAGAACTCTTCGATGTTCGGGCGAAATTTCCATAATTCTTGTAATCAGTGTTCAAGATAGATCGGAAAGTACGCTAAATTTGACCAATTGGACTTCAATAAGTTCTCTTCTAAGCCGACGAAGGAACAGCCGCAATAGCTTTACTACCGTTACCGAAATAGATAATCTAACACAGTCAATTAATATACATAGCTTTCCGAGTCAAGAGGATATAACAGAGGGGTGTTCACTCACCCAAGCGACTGAAGGGGGAAACAAATAATCTACACCTTGGATCTATGAGGTCTAGCGCCAGTAGATAAGTAGAGTTACAAGGACTATAACAATGGGATTGTTAAAATAGGCATGAAAAGTTGTCCTTCATAATTACCAAATTCCATTATGTCAGTTTTGAGCTATCTGAGCGCAGGCCGAGACGTAGATGGGAGGACGTAAGGATGTGGTCAGAGGCTTGTGGTTTCGGCATTGAGTCTACCATTTTGCTAATTATTTTTATTTATTTATAGTGCAAATCATTCTGTGAAGAATATCGAATCTCACTAGTCTAAACGGTGTCTGAAGATTGAAAAATAAACAAGATTTACAAAGGCTAACTATTGTATTAATCTTGAAGTTTTAATAACGTAAGCTACATAGCCAAAAATCTTGAACATTAGTGGAATGCAAAATATAGCAATAGCAAAAAATAAAGATATTTGTTTATGTTCAGAACGTCTATACAGAAAAGCCAAAGTTTTAAAATTGTTATGGCCAGAGGGAGTAACTGGGATCGAGGACCACACAGAAACCGAAGACCACCCCTGACCCGAGGCCAAGTAGCCCAGAACAACCCAGGTCCGCACAAGAGACTACGGTAGACCCTATGACCAACGGAACCCGAACAGTCTATAATGTTCGGTGAGGATTTACATCGGTCAACCACAGCCTAGTCAGTCGCCAGCCAGTGACAGTCCAGACAGCGAGTGATAAGTCTGTCAGTGAAAGTGGTAACAGTCTCTGTTTGTCAGTGTATAGATTTAGCGAATCTTATGTTTATTTGTAAAACCTAGAACTAAGTTATTTAGGATTAGTATTACCTTATAGAAATTTGTGTTGTTAGATATAGGTTAGAACTAAGTGATAATTGTTATTGCGAATTTGTATTAGATTAAGTATCTAGTTGTTTTTATTAGTATGTAAATAAATTAGTGTTCCATATTTAAGTGTGGTTTAGTTTTGTCATACTCCCACTGGCCAGTAACAATACTTTATTCAAAGCATGAAATCAGTCCTTATCTCGTCTCAATCATACCAAAAACCGTCCTCAAAGGTTAAGACAGGTCGTCCATTATAAAAGACACTTGAATCCTGGAAATGCTCAGCTTCTTCTCACATTTTTAGCGCTCAAGGGTAAAGAGTTGTTCGCCAATTCCGAATGCTCCAAATTTACCGACTGTCAGGAAAAATTGAACCCTATTTATATAAATCTTAAATAGTTTATGAAATACCATGTGAAAATATTTGTGACAAATTAAGTTTAATTTAAAAAAAGTAAAAGTTGATTTAAAATGTGTATAAACACTTTTCCTAGGAGGAGTGAATTTTTAAAGAGCTCAGCCGATTTAAACTTTAATAATTATGATTCTTTTAAACTAACTAACCTTTTTTTAGCAGTTATGTTTTAATTTGGTGGGGGGAGGCTCCAAATTTCTACTTTAAGAACATCTCAGCCGATTATAATGGAATTTAGTAATTATGTTTCATTCATACTAACTAACCTTTTTTGAAGGGCGCTAACAGTTATGTTTTAATTTGGTAGGGAAGAGGAGTTCTAAATTTCTACTTTAAGAACGACTCAGCCGATTTTAATGATATATGATAATGATGTTTCTTTCATACTTACATTTATGTTTTAATTTGGTAGGGATCGCTGTTTTTTTTTTCTTTTATTCTAACTTTTTTTAAAGATTTTTTTCTAATTTGATGTTTCACGCTTGAGTAATTATTGAATTTATGGTTATTTTCATTTTAATATAAACCAAGGCTGGAATTTCGGGTCATTAGATGAAGGAAAATAATCTTTATATATTTTAAATACAGGATTTAAACATAATTTTCTTGATTCCTTTCTAACTTAAGTGGATACGGGGCCGTAGTTAAATATTTGATATTTTTCTTTTTTTTCATTTATTAATATTTACAACTGTACAAATACAAATACATTAAGTAAATGTGTTGATAGTGAATACAATGGCATGTAAATAACTTGTGAAGAACTACTCACTAGTAAAACTTCAATAAAATCTACACTACAAGGTTTCTAGGCCATCTTCTTTTCAGACTCCTCGGAGGATTATCGGGAATGGAGTGGGGAACAAGTCGGGACACTAGTGGATTGGAGTGGTTATGGAGCTTACTATGGAAGGATAGATATCTGGTTTGGGCTAAATCAGTAACATAAGGAACATTAAGGTCTTTATAGATAAGTTTATTGATCACATAGTAAGGAGCATTAAGGATTTTTCGAAGGATTTTGAATTGCAAGGATTGGGTACGAGATGAATTAGATGGTTTAGTGGAGCCCCAAAGCTCAACTCCGTACGTCCAAATAGGCCTAATCACAGTCATGTAAATGAGTCTTTTATAATTAATTAGGAGCTTTGATCGTTTGTTTAGTAAATGTTGAAGTAGTCGGTAACGACGAGCAGTTTCTTGTCGTTTTAGTCTTGTATGTAGATAAATATTTAATATTAAATTAAATATTTATAAATCATTACAGCGTCCCTACTAAATTAAAACATAATTTTTAGCGCTCTCTTTCAAAATCTTAGTAAGTATGGATTAAACATAATTACCGAATTTCATTAAAATCGGCTGAGTCGTCCTTAAAGTACAAATTTGGAGCCCCATCCACTGAATAAAATCATAACTGTTAGCGCCCTTAAATAAAGGTTAGTTATTATGAATGAAACATAATTACCAAATTTCATTATAATCGGCTGAATCGTCCTTAAAGTACAAATTTAGAGCCCCCTCACCACTAAATTAAAATGTAACTGTTAGCGCCCTTTAAAAAAGATTAGTTAGAATAAAAGAAACATAATTATTAAATTTCAATAAAATCAGCTGAGCCCTTTAAAAATTCACTCCTCCTAGGAAAAGTGTGTATAAACATTTTAAATCAACTTTTACTGAATCGACCAGGCAGAGTCAACTTTACCTAGGGAAAGTCAACTCTTCCTGGAGAATCAACTTTCCCTATAACATATATATATTTATATATACACATAAGTTAAGGTATAGGGGGTAGGAATACTATACTTAATATCTAACTTAATCCTACTTAAAGATATAAATAAGACCAGATATGTATAAAGAGAATGATTTGAGGAATAAATCAGTTATATTTCAACTATCTTTTTTTTTCTAAATTATCTGAAAGCGTATATACATACATGAAAAATAACCAGTTCTATGAGATTTGTGGTCTAAAATATATAAAAGTGGGATTACGGCTTAAAAAATGTTTACAAATCGATCAGAAGAGTAGATATAAAAAACATTAATCATTAAGTATAAGATAGAAAGTAAAATCTAGGAGAATATTATAACAATGTCGATAAGAGATTGCCGAGCCAGCCGTATCCTTACACATATTAATTATCGGTATCAGATAGGAGCGATTCCTTCCTTTACATAGATAAGGTGACCCAAGTATTGAACCGCTCTACTGGACTCAGCCGCTTCGCTACTATGTGTATATATATATATCTGTGTATTTACCGTCCTGGAAGGTCCAATGTAGATCAAATATTCTCGTTATAGCAGATGTTGGGAAAATCAACGAATATAACATTGACCTACATCAATTGTTTATAGGTTTTTAACAAATATATGATCAAGTTAATGGAGAAAACTGCTGAAAACTATGAAGAGTTTAGGTATACCTAAAAACCGTATTAGTCTTAGACCAATGACACTACACGAAACTAAGTCGTTAAATCCCATGATTCTCTATCAGATGAATTTTCGGTACGAAGCGGTTTAAGGCAAGGTGGCCCACTCTCTCTCCAACTCTTTTTAATTTAAGCCTTGACCTAGCCACGACAGCTATTAGAACAAACCTAGGTGGCGTAATTTACGAGAGACTCACACAGCAAACATCTGAAGCTGTCTTTTTAGGAGCGCTGTATGGATTGGAGAAAACTGTGTCGAGAATGGGGCTTGATATAAACGAGGATAAAATGTAGCACATGACGACCTCAAGGCTAAAGAGAAGGAAAGACACGTCCATCCATCTTTCGACCCATGAATTCAAGGTGGAATGCTTCAAGTACTTAGGCCCAAAAGAGTAACTAGAAAAGATTAAATAAAAACAAGAATTGCAGCGGGATGCAGATAACAGTTTTCTTTACAAAAACTGTTAACATTTCGGAACCTGTCAAGATAGGTCTACACAATTATTTATGAGACGGTGATCCGACCCATTGTGACGTGCGCTTGTGAGGCATGGACCCTCATGAAGGAAACGGAAAGAGTCCTTTTGAAAGGAATATTGGGGGTCCGCCCAAATAGATACCTTAGATCACTCTAGGAAGACATCGACACTGTCACAAACGCCAAAAAAGCAAGATTGAAGTAGCTGTATCACAATGGAAGGATGCCAGAGCACATAGTTCCCAGGAAAATTTTGGACGGATAACGACTAAGAGGAATGCCGAGAGTGATGTGACTGCAAAATGTCCAATTGATCTCCGAAAAATGAGATTTAAAAGATGGAAGAAGCAAAGGATTCTCAAGAGCTGCTACAGAATTCAGTGAGTGAACGAGAAAGAGTGCCAACGTGGTTTCTTTATTTTATTTTCTCTATTTATTTATTTATTTTTTAAATATCTTCTCGACAGTTTTTAGCCTTGACTTAGGAGAGAGAAGCCTCCATTATAACATTGAAGCTGATTTCATTATCACATTATAGCTGATCCTGGATAAATTCAAAAGAATATATTCAATAGAATAAAGACGTAAATGAAAATTTTCAATATCTATTAATGATGTTTTGGGGTCAACTGTGGTGTAGTGGTTAGCATAGCAACCTACTAAATCCAAGATCGCGGGTTCGCAGCCCGGCAGATGACCTTAGGATTTTTTAAAGGGAGTAAAAAATCCTTAGCTATGCCGTCCTTCGGAAGGGACGTTAAATGGGGGTCCCGAGCCTGTGCGATGTCAGGTGCTCGTTAAAGATCCCTATCCTAATTATACCTGGATAGGCAAAATTTAGGACTACCACCGTAGCATCGTCCGATTAGCCATAGCAGCATAAAGTGACGTTAAACGAAATAAACAAATAATGATGTGTTGTTGTCCTTTCCACCTGTGATTGTAATCAAATGAAATTCCAAACAAGACTACTAATGTAAACTATTGATGTAATTATCACACATAAGCTGTTTATTGAATTTAAAGTCACCTACGGTTAGCGTCACTCTACCGGAAGACCTCCGGATTTTCCTGGAGATAAATAAACTAACGGGGTTAGATTTCTGCAATTGAATATGGCCATATTCTACTTGACTGAGGTTATTTTCATAACATTGCTTTTTATAGCATACCATGGCTATTTTCTGAAAATGTTACATGCTAATTAGTCGAAACTTAAATTCTAAGAAAATTATGCTTTTAACCAAGAAGTTTGGAATTCTCGACGACAAACCTAGGGTTGATAATCTACCAAGACGGACCTAGGCCAAATGTAACACTTTCATTCATAATATTGCCGCAAGTTCATAAAATTTACAAATGCGGATTTTTACATAGTTTTTCATAAGTTCTTTTGTGATATATAGATATTTGTATATTATGCACTGATGATAGATAAGAATAGGTCATTACAAGAATCCACTTTTGTATTTAAGTGACATAAAACAATGATTGACATATAAAATTTCAGATAGTGATTAAAGACTTTTACGGAATTTCCCATGGTAATAAGAACAAACTCAAGATCTACATATTTACTGAGTACATATAGCTGAACTGTTATGCTGTTGGGACAGTAGCATAGTCGATATCTATGATTTTGGTTTGACTGGATGTTTTCAAAAGATGACAATGTCGACTGTGTCACACAGCGAGGAGATGTTCAAATATAGCTGCTATTAAAATAGGGCGGAGCTACTGGGAGGTGGGAGCATTATTCCCCCACCACTACGCTACCCAGAGTTAACCCAGTTCCCAACTCACGAACATTATCTTAGACTGCTGCTGATGCAGGTATAGGTAATAAAATTCCTTCAAACACAGTGTATCATTTTTTACTTAAACTTTATTAATATAAAGGATTTTTATTGAATATAAAAATTATAATTACTAATAAAAGTTCAAATATTTCAAAGTATTGCGATACTTTTGACGTGGAGTCTATTATAAAAAATTAATTGTATTTAACACCATAGCGAACTAAATTTGACAATGAAAGAATTTTGCGTTAGGTACCTACCTATGAAAGCTAAGTTGCTTATCATTTTTAGCCCCAGTCTTGTTGTTGTTCTTACATCCAATTACAGCACAAAAAGATGTACTTAATATGGAATGGATTTATAAACAAAGTAAAAACTCAACGAGAATAGGTTTACGAAAAAAATAAAAAATTAAAAGCAAACACTTGTAACTTTAGTGGTAACTTTTGAGGTTAGGGTAGCATAGTGGAGGGGGAACGAGTCCCATCCCTACTCCACTCGTGACTGCTCTATTGAATATCTCCTCGCTGGTGTCACATGATGGTAAAGATTGGGCCAGCAAAAAATAACAGGCCATTTAAGCGTTGTTTGGCTTTCTTATATATTAGATATACTTTATTTCTATATTTTAGATAAAACAATCTACTGGTTGTTTTTAGAGATGTTCTTTAAATACCTAATTATTTATAAAAAATACATTACTCTTCAAAAACGTTTTTCTTAAAATAATACAATACAAAACGATTTTCATAGTAAACATATGAACGACTAACAGAAATAGGTTTGTTATACAATCTTTTAAATTATTTTTTAGATAGTAAAAGCCATGGAAGATAGATGGTGATCCATGATTGGATAGTCTCCATTATGCCTTTCGTTTTCTAATCTTTTGACATCCTTTATATTCAATTAGCGCCTCTACAAAAATGTAAAATTTCCATAGACATTCATTTTATTATTTTTTTTCAAAATAGGTATTATTTGTAATGCAAAATAAATTATGGTCCATATCATAATTTGTTATTCCAGATTAGTGAAAAAATGTAACTAATATATGTTTAATAAATAACTGGTGAGTACAACATATGATTAGGCAACAGTAAGACAGATATTAAAAACTATGGATGTTCATATTTTTTCTTTATTGCATCAGAAAACAATAAACTAATCGGTATTTTACCATCGCTGGGAGTACACATCGTAACTTCTAATGAATATAAATGTTCGGCCTAACACCACAATGTTGGTATCAGTTACCATATTTCATATTTCTGCTTCTCGATAATACATGAACAGTAACCACCACTTCATTAATTACTCATTAGAATAATGGATGAAAATGTGTAAAAAAAGTTTTTCCGTTTGCGTTAATCAAATCATTGAACATTTACTAATCAACTATATGAACAGTATTTAAATACGTTTTATTGTATCAAGGTATAAAGTGCTGATAAATCAACATATCTATTGCTGTGAAAAAAGTATACATTCATACCGCTAGAATCATACCCTTATTCTCTGTAAACAGTGAATTTATTTTCAGGAGAACGTTTCAGTACACACGCTTCAAATGAGGAGAAAACTAACTATCAGCAGTTTAAAAATTAATGATCGCCTGCGAGACAAACAGACGTGAACGTTTAGTAATCCTAGGCCTGCAGGTCTTGTCTGACATCAGCTACCTCAGAAGACCTGACTTTACCTCAAACGCAACACCCATGTTTTGAACCTGAGGTATTTTTCAAATATTCAGTTTTTCTAAGGAAACGTATTCTTCAGGCCATTTCGTGAAACTGAAAATTTGAAATTTTTCAGAGAAAATATTACGAAAAAAGAAATAGATTACCCATAGCTCTATATAATTAAACAAATAATAATAAATAAACAATAAAATATAATAAAACAAAAAGATTCATATGAGCGATTAGACGAGAGTAAATAAAAAGTATGAGAGAGAGAGAGAGAGAGAGAGAGAGAGAGAGAGAGAGAGAGAGAGAGAGAGAGAGAGAGAGAGAGAGAGAGAGAGAGAGAGAGAGAGAGAGAGAGTGAAATAGAGAGAGTGAAATAGAGAGAGTGAAAGAGAGAGAGATAGTTAGAGTGTGTGTGTGAGAGAGAAAGAGTGTGTGTGTGTGTGAGAGAGAGAGAGAGAGAGAGAGAGAGAGAGAGAGAGAGAGAGAGAGAGAGAGAGAGAGAGAGAGAGAGAGAGAGAGAGAGAGAGAGAGAGAGAGAGAGAGAGAGATTGTTTTATTGTCTTAGGGCATGTGGCCCTATCTTACAGACAAAAAATATATATATGACAGCTAAAAATGTTACAATCTTTTTTTTTTTTTTTCCTTTTATATATACAAAAACTAAACTATGTCTAAATGTTCAAAAACAAAATACATAAATAAACTTACAGATGAAATGAAAGCAAAAATAATACATAAATAGATTTTAAAAATACATATAAATAAAAAAACAAAAAATATAAAAAAAAATAAATAAATAAAAAAAGGAAAAAAAAAAAAAAAATAAATAAAGATTAACAAAACAAAAACGAGTAACTAAATAAGAAATAAATAGATAATAAAGAACAGTTATTAGTATTGTTCCCAAGTCCCTATGGAGGAGCGTCCGCCCAGTCCGCACCAAGTAGTTGACGAAGACAAGCTCTGCGAAAGAAGGAAGCCGACCTTACCTCTATCGGAAGCTGGTTGAGCTCTCTCCGAGAGAGAGAGAGAGAGAGAGAGAGAGAGAGAGAGAGAGAGAGAGAGAGAGAGAGAGAGAGAGAGAGAGAGAGGTCTATTTTTTTATTTGTTTCTGTAGCAAAGCTTTTATATATTATGGAACTCTTTAATCAATGCTATATTTATTTTTTTTCATAGGAATAAAAGCTTAAAATTGTGGATTATATTAATGTTTGCTACAAATTTATTTTTCAAGTAATAAATTGTGCACTTTGAAAATAGTTAATTACAGTTTTGTAATTTTCTCTTTATCAGTGAGAATAATTTTGTACGATTAACCTATATCTTGACCAAATGGTATAATATAACCAGTGGAAAAAGGTTACTTGAATAAGTAGTATTACGAATTATAAAAATATTTACTTTATACATAATACTGATTTCAATCAGAAAAAAGGCAGACTTTTGGGTTGTCAATTAATCTGATTTGTCTTTTAACGTATGGCTTGAGTTTTCTGTTGACAATTGTAACATTCTTTGTTTCTCTTTTCAGGGAAGATTACATTTTCATTATATGATTGTCAACTAAGAGGTTCTAAAACTAAAGATCTTAATGAAAACTACATTGACCTTCTCATTTCTCGCCGTTTTACACAATATTAAATGTTTCAAGGTTTTTTTTTTTTTTTTTTTGTTTAGTTTTTTCTAGAAAAATTGTTGTTAGTAGAAAAATATTTCAATCTGGATTTAATTTTTAAAAATGAGGAGATAAAATAATTTTTTTTTTTATTGAGTAATTATTAAAATCTTCCACAAATGTGGGCAATAAGTAATATAGATGGCTTAGTGATTAAAATAAAATAATATGTTTATAGAAAAAAGAATTTCATTACAATTTTATTTAGAAGAAATATTAGACTGACTCACTTAAGGACAAGTAATTGGAATGATAATGAATCTAATAATCCAAAATATACAATGAATAAAAATGAACAATCTTTTATTCTAAAAAAATAAAATAATTTAGATACAATCATATTACATCTACAAGTTCTCAGTCAGATCTAAAGAGATTCCAGTGTTGACCTCTTTGTTGAGTCACTATTGAAAACCAATGGAGGTTGATTTAGAGCGATGTAGCCGTAGGCGCTCAGGAAGTCCAGGAAGGTAAAGCATGTTCCATGTATAAAGAAAACGAGAGAACTTGAATGAGCAGAAGTGTCCAACACCTCAAACTTGAATCCAGGCCCACAGAATATATCAATAGACCGTTCTCGGTAATCTTAACTGTTTCGAATCAATTGATGACAATACTCCTGTTGATTATAAACGGATTGGAAATGATTAGGATTGATGTATAGTGTTCAGAATAGCTGATGGTATCTGCTATATTATCTCAGATTTGGTTGATTTACTAATGGAGGAGGAAGGGGCTCCGCCCCACTGGCTTGGGCCCCCCAGACGTGTAATTAGAGCTATATATCAGCACCGTTGGGTGGAAAACCTGCCTGCTGTTCGGCTTACGGCCCTCCGTCACGGATTTTCTGCTTTTCGTAACTGAGCAATTTACGAAAATCATTATGTTCATTGATTCTCCGAATAAATTCATATTTACTATCATCTAGCTACACTCTATATTTTATATATTATCTGTGATCTAGATTTTTTTATTATAATGTTTCTGCAAATTTGAACTGATTTCTTAGAAGATAATATACCAAAATATAACTATACATCCGGGGAACGGATTTCCGATTAACTGCGGTTTTCAGATCGAAATATTTCTGCTTTAAAGCGCAGTCTTGAGATTTTTTTTTATATTTCTGACGTATTGTAAATAGAAGGAAATTAATTTATATTTTGCCTTATCTTTATCTTCACCAATTAATTCTATATTTCTTCATTAATAGATTAAATTGATAAATTTTATTAATGTATTCTCCAGGTTCAGTTTTGTTTCATTCGTTTCCATGCCTTGGCATTATCCTGTTAATTCCTCCAATGGCAGATGTTGTATCATTTGAGTGCAGTGATATATAGCAAACTTTTAGTTTTTTTTTTAACTAACAATAAGTAATATTTGCCGGGATACGTAGTAGGCCAACTCCTGCCTGCTCTTAACGAGAGATCCAGGAATCCACTTAGACCATATAGGATGGGAACGATGGCTTATAAAGGGCCGGAAAACAACCCACGAGGTCTTGTTTCTGGTCGAGCTTGTCTATTCTATTCACTCTGTCCTCGCTGATACCTCCAACCCGGTCAATATCGTCTTTTTCTGATGACACATCATTACCCTCGACCATGGACATCCACTGACCATACCTTGCCCACACCATAGTATCTCTCATTAATAAGATAATTTTAGATTAGGTTTTTTTCTTTGCAATTATTTTTTTAAAATTAGGAAATGATCTCTACTTTTAATTGTGATTTTATATGAGAACCAGCAATATATATTGCTTTTAATTTAAAAACCTTTAAATGTTGCATGTCACTCATCTAATTAATTATTTCAGATTATTTTTTCCATAATTAAGTTAAGTTTAATATTAATTATTTTTAAAATATTGATAATTTGTCAGGCACGTTGACTGGCATCCTTTTAGATTAATACTGACTTAGATTTGTCAGAGCCGGTACACTTGACTAGCAGTAAGGTGTATTTGAGCACCCTCGGGAGCTTCAACCCGCCCAGGAGGAGCGGGTGCTGAAGAAAGCGATGGGAGGCAAGGAGCCAAGAAGGCTTAACATTTAGAAGTCCATTTCGATTGTCAGACCAAGAGAAAATATGCCGACCAGCTTCGATCCTGAGTTGGTTTGTCAAAGACTTTCCTCCTCTCAGAGTTCAACCCCTACTTCTGGTAAAAGTATAGTATTTGATTACTACCTGTTATTGAAATGACTATGTCAATAATACATATATATTATAACTGTCAAGCTAGTAAATATTTTTATGGTATTCAACGTTTTAAATATGGTTGATCTCAACAACGGCGTAACCCACAACTTTTCAGAAACGGAAATTTTGTTGCAAATCTGGTAACCCTCAAGATGCATCTTGGGTAATATTTGTTTCCCTTCCCTGAGGTTGAGAGCCGTGATTCTGGATGTAGAAGTTCGAGCAGCTGACGAATTTTCTCGGCAAAAGGTAGTAACACTCAGTCATGAATAAATCGAAGCTGTCATCTGGTATAAAACGCCTAAATAAAATTAAAAGATTAAATGTTTTATATTGTGAACTAAGCGATTTTATAGTGAAGTAACTTTTCGTCCTTTTCCACGGAGGAGAATCATTACTCTTAACATGAATCCTTGTTTCATTATTAAAGAGGTACCAAGAATAAACGGGTTCATTATTGCTCAAACGTACTCGCCGATTACCTCTCCAATGTTTGCTCGGAAATGGGTAATAACGACGTAAACCATGCGGGGCATTTTTATCTTATCCTTAGACGTAGGCATTGAATATAGCTGAAAGTTTTTAAAAGTTTTTGAAAGTTTTTTTTTTCGTTTAACGTCACTTTATGCTGCTATGGCTAATCGGACGATGCTACGGTGGGAGTCCTAAATTTTGCCTATCCAGGTATAATTAGGATAGGGATCTTTAACGAGTACCTGACTCGGAACCCCCATTTTACGTCCCTTCCGAAGGACGGCATATCTAAGGATTTTTTACAACCCGCGATCTTGGGTTTAGTAGGTTGCTATGCTAACCACTACACCACAGGTGACCCCTCTCATTCAGTTGTAGTTAATACTACACTTTTTTATATATTATTTGATGATCATGCTATGTGAATATCTTAAATTAATTTCAATCCACGGTTGGATTATATTTTATCTTAGAGGAGGAAAGAATTAAATTAGTAAACCAATGTCTTATCATCAGGTATTATCTGGATTGAATTTACATTATATTACATGTCCTAAAATCACAGATACGTAAATTTCTCATTATAACTTAAAAAAACTATTTTGCATTTATAATACCTATAGGGAAATTATCTATTCTAAGGAAGAGGGTTCTACAACTAACGGAGAGAGGCTAGGGTTAAGTTCCCTGGGCCAATTAAAGGCTGGCCGCTTCGAAACTGTATACATCCGCTCAGCTTGCCCCCTTCCTTCTAAATTGTCTCATTAGTACCCTCCTCTCTACCTAAGAAAAAAAAAAAACTTTTCTCCCTTAAGCTAGTCGAGCGTAATTCCATCGTAAACATTTAAAACATTAGCATTGTAATTTAACATGAGTTAAAGATCTTCCTAACAAAAGTTATTCATAGTTATAAAGAATAGAAAATAAATATATATTATTTTAATATATAAAATAAATAATTATTATAATTATTTTATAAATATATAAAATATATATTTTATAAATCTATATTTCCGAATAAATATAGATAGAATAGAATAAATCAATACTTCCGAAATATAGGTCCGACAATTATTTTTAAGCATTTATTGATATTGTTTAACCATTTATATGAAAAAATACTTTTTGAATATATGGATATTTAATGACTTATTTGCAATAACTTCAGTAATTAATACAATTTAAAGCAGTAGAACTATGTAGATGCCATTGGATATAGATTTCTTTCTTCCAAAAGTTTTGAACCCCTCCCCACCCTACTAAAAATCATAAGTCAAATTTGTGAATTGCCATCACCAAGCCATAAGTGCTGCTGAGATTTGGAGGAATATCGCTATGTATCAAAGTTCAAGCTTTTAAATTAACAATAAGAAATATTTGCCGAGATACACTGTAGGCTAACTCCTCACAGCCCTAACCAAAAATCAGAGAATTTTTATTTAACCCTTTACTATATTTTCAAAAGCTTTCGACATAACGAAATGAATCGATTTTTGAACACATTTGATTTGAGCTCCTTTGCACTCCTTGTGTAATTATATCGTATTTCTCAATAAAATTCTAGCTCAGTCTATATAAGAACTGAAATCTTTCTTTTTATTGAGTAAAGGCATTATAAAGATGCATTACGTTAATGAGGACTTGAAAAGGTGTGCTAGAAATATGTTAGGTATAATTTAAACTTTGTTAAACGAATACATCAAAAACTTATCAATAATATTTTTTTTAGAAAGCCATTTTTAATGTTAATACATAATTATTATTGCTAATCATATTATACACTAAATTTTTATAAATTTTATGCAGATTCAGGGATTCATAATTCAATTCAATTTATAATTCAGGGGAAGGACCCTTCTATGGATGGAGCGGGGTGGCGTTATAGTTTCATGGGGGATAAAAGCTGGCCCTAGACTGTCCCCTTGTATTTCCAGGGAAGGCTCAGATATACTTATTGATTGAAAAGCTCTCCCCGCCCCGGGGGGGCTAAACCCCTTTCTCCTCCCCGGGTTTACGATCCTGACACCTGAAGTCGTAAGGAAGAGGCTAAGCGAGAGCACAATATCCTGGTTAAATCGCGGTCCTCTCCTCTCAATTTATTTTATGTCAGCCCCCCCCCCCTCGTCCTCCCCCGTCAATTTTGGTTTTAGCTGACGTTATTCCCAATGAGACAATTTTCTCCTTTATTTTACTGTTATCTTTCCGTTTCATTTTTCCATTTCTCTCTTTTTCTCTCTCTCTCTCTCTCTCTCTCTCTCTCTCTCTCTCTCTCTCTCTCTCTCTCTCTCTCTCTCTCTCTCTCTCTCTCTCTCTCTCTCTCTCTCTCTCTCTCTCTCTCTCACTCTCTCTCACTCTGTCTCTCTGACACACACACTCAGTCCCACTCTCACACCCACACATACACTCGCAAACATACATTTATCTCATAAACAATCCTTAGAATAATCATACTATGAAAAATTTATTTTAATTATACTAATTATATTAGGCTCATCAGTGGGGCTGTGAAATGTATTCATTTGCATATTTCTCCTAGCCAACTAAAACATCAAATATCATCAAAATGTACATGTTTTGAGTCATTTTGAATCAATTTCAGTTATTATTATTTAGCATATTTGTACATATTTTGTCATAAATAAATATTTCGAATTGTTTGTTTGTTTGTTTGTTTCGTTTAACGTCACTTTATGCTGCTATGGCTAATCGGACGATGCTACGGTGGGAGTCCTAAATTTTGCCTATCCAGGTATAATTAGGATAGGGATCTTTATCGAGTACCTGACATCGCACAGGCTCGGGACCCCCATTTTACGTCCCTTCCGAAGGACGGCATAGCTGAGGATTTTTTACTCCCTTTAAAAAATCCTAAGGTCATCTGCCGGGCTGCGAACCCGCGATCTTTGGTTTAGTAGGTTGCTATGCTAACCACTACACCACAGGTGACCCCTATATTTCGAATTGTATTGCATATTTCTTGACACATCCAGCATTTTTGAATTGTGTACGAGTGCAAATTTGATCATTATTAAATAATATGAACTCTAATTGCATATTTACCTACATATCCGGCATATCAGTATTTGTCTTTATTTTTTTTTTATGTTTCTGAGCAGACAAAACCATACAATATAAATAAAAACCGAAAAATATCTATGGATATTTTTATTATTTTCTTTCCCGTCTAATGAATAAGTTCGTGTTGGTCCAAGTCCCCTTTGAGCCTCTTGGAATTATTTGATCGAATTAATTTCTCGTTCTCGCTCCGATGAAATACTTAACCCGACAGAACTCGCAGGGTGAGATTTACTCTCACGCTGGCGGTAAAACCCGTTTAATCGGAAAACAAAAATAGTTGAAAAGATTTGTCTAGCTGGAGAGGGAAGTCTACTTCAAAGGGCACCGCAATGCACAGTAAACTAGTTTTTCCCTGACCTTCACTACGGTGTTAGTTCCTTCAAAATTTCCTCACCCTGCTCGCGTTACAGTTTTTGTTCAAACGATTTTTGGAAAGTTTTAGACTGAAAATTGTCTATTGATCAGATAAGAGGTAAGTTGTATGTTCTTTTTTAGTTGTATTTTGAAAGTTGTAGGATATTTTTTTTTCTTCTAACTAATTTGAAAAATAATATTTGCGATTGGAGGTCATTGTTTTAGAAAATAGTAGACCATTTTATTATTTTTTTGATATTTTTTTGTCTATCGTAGAAACTGTATCCCAAAATCCTGAGAGCAAGCCTTTGCATGATGAAATTAATCTCTTTGACTGTAATGACATATAAAAATCTTGTTTTTTGAATTTTAGTTCCTAATATTTGATCATCTTTATTTTCTTTTTTTTTTTGTTCTTAAATTCTTTTATTGATTTGGAATTTTCGAACTATTTTATGTTTAACTGTGCTGTAATAATTAAATAGAATGTAATACTCTTTTAAAAATGATATTATGTTTTGCTTATTTTTTTTTACCTTAAAAACATTGTATTAATTTTATTCGGTATTTATAAATTGGTATTCTCTTCGAAAAAGCAAAACGTTTGGGCGTGAGATAAAATGTCATGTGCTAGTTCTCGCGTCTCACTAACTCTAGCGAGTTCTCGCGAGTTAGAATATTACTTCACTTTTCTTTTTTCCCTTCTTCCTACCATCATTCAATTTCCCAGTGGGTCATTCCATGCCAAATCAACCAATTCTATATTAGATTTGGGCCTTGACCTCTCCGATTTCTATGATTTTTGATATAGCAGCTGTAATTGCCAAGACTAGTAAAAAGGTAAAATATTACATTTTTCTAACTTTTGGTTTTTGAATTATAAGCTTTTAAAAACTCAAAAAACTGCTGATTTCGGTCCTCACTCAGTATATTCAAAATTACGCCATTAAAAAACTATTGCTCCCAGAGAGCTCAAATTTGCGGCATTATTTTCTATTTGAAATGCCCTTTAATACGATATATCACTTGATATATTTTCGGTTCATTTTGAATTTTTTCGAAACTTCTAAAAACGGTTTTCGTAATTCCCAAAATACGTACCCTTCGATTTTTTCGAAAAAAAATATATGTGATTTATACTACTACTGGATGGGATGGAAATGGGTTCTTGATAAAAAAAATATTTTGTCTTTTTTTTTATGTGGACAGTTAGTCCAGTCAATGAAGTATTATAGAATGCGTAATCCTTCTGTAATCCAAGGTTTTCTTTGGAAACTTTTTCAGGGTAGTTAGAAAGTAAACATACTATAATTCCTGGAGTTTTCGAGTCCGGGAACAAGAAGGGAGGGCGCGCAGAATGTCTCTTTTCTTGGTTTTGGGCTCATATCTCGAAAACAGTGCATCATACTATTTTGTGTACTTTCTAAACACAAAAGATCTTGTTGAAAAGAATAAAGGTGATTTCTCAATTGAGACTTTTAAGTGGAGAAGAAGATAGTCAGGGATGCAGTCAAAGTAACACCACGTCAAAGAAGAATTCTTTAATACGTGCCTTCGTATAATAGGCACGTATTAAAGAATTCTTCTTTGACGTGGTGTTACTTTGATTGCATCCCTGACTATCTTCTTCTCCATTTATCATCCGGTCAACCATACTTTTATCATCATGGATCGAGACTTTTAAGTGTTATGGAGTCGTTTTATTATAGTGTTTTTTTTTATGAAGATGTATCAACTACTGCACGATAATTAGTAACACAGCACATTAAAACAGTAAAATACAATTTAAACAAAGGTAAGAAATAAAAGTTTCTTTATTTGTCTGTCAATCTCATGTGCCGCCATAAACAGCTGTCATTAGATGTAAAAATTTTGGATAAACGAAAGTATAATCGAATTTATGTTTTTGCTTTTCTGTTGTTTTCTTGAATTGTGAACCATTTGACTAGTGTAGTTTTGTTCTCATAGGAAAACTAATGATTTCTGGTACGTAATTATATGTTAATCTTCAGTAAGATTTGACCTTATATAAAACGTGTAACTGACAACAAGTTAACTTGGTTATTCAGCACGTCCAGGATAGCTATGCACATGTTTACACCACTAAAAGATGAAGTAATTTGCTAATATGGGTCATATCATATATTCATCCTATTATAGTCAACTCCATACTCACTCAAACCCACTCATTATTTTATGAATATGCTTACAGTTTCATTCCATTCATAATTATAGTCACGGTCATGTGAAAAGAAGCATCTACAGAATTATCTTGCTATTAAAAATTGCTTTACAATTATTTCGTTTTTTATTATATGCAGTATTACTCACATTTATCTGATGTTTGATTAAAAAAGATGCGAATACACATAATTGATAACTTGAAGTTGTGGTAATTTTTGGAACATTTAAATCGTTAATATTAGTTGTTACTATTTGAGTAATATTGGAAATAGAAAGCAAAGTATTTTCCTTATATACTGGTATCTAATATGTGCTACCATTAAATAATGATCAATAAATTAATATTTGGAATGGAATAATAGAACGTCAAACCCTTGCCTTTGCAGACGATTTGGCGCTCTTAGATGAAACAGAATAAGAGGCTATAGTGCAGGTCAATGAATTAAAATAAATATTTGAGAAAGCAGAACAACAAACCTCATTCAAGAAGGCAGAAATTATGACTACTAAGAAAACGTATACAAAGATTAAATATGTGTGTGTATAAGTCACAAAGTAATTTAAGTATTTACGAGATATCTGCAACAACGGATCGCGTAGAACTGTGATGGTAGACAAGATCTGAAAATTATAAAAACTAAATTTCCTCACAAAAGACATTTTTAATAAAAAGAATTTGTACACCACCGAGAAAACAAGGCACTAACATCTTTAGTAAGGCCAGTGATTTAGTATGGCGTTGAAACAACAAATCTCTGAAGCCTGAAAAAGCTTCTAAAGGTGAATATTAAGTAGCATTAATGACCCAAAAATATCACAAGGAAGTTATGGACTGAGACTGAATAATAAAATAAACGGAAGGACAGAGAACTTAGAAACTGTTATGAAGAAAAGACGACTGATTTTCTAAGACCACATGGTTAGGAAGGATCCTAAAAGGTTGAATAAACAAATATTCGATAAGATTTACAAACTGAAAAGCCAGAGTAGTTATATTAAGCGGATGAAGGAAGAAGTGAAAAGAGTTGGAATCACTGACGGGGACTGACTGGATAGAGAGAGGATTCTGGAATCGTCTTGAAAACGTGGTTCTTGTAGAAGATAGATAGAACAGGACAAGGAGGTGGGAGATGGACGGAAGAGAGAAGACTGCAGCAGTCAGAGAAAATGAGGGATTATTGGAGGAGTAGAAGGAATGAGCGTTCCGTAAAGATTTAAATATGATATCTGCATTGTCCTTTGTCAGCCGGTTCACAAAAAAAAAAAGATAAATAAATAAATATTTTTTAAATAATGACCGTGGAAAAATTGTAGTAATGTTGAATACATTTGTAAATTTTGAAGAATGCATGGATTCCAACTGTGTTATTCTTCCCTTTAGTATGACTAATCCACATCCTAATGGTGAAATAATTTTTTTGTATTGTAATTTTTGTCACTAAATTTTTTTTTATTTTGGATGATTTTAAATAATTATAAGTTTTATTTTTATGATGGTTATTTATTTTATTTGTATCTCTTATTATTATTAATTGTGTGTGTATGTGTCTGTCTGTGTGTATTTGTACATATGGTATGAATCATTAGCACTGTTACCTATTGCCAATCACAGAGGCAGATTATACATCTATTTCATTGAAAAAAAAAAAAAAAAATGTGAAATATGAAATAATTATGTGCATTGGTTTATGTAGTTTACTTGGGTTTTTTTTTTTTTTTTTTTTTTTTCAATAACACTTTATGATTATAATATTATATAGCAACCTATAAAACCCACACAACTACTCATGCTGATCAGAGATACCATACCACTATATACCATTGTGGTACTAGTTAAAATTAGAATGTAATTTACAGGATTTCCATTATCTATGGCACGATGTCTCGGATTCGAATTGTATTTATGATGCATAGATGTTGCCAAATGTTGGTAATAAACATATAGTATATACATGACTAATTCATTTGAATTCTAGTTGAAATTCATACAAGTAGGACACACTGAATCTGAATATCATCTAAGATTCAGCATGTACTCAAGTCAACGTTTGATCAGCCCCAAATGTTCAAATAACATCTCCTATTGACTATGTATATGATTGACTTATCTTAATTTTGGAGAATGTATTGTGGGAAAGATGGCCGGTGTTAGGTCTATGTGGTGGGTGATAAATTACGCATGCCGCATCCGTCTCAGGGACGTCTCCTTCCCGGCTTCGGTTCCTGAAAATCTTTTAAATAGAAAATCCTTGGTTTTAAGCTGATGTCTCAACTACTTACTGCTGTTTTGGAGGTATGCATTGTAAAATATTTTAGATATAGGATTAGGTGATGTGCTTCTTTACCTTGAAAGTATACCTGCTTACAACTTACTCAACACAGTTTCCTTCTACGATTAGATTACCTTGCCTCAAAAGATTGCTAATCTTTATTACCATTTATATAAAATGAAACAGTAATAGTAAATACTATTATACTCCCATATAGCGTTTATACGGATGCGTGGGATTATAATTCTATGAGTAGACATTTTCTTTTCATTTTATAGCCACAACAACGACACATCGGTTATAAATATAATATTTTTTTGTATTCTCAGTCAGGATCTAAGTTTATTTCACTAATTTTCTTTCTTTTTTAAATAAGGATGTAAAAAAATTTGACAATGAGTAATTACGGGGCAGAAACCATCAGGGAGGAGCATTTAAAAATAAAAAGATAATAATAATTAAGATAATATACTTAAATGTCATTGTCACGGTGACAATGATAGGTAGAAAACGCCATGACTGTGAGAAAATTGGACTTGGGAGGAAGTTTACACCCTAATTATTAGAGATATTAATTATTAGGGAGATATCATTTAATTAAAATCGCCTCTAGTTTAGTAACCACCCCTAAATCAATGAAGGGCCTCTTTAAAACCCACTCCCGAACCCTCAACACATCAGTAAAAATATTACAAAATAAGAAAAATTAGTTGTTTGATAGAGAGAAATAGAGTGTCCTGTTTGTAATGTGTTTGGACTCACTAATATTATTGCTATTGCAATAATATTCAGATACAGCTTCACACATGTTGCATAAAAATAAAATTTTCATGTTCACGTCAAATATATTACCCATTTTAACATAGCCCAAACCATTGGTTACATAAGTTCCACTGAAATTAAATAACTCTTCAGGACATTTTCATTTCTGCATTTTAGTAATTTAATTAATTATTTCAAAAAATTTACTTGATGAAATTGAAAACTTAGTCTTAATTGAACACATTTTGACCTATACGTCAGCGATGCTGAGTTGAGAAAAAAATATCAAAATTTTTAAAAGAATGTGTTTCTATTTTCAGACCTGATCACTTATTATTATATTTCATACACTCACAATTGTTATAACTAGAACTGTGATATATATGCATTTGCATATTTCTCCTAACCAACTAAATCATCTAATATCATCAAAATATATGTTTTGAGGTACTTGCAATCAATTTGAGAAATTTTTATTTTGCATCTTTTGCCAAAAATACCAGCGTACATATCAGCGTTTGACATTTGCATTTCTTATGTTTATATAGCAAACAAAAAAATAAACTGTTCCTAAAAACCGAAAAATAGCTATGGAAACTTGTCCTATTTTTTTTTTCTACCTTATGAACGAGTTCGTGTCTGACCATGCGCTGATAATTCCCTTTGCGCAAACTTTCGATCGCATTTACTTCTCATGGAATTGTTCAATCGGATTAATTTATTATTCTCGCTCCGCTCAAATACCTATATATTATGTATAGGAACGTTTGAAGAATGTTGTGTTGAAGGTAGAGGTCTGAGGAACGGGATCTGGTTTTGCGGGAAATCACTGATGATTTTAATGTTAATGCTTTCAGGATATAGGGACGTGATTGAGAGGAAAGTGATTTGTAAAGGAACGAACCAAGGAAGTATTGTCTTCGGAAAGAGGGAAATAACCATTTTAATCTTGTTTAGTGGTGAGTGAGATACATGGTCATAACGTGATATCCCTAGAACGAATCTCAGGCAACAGTTCAAGAGCTTCTCCAATCTTGCTTCCCGAGTTGCAAAGAGACCTTCCTTCACCACACTACCAAAATCAAAATGGGGGAATATGAGGAAAGAAATTAATAGTTAGAAGATGAGGTGTCTTCTAATATCTAGAAGGCAAAAACAAAGTGCAATAGAATTGTTTCTGGGTATTACTTCCTCTCTTAGCTCTCACTCCATACTCTTTTATTTAAATTTGTATGCCGCATTACCATGTAAGAGGTCCTTATTGGTTTTTGGTTTTGCAATTAAATAAATTAAGTGTCAGAAGTCGTTAAATATACATTAATTATTTTCGTTATAATTAGTTCAATAGTGAAACTTATCAGATCATATTTAGCATTTGAAGAAAAGGAATCAAAATATTACACATTTGAGTCAATTAATGATCCAAAAAAAGATTGAATTTCACAAAGTCCGTGATGACCTAGTTGATTATTAAATGAAGTGTATGAACGCTTCCCCGGCTAAAGCATTGCCGTGCCTAGATGTGTTTATTATATCCGACGGTGACGTCTTATTGGGCATCCCTACGTGCCCAGTGTTTCGCCTACCTCATTGCCCCCTGTCATACGATATTTCCTCAGAAATCCACTGATCGATGCTTTCCTCACGGATAAAAACATGGAACCGCTGTCTCCGTTAATATTTAGAAAATAGTTCAATATTTTTAGCAACAATGAATTAATAACAATCTATAAACTGATAGAAGTAATATGAAAAATTATGATTAGTTATACATATTCATACGAAATCTCTATAATTCTGCAGTTTCGAATTAAATACAGGATTAAAAAAATATTTAGGATTTGGAAATCAATACTCCACAATATGTAAACATAAATAAACTATTTTTGCTATCTAAACTAATAGGGCGTATAAAAAAAAAAAAAATGACCGTTTTATCAATTTCCAGAGTTCAAAAGTCTGTAAATATCTTAATGCTATTTATTGTTTACCAATACTTAATAATCCCTTTAGAGCATTCCCTTTGCTTGTTTCTAACGCTGGACTTCTTAAAAAAAAAGCCTCAGTTCAGTTATGTATTTCAAAGAAGAAACATAATAGTGTCCTACGAAATTCTCGTAATTTTAAGACATTACTGGAAAAAAAATTTCACAGCCGCTGAATTTAAAAATTTCAAATCCGTCCACAAGTACTTGTGAACTTGCTAGGGAGTGTGGTGTGTCGAAAGATACTGTTAGTCGCCATCTTCTCTCCATGGGGAAGGTGAAAAAGACCTGTAGACTGGTTCCTCACGAACTTACTCCTCAACTATTTTACAAAAGTTGAGATACATTTACAAAACTTCATTGGTTTGAACTCCTACCTCATCCACCATATAGTCCAGACCTCGCACCTTCGGATTACTACTTGTTTCGATCCATGGCACATTTTCTTCAAGGGAAAAAATTTGATAATTTTGTGGAAGTTGAAAATGCGGTCCAAGAGTTCTTTGACAGCCATTCCAAGGAATGTTATCAGCGTGGCATCGAGCAATGGGCTAGCAGATGGGTAATGACGGTAGATAATAATGGACTATACTTTGGAGTATTAATTTTATTTTATATCAAAGAAATAATAATACAAATATTTGTTTCAAAAACGGTCATTTTTTTTAGAACATTATAATCTTTTATTTTTATTTTTTAGATTTTTAAAATTATTTCAGTTTTTATATGAGATGTTTATCGATGCCTGTAATTTCAGGAACCATATAGTTATACTGTCGATCCCTTCTGTTAATTAAATCTTTTTGTTTCCTTTATTTTGTTCCGTTCACAATTGTCTTTGTTTTTTTCATTTTGACTTTGATTTTTTAGAGGCAGTTTATAGGTGGTATACGCATAAAATTAATCTAATAATAATAACTAATAAAATAATCTAATCCTTAAGTAACATTGAAGTTCCGAATCTGAATGCTTCAGTATTCTCAGTCTTAGTTGCTTTGGAGTCTATTTCCACATGATAGAGGTTGTATCTGAACCGGCATTACATAATTTGGTAAATACCACAGTCCCTACCGGATGTGTGAAAAACATACATAACTGTTCCATTCGAATTTGATAATTCTGTCTTTGTCTGCTAAAAATCCTTTATATACATAACTACAATCAGTTTCTTGCCATTCGAATTTGATAATTCTGTCTTTGTCTGCTAATCACAAGATCCTTTATATACTTTATTTCGTATTTCGTTATCCTATTTGTTGTCCTACAATCAGTTTCTTGCAGGGGTCTCACCTGAATTAGATCGCAGCATCGATTTGATGACCTGGAGTTCCCCCACAAAATTTTCATTGGCTCTCCAATATATTGTAATCTTATATGGACCTGCGAACTTTGAAATATCTTTGAATCACCAGCTACTTAATTATCATGAAAGTTTTGCTAAAATCTCAAATGCTGACTGCCACCATAACTCCACTTTGATACTTAATGATTTGCATACAATAATTCTGCAGGACCTAAAGTTTCAAATAAATCCTATAAATATTTATGTAGTCTTGAGTACAATAAAACTTGGAGGTGAACAACTGACTCTTTCCTCGTATCGCAATAATTTTTTGCTAAATTAATAAGCAAGTAATAAATTAAAAATTAAGGAAAACAAATATATTTTAACATAACAGTTAGCACCCACCTTCATCATCGGTATCCGTTCAAAATTATTCCGAAAATCACTACTAAGTACACAAAATACTTGTATTGTTGATTGATTGATTGTTTATTGTTTTTTTTTAAGAGCAAATAACTGCTATGGTTATTATTGCCCATGCCCAAATTTTACACAACAATAAATTTCTAATCAAATTATATTAAAAAAAAATTGAACATTAAATTTTGTCATATAATCCAATTTGCTTGATAAATTCTATCGTACTACAAATGTATTGTTTGCTATCGCCCACGATACGAAGTACACCACATTTATCCATATCTCTCCTGTTCTGAGGACACTCCTCGAAGATATGCCTCACAGTTAAAGCAACTCTGCAGAGTTGGCACTGAGGGGATCTCTCTTTTAGTCCAGTGGCTCCAGAGAAGGTGAATGTTGCATGGAGATGTGTACAGCAAATTTTTGTTCTGGTTGCTTCCCTTACCCATATAGATCATTTTTATCAAGGGTACGCGTTTCTGCTGTCGAGAGATTTTTCGCAAAATGGCCGCCATTGTCCGCAAAATTACATCAGGAAAATCCATATATCTCTTAAACTAGTCGCTCTAGCAAATAATTCTAAAGGACAAATTTTGCTCAAAACACTTTCTTACATTAATTAAAGGTATTTAGGTATTAATTAATTTTTTTTTTTTTTTTTTTTTTTTTTTTTTTTTTTTTTTTTTTTTTTTTTTTTTTTATTTATTGCAGCCTGGTCAGATAATACATATTTAAAAATGATAAATAGTACAATTTATCATATTTAAAAATGTAGAACATGAGAATATCATAATTTTATCTCTGAAACATCTCGTTCCAGCAAATATACTACAGGTTGTACTACTACAGAATGTTCCTCTCTAATTAATTGAAGCAATTACGGTTTCTTTTTGGGACTGGGCAAACCTCAAGATTTTTTCCACTTCATGAGGTATCGAAAGGTTTGGACAAACAATCAAAATAAATTCTGCTCGCCATATGCTCACTGGCTGGGTGTGATACGACGGGTAAATTTGGAGCAAAGGCTTTAATAAAAATCATGAGCTTCGAGCTACTAAGTATCAACAAATGAAAAAGTTAGACTCCACAAAGATTCCTTCAGCATCTTCCGAGTGTTTTTCTGGACATAAAAAGAGCATATTTACAAATTGCTCTGTAGTACAACCTGTAGTATATTTCAGTATATTTAGAACGAGATGTTTCAGAGATAAAATTATGATATTCTCATGTTCTACATTTTTTAATATGATAAATTGTACTATTTATCATTTTTAAATATGTATTATCTGACCAGGTTGCAGTAAAAAAAAAAAAAAAAAAAAAAAAAAAAAAAAAAAAAAAAAAAAAAAAAAAAAAAAAAAAAAAAAAAAAAAAAAAAAAAAAAAAAAAAAAAAAAAAAAAGTAATACCTAAATATCTTTAATAAATGTAAGAAAGTGTTTTGAGCAAAATTTGTCCTTTAGAATTATTTGCTAGAGCAACTAGTTTAAGAGATATATGGATTTTCCTGATGTAATTTTGCGGACAATGGCGGCCATTTTGCGAAAAATCTCCCCATAACAGAAACGCGTACCCTTGATATAAATGATCTATATGGGTAAGGGAAGCACCCAGAACAAAAATTTGCTGTACACATCTCCATGCGACATTCACCTTCTCTGTAGCTCCTTGACTACTCGTATTTGCCATCAGCTAGTCATGTGTTAAACGACAGTGTCCAATTCTTAGCCGTGTGATTATCACCTCCTCCTTTCTACATTCTCTTAAGGAAGAGAGCCAGCCACCGATGTTTGGTTTGGTTGCTTTCAATTTATTGTTCTCCATTGCCGACCATGAACTCTGCCAGTCACCCAAAATCTTCATGTGGAGTGGTCTAAACATGTCTGCCGCGGACAAGAGAGTGGGTGTAGTAGTTTCTAATTGGTGGGCTTCTCTTGCTGCTCCACCCACCTCCTCATTTCCGGGTATACTGGAATGGGTGGGGATCGAGAAAAAGATTAGCTTTTTTGAAGATTTACCCATTCAACATTGACTAGATTCTATCAGCGCTCGGTTTCCACCAAACGTTTGAAAATGGTTTGTCGTTTCCTGTTAAAGTATGCAAACAAAGCATATTGAGGGTACAGTAATGGTGTTTGTTTTTTTTTTATTTTTACTTTTGACCTATTTTGAAGTTGAAACTACTTTTGGGCAACGCTCGGTGGCTTTTGAGTGCATGAATTAGGTGAACAAAAATGAATCCTCTGTTGAGATAGTGGATTGAGAGGAAATTTGTTTTAATCTTCTGAAATTAGGTCTAGGGAAAAAAGTTTAGTTTTAAGAAATTTTATTATTTTATCTATAATTGCTTCTGATGCCTTTTATATATATATATATATATATATATATATATATTATTCTATCAAGAAAAATTACATATATATATAATATATATATATATATATATATATATATATATATATATATATATATATATATATATATATATATATATATATATATATTCGGCAATCGAATGTTTTGTGAAAACAAATAAGGACTGATAATAAAATGAAATTAAAAAAAAAAAAAAGAGTGAGGGCTCAGTATATCGATATATATATATATATATATATATATATATATATATATATATATATATATATATATATATATATTTAATTTCATTTTATTATCAGTCCTTATTTGTTTTCACAAAACATTCGATTGCCGAATACGGCATGAGGTAATCTTTATAGGGGCGTTATTAAGACTGGAGGATGAGGAGAACGTTCTTGGGAAACCAATCGTTATTAACAACAATTTCTTATGAAGAGGGGTTCACTAGGTTGGAGAAGGCACTTCAATATCGCAAAGGCTGAACTGTAGCAATATCGTTCGATTTTATGGTTTTAAGAAAATAGAGATATGCGACGAGAGATAGAATATCTGTACTTAAACAAACGAAAATTAGTGATGTTTTCAAGTCAGAAAGTTTTTGATTTACATAAGTAGTAATTTTATCATGTAGGTATATTATTATGGCATATATAATAAGTATTATTATGTTATTAATTAGTTATGATGTGTATTACATAACATGTGTTCATTTTTCTTATATAGATACTCCATATATATATATATATATATATATATATATATATATATATATATATATATATATATATATGTATGTATATTGGGGTTTGGATCAACCGGGGACTTGGTTATCCAAGCATATTGTTGAGCAATTGTTAACATGTACGAAAACTGAAATTAGATCTTAGTTAAGGTATTAATATTAAGGTAAACATTAGACGAGTCTAGAATCTATTATCTAGTATCTATTTGTAGGTTGTTCACTTGAGATGTTCCAGTTTTTGTTCAATATTCAATATATAGTTAAAAATAAATATCAAGCCATTGCAATATCGTCCCAGATAATATCTTCTGTGTTTGTATAAATAATATTTATAATAAAGAAATAGCATCTAATATCTGGCATCTGAGAACTCGTGTAACAGCTGAAGTAGCAGGCAAACCATTCGTAGTTGAATTCGAAAACTACGATACTAGAGCTTTAGACAGAAGCAATTGGGCATTTATGTCCTCCGTAATCAGCCAACTGAACTGTCTTTGTATCTCAAGTTAGTGAACTTACGTAAGTCCTATAACTTGTCAATTCTAGCTTACAATGGTTCGGCTAGCTGAGGAGCAGTGTCCCGTCAATTCGTTACCACCTCGTTCCATTACCTTTTGTTCATGTGTCAAACCACTGATATTGAAGACTATATAATTGACCAAATCTTAAATATAATAATAACAGATATTTATAACAGATATAAGAATTATATTACATTGGGCGACGCACACTGGGGTTTTAAACAGGGCGATCGCGCTCAAAACTGTTTTTTTGTTTTGTAAATTTACTTGTAATAACACTAAACGATGAAGTTATAATTGTATAAAAAAAAGCTATAATTTTTAATAATAATATGTTTTAGTTGAAGAAAATGCTATTATTAAAAAACTTTTAAAAATTTACTTTCATTTTATATGTAATACAAAAAAATAATATGTGCCTATAGCATAAAAATAATAAAATAGGGTAGATGCTTGTAAAATAAATAAATAAATAAATAAATAAATAAATAAAATATTGCAGTACAATATCAACACATCAAACAACAAAATACAAACAATAGGCATTTAACATATTTTAAGAATCAATGATATTTTCAGGATTTTAATTATGTAAAATTATGTCATTTTTTTTATATGATTTCTGTAAATTTATTTTTTAATATTAACGTAAATTTCGAAGAATAATTTTAATTTTTAATATTTAATCACTCCTACCCATAATTACGCATTAAAAGTCAAACTCCCGCCTCAGAACATCCACTTCCAACCCATCCACCTGTTCAGAGCAACACTTCACCCCGTATACCATTACATGTGAATCTCCTGTTATCGCACAAAGGGTCCAGCCCCTAACCAACGCTCCTACTCAGAAATATTATCCATCCCAAGCTCCAGATTTATTTCCTCTTCTCCATAAAAATATAAATGACATGAACGCCATCCTTTCCTCATTCCTGTCTGATACCATCAAGCACCTCATCACCCTTTTTACCAGAGTCAGAAATTCCGTTCAATGTCGCTAGATGCGCGCAAAGCCTCTAGCTGTCAGTTTATGGAATGCTAACAGACTAAAAAAACACCTAAACTAACTTGATACTCTTCTCCATGACAATCAAATAGACATTGCTCTACTTTTTTTTCCCCTTGCCTTTTCACGCATACGGGGTTTGAGACATTGCCCTACTGACTGAAACTCTCTTTTTAATTTTACGGGACCAAGTAAATGTCTTTCATTGGTCTAGAATCGTTGCTTATGTATGATAATGCTCGGTAACAATAAGGCAACATGTTTTTTCGAATACCTCAAAACAACATTCCGTAGTATAGACTGGCCAGCAAGAAGTCACGAACTTAAACCAACATGTATGGGGCAAACTTAAAAGAAAAGTTCTCTCGCGGGATCCTCCTCCTAACACACCCGAAATGCTAAAGACAGCTCTTTTAGATAAGTTTACCATCAAACCCAAAGATTTTATTAAAAAACCTTTTAAGAAGCATGTCAAGAAGGGATCAAATCTTTATTAGGCAATAATTCTTATTAAATGCCATTTTAAAGCTATAAAATATTCGATTAATTAAAAAAGAATTATAATTATATTATTTTTTTTTATTTTTTTTTTTTTATTAATCAGTTGTTTCATTTTAATATTTTTCAATAAAACTGTTTATAGTTAATAGTATCTTTCTTGTGAATTTATATGATAACTAAAAAATATACCTGCTTGTCTTGAGAAATTCCAAAATTTTTGTTGTTGCGATTTTTTTTGACTGAGAGTTTATATATAAGTATATAATATGAAATTTATCTGGTGTGAGATGGTAAAAACTAAATTGAGCTGGGTACCCGATGGCCGAGTGAGTTGGAGCGTGGGTCTCAGCGCGCTGTTTACCAGAAGGTCGTGGGTTTGAATCCCATCTGGGCGGGTTAAAATTTATTTCGTGGCGAACCCACGAATAAATCTTGGCCTTCCCACCCTGGCTAGAATAGGTTGGTAACCTGTAGGATAGCCCGTCCTTCCTGCCCTAGTTGGAGTACATAAAGACGTTAAGCCCCAAAAAACAACTGAATTGAGCTTCTCTGTAAATACAGTATTTTTTATTAGTAACATAATCTTTTGTTTTAAATCTCATATTTACAGTCCCATGTTTACAATTTCAACAGGAAGCATAGAGTATTTCAACACCGTTGTAAAGTCAGTTCTGATGTACGATTTCTAGGCACCCGAGAAGGCATAATCGAGAAATTTTGAAGAAACAGCGTGAGATAATCGGTGCAACCTCGGATCAAAATTTTAGGACAAATTGAAGGAGAAGCAAGGTAGAACTCCTCACAGAGACAGTATGATATGCATTTTTCTTTTGCCCTAAATTCACTAAAGAGAAGGAAGAGCCAGAATGCACGCTGGGCCAACAATTGGTCCATGAAAACCTGGTTGGTCAGATGATTACGGCGCCAAAGATCTAGAATGTCTGCTGAAAGCTTTTTAAATTAGAGTGGGGGTCTGATGAGTCTGAATGAGAGTGATGGAAATGAGGTCTGATGGAGTCTTAATAATCAGTAAAGAAAATACGTGGTAGTCAAATGACCAGTCCACGTCCCCCTCTCCCGTGAAGTAATGCCTGACAGCATTACTGCAGAGTGGTAAAGAAGAATAAAATAATAATATAACATTATATTATTATAATATATATATACAATGTTATATAACATTGCATATTTCGGATGGTGTGCTATTTAAAATATGTACATGAGTAAATTTATTCGAAGGATTGGAATATGTTTCGAATATTCAAAAGACTTAAGAATATTGAAATAGGTAACAAGCCAGATTTTGTGAATCCTCTTCGTTAAATAAAGCTTGTTCAAACAGGCCTTAGTCGTGTAGTTGAAAGTTTAGTTGTGAATCTTGGAACACGAAACTTGCGCTAGTAAATGTTCAATTAATTATAAGCGATCCTCTTGTACGGTCCCAGTTCCTTGTTAACATGAAATCCTAGGCAGCGGATTATATTTGGAAGCTGAAGTAATTAATGAATGGATACAGTACTCAAGCGAATGTTGAGGATGTTTTCAATGCTTCAATCTTAATGTTATTTAAAATATTGTGCATTACTGACAAGAAATTTCGGATGGTGACAAAGAAATCACGAAAATAAGAATAAATAAATATATATTGTATCTTGTAAAAAAAAATAAAATAAAATACTATCACAGGAGGTCTGTCTGCAAAAGAAAACACAATAAGTTAAAACGGAAAAATACCTATATAAACACAAAAACCACTGATATATAAATCACACCAAATAAAAAAATTATTTACAAAAACTATAGAATTATATCTAATCCCTATCTGCAGTAAATGCTTTAGTTACATACAAATGAATTTATACTGCATTATGTAAACAAATATAAAGAACGCCACAAGATAGGGGTTGTGTCTTGGACAGGGTCTTATTTGGAATAATTACATACTGTGATCAATCGGAAAGGAAAGACTTAAACCAGAGTAAGGCAGATGTAGGAAAGCAAAGGTTTCAGAGTTTGGAAAGGGGGATATTGTGGTCAACTTAATCATATGCTCTGGAAAAATTTAAGAGGATAAATAATTAAATTGTGACCAATTTATATGTGTTGGGGTCCAAGGGTACTTTTTTTTTTTTTAACGAAATAATAACTTCCACTTAACTTCTCATCAATATATGTATTTACAATATTTTCAATTCTAGGAAGGCAATCATAACGGGAAACATTTGGAGAATAACATCAACGCTGGGTTAAGTATTTAAATAAACATAAAGTGTTCTGTCACTACACAGCTTTGTTCTGCAGCAAAGACGGTACGGAAGTAACTTCTTCCTTGATGGGCCACCCCACAGCGCTAGCGGTGGCCAATGCCTTACGAAGAGCTTAACAGCTGAACAAGCCGTTACAAAATAAATATTTTAAATTTCATTATACTCTAATACAGATTTTCCAAGGTCAACTCGGGAGTAAGTTTGGGCAGGAGATAATCGCTCAAATATTTTTTTCATCAGATTGTGACAGGCTTAACAATAAAGTTAAAAGGTGTGTAACATCATCGTTATTACCTGTATGACTAAATTCACACGATTGAATTCTATTAAATTTTCTATGTTTTCCATTACACGATAATCGTGTGTTCTTTTTGCCGGCCATCCTCAGTTGAGCGGGAACTCTCTGTTAGTCTATTTAGATGCTGAAATAAAGGTACGCATGAGGTGTTACAAAGGTTGTGGCATTTCTGTAATATAGATTGAATTCAGATTGTTCTACTCGATCGAAATCTATACTTACTAAATGATTCTTCATTGCATCTTCAGGGAACTCCTTTTAATAATTTATAAATTCGGACAAGCCATTATTTCAGAGGTTCCTACGATGACAAGCCGTTTTCTTAGCTCTCTTAACCAACTATTGAGGCATAATGGTAGTTTTACAAAAATCAGAGAGCCTGTTGTAATATATTTGTGGCAGCTGAGGGCGTTCCATCCCCAATATTTAACATTTCTTTTAAGTATTTTGAGAAGTACGCGAGCCATACCTGTCTCTACCCTTATAAAAATTAAGGGTATTCCGGGGTAACTTTGGTAAATACCTCACATATTTTAATCTGCCATTCTCTAAACAATGCGAATATTCACTTCCCCAAATAATCACAAAAAAATAAATAAATAAAAAATAAATAAATAAATAAAATAAAAAAGTTTCCAGTTTTTATTGAAATTTCATCTGCATATCAGCTAAAGCCCTTTTGATTAAGTTTCGGAGAATAACTTTTTTTTGCATAGTACGTTACGTTTGATATTATGTTCAGATTTTAGTAGCTATGTTTATTGTATAATAACTTGGCCCACAAGCTTGATATGCAAATGAAATTTTGATGAAAAACTGGAAACTTTTTTTTTGTGATTATTTGGGGAAGTGAATATTCTCATTGTTTAGAGACTGGCAGATTAAAATACGTGAGGTATTTACTAAACAAATTTTCCATTTATTATTATAAGCCATAATAGCATACACGTTCCAAAATAAGCAAATCAACATCAGCAAACAATTAAAAATAATTTTTAGAAAATCAGGTACACCACCTAGTGAGTGTAAAATATTTAAAATAGGCTATTTACTAAGAACTTTTAAAGCTTTCACTTTATAATGTATTGATAAATTAAAGCTGTAATAATCTAATAATTATAAATATTCCTATACATAAAGGATTAGCACCACTACACTACCTTTATCCAACACTCAAAACATCACTACAAATATACTCATGAAGATCTGTAGGGGTGTTCCAGTGATATACCCCTACAGATCTTCATGATCGATACTATTCAACTGTTCATCTCCAGACGTCGCATCAAGTTCTTCGATACATTCCAGCCTCCTTCAACCCATTATTCCACAGCCTGACCCCATCCCCCTACCTGCTTGGTGACAGAGCAAGAAAGTTCCCATCAATTCTACTCACACACACACACATATATATATATATATATATATATATATATATATATATATATATATATATATATATATATATAATATCTACTTTCACCTTTCACTTTCTCTCTCCTTTCTAAATATCTTTGTCACTCTTCTTTTGATTTCTTGCTATCTTATAATTACTTTGTATATAAATCATTATTCTATCAGTTTCATATATACGTTCAGAAGATAGAATCTCAAGAGATTGATCAAGGTGACATAATTCACCTTTACTCTCCTTCCACTGGTAGAAAAAAGTAATCGAAAAGTATCGTTCTTAATACTGTGCTATCACTTACATGTAGGATTACAGATCTTCTGTTTTGGTTTGTTTTATTTTATGTGGTAAGAAAAAAAAATAAAAATAAGAGATTAAGTCAGTTCATTTACTATTAAAAACAATATTCTTCTTCTTTTTTTTCAAAACTAATTGTAAGTATAAAAAAGGTTTTTTTGGGGTTTTTTTTTGATACAACAAATAGCAATAATATTTTTTCTTATTTTTCTAAAACCCATCCCTATTATTACAAAACTAAATAATTTAAAGTAAATAGTAAAATATATACCATTTGATTTCATGTAAATATATCTTCAAACCCCTTTAGATGTTAAAACCATAAAATAGAGTTAAATAAAAGAAATATTTTCTATACCAATTATTTCAAACTGTTTCTACAAAAAAAAGTTTCCAATCACCCATAATATTCGCTTTAATTAGTACAGGACAAAATGAACATGTGCTATAATATTATTAAGAAAAAACTCGTTTTATTCGAATTTTTATTAAAACTATTTTAAGAATTCTTTTTTTCTAATTCATTCTCCAGTTACTCCACCCCATCTCCTAACTCTTGCCTCTCAAAGGAAATTTTCTCTTTACCAGAGCGATGTTATTTTCCGGGCTGTTGGTTAGAAGTCTTCACTAAGAATTTTTTTTATTTCTCAAACGCCAAAAAATTTCTATTTTTTAAACGCTATATATCTTATTTTCATGGAAAATATAAAAAATATTTGATAAATGGGTCACTTTTTAAGAAAAACAAAAGGAAAAAAATTTATAAGCTATTGTTTTACCCTCGAATATTAAACTTAATCATTTATTTATTAGAGTAAGGGCCATAATTCTATATTTTCTAAGCTTATAGAAGTACATTAAAACTGTTCATACCCCACGCCAGCTCTCAATACCAGCTTTCGTCTTTAAAGTTAACATGTCTTTTAATGTAGTTTTATTAAATATCTATCGATTAATCTAGATATAAATGGTCATTCAAACCTAATCGATATCATAATAATAATAATAGTCCATATCTTCTAATTAGTTGTTTTCTTTGCGTTAATATATGGATTCTTCATACCTCTGTTTATTCTTAGTGATGACACAAATAGCGTACTTCCTCAAGAACGATAGGAACATGATAAAAGCATAATCTATTATTGAGTTTGAAGACATTGAACTGATGTTCCGTATTGATTGATATATTTCAGAGACCGATAAATAAACATACTTGCAATCAATATCAAAGTTAAGTAAGCACCTCAAAGTTCAACACAAACCTCAATCGACTTACAAGATAATGATCAATCCAAAGTGCTACATAAAATAGTGAATGCCACATTAGATGTGGCAGTATCTTATTGCATACGGACTTGGCCATCCAAATAGATACAGCCATTTCAAACACAAATTAAGTTCCAATATTAGCTCTTTCTCCTTAGTATTATTAATTTTTTATTTTTTATTTTTATTGTTTTCTAAAAATGAAACCAATGTGAAAAGAGAATATCCCTAACTTTGGGACGAAAATATTATACTCCATGAATTAAAATATTTAATTATCATCATTAATTGGGGCCACATCAAAATCTTGGAATCAGTACTTACTGAATCCTGTTGTCAAAGCTTTGGTCATCCAGCTCTCTTCGTTCCATTAATCCTTTCACTAAACAGCCTCCTTGTTATTTATTTTTTTATAATTTTTTTTCCGGCATCATCTTTATTACGTGACCCGCACACCTTATTCTGGCTATTTAAATGACTTAAGTTACATTTATATCATTATTCATATCCTTTTTAATATTGTTGATATTTAATAAAATTTAAAAATATATTTAATAAATTAATGAGGTATATAGAAATTTAAGAAAGCCATTATTGTTTTTCTTCTTCTCAAACTAGTCTACACAGGATTCGGCATCATCAGTAAAAGGCCAGTGACGTTGGCAAACATTTTTTTTTATATTCTGGAATCGTATCCTTCCCTAGGGTAAGGATTCGATTTTCAGGAGGTATCCCTCCTGGTGGCCTTATTTTTCCTCCAAGTTTTGTACTAGGCTGAACCCACTGCCTCCTTCATAACCACTTTTAACCAGATAACGTTATATCCATACAACATTCAAGCAAACTTTCCGTCAGTGAGAGCATAAATTCTTGCGATTTTAGTAACATTAGACATAATGAACAACGCACCTGAAGCAAAGGTGTTCAAAACCTATAAAAAGACAACGAAGCTTAGCTAGAAATGTTTTCCTTCAAGATTTTTTGTACGTATAGGTACACGTTTCTCATCACATCATCTAGATCGAACGATATACCACCTTATGTGAAGTTGACCTGCGTTGTTTACCAACTGTAAAGCCATCCTCCTGGAGGAAGGGTAATTTTTTGGGGTGCTTATGTACTTTAACTGAAACAGGACACAGTAACACCAAGACTTACACCTTAAATAAAAGAATAAACCTCAGCCCGCACAGGCTGGATCCGATATGACGATGCATCTGATACGAGGATTCTAAGGTGCTGCTTTAATAGTATGTAATCATACAGTTACTGGAGAGGAAAAGGTGGAGTCCCAGCGTTAAGCGCCACTTAGTTAGTTGACCTCCTGAAATGGTTGATTAAAAACTTATTATTTGTGAAATGGCATCTCTTATAAGCGTAAGATATTGTCCTAATTGCAGTTTCGAAAGAAAAGCTAGTCGAGCAAAGGTGGAATAGGAAGAGGAGCTACTACGAAAATGAATGTTTATTAACAATTCAAAAAACAATGTCCTAATTCCTTTATGGAATGGAAAAGAATATGTTGTAATATTACGTAACGGGAATGTGCTAGATGTAGAAACGAATATAATTAACTACTTAGAAACCATTATAAATAAATATAGTATAGTAGGACTGACCAAGAAATAGCCAAAAGAATTTCAAAAGCCTATCAAGTTTACTACCACATAAATAATAGCATCATTAAAGCTAACCCTACAAGTTAAAAACCACATGGCCGCCCTAGGATCTCCTATCATACAATACATCCAGATGATTGGGGGCAAAAGAAACAAAACCCTCGTAGAAATGAAACTGCTCTGCAGTGAAAGAGAGATCTGGCGGCGCTGGGTCGAGGCCCCTCCAGGCCAATAGAATGGCTCGAAGAGGAAGAGAAAGAAGAATATTTGTGAATCGTATGAGGATATTAGAAACGCTTGTTACACTATTTACCTAATGGCTAATAGGCTGACATGTATACTATATATGAAGCAATATAACAATACATTCGCAGGAAGTGATCTTGTTAAATAAATGGTTTCTCCTTTCACTCGATCAGCTTAAAATCTTACCTCTTATCTATTTAATTTTAAAGTGAATACATGAATTTTTTTTAAAAATAGATAGTAACATGTTGAGCTATGCTTTAAGTTAAGAAGAAATTGAACTTGTTTTCCTTCTTTGAGATGGCTGACCGACCGAGGCGTGAGACGGAGATATCCGGGCGATCTATGCCGTGCGCCCACCCCGCCATATATAACAGCCACCTCCAAAAAGTGCCGCCCTTCGAGATAGAGGCCTCGTGTGACGGTAGGCGGTATATCAGCCATATTCAATTACCTCCCCCGACCGGAGCTCCTTAGCAAGTCACAACTCTCGCTATTTAACAGCTATGCCAAATCAGTTGAGTTATTGTGCCGCTATTCATGAAACCACACACCAGCATCTGGGCTGGTTTTATAACGCATTCCCCACAGAGCCAACTGATAACAGCAAATTATTCAGGTCTGATAGTCCGATGCGAAACGATAAGGGTGCTTTATGAGAAGAGCTAAGCTTTTCCGACTGTGAAACTGATAAAGCCGAATTATTTTCCTTAGATTATTCTCCTGGATCGAATGTGAAAATATTTTATTGAAGGTAGAAGAGCTACGATTTCTCGGAAGTTATAACAATGTTTCATAACTAATCGAATGTAGGAGGTGAGTTTACGCAGAATAGATCATTGAAACAGAAGAGTTTATATATTCCGTTAATTGCTTAATCATTCAATCAAAATGATTTGCAAATTTAAGATCATACCTAGAAAGGTTAATCAAATAACAATAAACTAAATAAATATTATATTTAGGTATATATAAAACCATTAATTAACGCCGCAACCTACATTTATTGCTGTTTTTTATTGTGTTTTTTTTTATTATATCAAGAAGTAAAAAACAATTAAAGGAGTATACTACTCTTTTTAATAAAATATTTCGTGAGTCATGTTTTC
This sequence comes from Euschistus heros, assembly GCA_003667255.2. NCBI lineage: Eukaryota > Metazoa > Arthropoda > Insecta > Hemiptera > Pentatomidae > Euschistus > Euschistus heros. Next base: position 3,936,674 of record RCWM02000028.1, read on the forward strand.
TGCAGTTACATAAGGTTTATTAAAATGTACAGAATTACTGGTTTACATCATATATGACTGAATGAACTGAATGAACGCCTCGAAAGAGTTCACTAGTTATTTATACTGAAAAGAATGTTGATTTACCTTTTTCTAGATAGATCAGTGTTCCCTGATGGTCTTCTTGTTTAGATTACATAATTCGTTTACTTAACTCGCCCTTCCTTAAGCGGAAGCCGACCTCGGCAAAATAATTGGAAGTTCAGGATTGTTTGAAGTTGATGGCGTGGTTTCTGGTTGTTTACATCTTACAGTACAAAATGTTATAATTGAGAATTTATTATTATATCACTTGAGGTACGCATGATGGTATAGAAGGATCAATACAATTAGGATTGATGAATTAATTGCCACTTCTATTGGGATTTACTAATGTTTGATTTCTTGTCTTACATTTTTGAAAACTTCAGAGTATATAATCCATGTAACATAGTACTTATGTAATGAAAATTTTGTATGTTTTAGAACTGAAGATGAATGTTTAGCATTCGAAACTATATTCTAATAAAATAATCCCAATAGAAGTGGGAATAAATTCATCAATCCTGCTTCAATTATTATTCATTATATATAGAATAAAGGAAACTACAACTATTATTAGTATGGAATAAATATTTGAAAAATGATCTACATTTTTTTCGTCTACTATTTCTAATGGTTCTTTATTAATATTGGCTTTATGAATTTCTTCAAAAGAATAGTTAACATAATGTTTGATGTATGGTGTCACTGAGGCCAACAAAATTTTACTTTCCCAATAATTATATGGCAGGGTTACATTGAAAAGGGATTCATTTTTCTAAATGTAATAATGAAGTTAACGGACAGAGTACAATCATTGTATTGTTGTTTATGTTTAAAATTAAATTACTTATATAGAATATTAAGAACTTGTTTACTATGTTATATATTTTAGAAAAGGTTGGGAATTACTTATTACTAGGGTTTTTCAATTATATCATTCCTTATCTTCTAAAAGATCATGTATACATTTATTATCTATAATAAATTATCTATAAATTCTATAGGTATTTATACAATAATAATTATCATTAATTAAGGTGCAATCACCTGTGAATAACTCCTCATATCTTAATACAATGAAAAGAAATACATGCAAGGTAACAAATTCATTACCCTTTTGTACAAGATATGATAAAATAAAAAAGGTTTCATAAGTGGGAGAGGATAAAGGAAGTTAGACAAAATATGAAATATAGTCTTTATGGAGGGAACAGTGTACTCTGCCTAATTGCCATAAGACTTCTGGGAGTTCGGTTATTATTTTAATATTGGTATTAGAAATGACACTTTTAAGTCCGGAGAAGGACAAAATACTTAAGTGAATAATGTTGAGTTTACAGAATTTAAAGCTGGTGTCTATATCATTAATTTTATTATACAGTAGCATAAGGTTCCTGAACAAAAATGAGTATTGTTGGTTTACTTGTACAGGATTGGAGTCTATTCTATTCCAGAGATTTTGGAAATAATGTCTTGTGTATTTGAATAGCTCTTATGTCATTATTAAATTCATAATTTAATTTTTATTTACTGATATCTGGTTATTTATGTCATGTTCTAATGCATGTTCATTTAACAGTACTTAATCAAAGTACTAAATTCTAATCAGAATTTGAACATATTTAGTCTTTAGACCATCAACAGCTATATTTACAGTTAGCCAAGAAATAGCTGAGCCTAGACCAATGATTAAACCGCTTTTCACTCTGAATTGGGTTAGGCTGAGATGTTCGAATTTGGACTGGATGTATTTTAAGTGGGATTTAATAATGTAAAGGTGATTATGGTCTGTATTTTTTAACGACATTGCGTTAATCTTCTTTGCTTTGGAATGTAGTTCGTTTTGAAGTGATTTTATATTTAAATTATGCATATAAGTGCAAAATTTAGAGATTACTAGGAAATCTTTTAATTTTATGGGAGTTATTCCAGAAGTTTTACTAAGGTCTGTCACCTTGTATGGTTCCACTGGAGTCAGCCACAATATTATGATGAGAAAGTATCTCATTTTGACCTGAAACAGATAAATTCTTAATTTCTTTTCTTGGGCGTTTCATTCTATTGGGATGGAATTTAGAATATTTTTGATTTATTATGAGTGAACATTCTTTTATTTTTAAAGGTGGTATGAGTGCTGAAATATTTGTTGTTTTTTCGTTTTGTTTTAATTGTAAATTGTTTTAAGATAGGATTCATCAGAAACTGGGGGTTCAGGTTCACGATTTTCATTGAATCTGTCAGTGTGTTTTTGTTTTCCATTGTCTATTTTATCTTTAATTACTTTATGAATTATCCTTAATTCCTTTAAATAGTTATTAGCTAGTTCTTCTGTTACGAAGGCTTCTTTTAATTATTTTTAATAAGGACTTTGAAAATTACCAAAGGTAATTTTCATTGGAGTCAATTTTAAATTTGATTTGATGAATTATTAAAGGCTATAAGGATGAGTTCCATGCTTTCATCTAGAGATGTGTTTTTATTTTCTAGGTATATTGCATTCAACAATCGATAAGTGCTGAATGTGATCTTTCTAAAATACCTTGTGAGTCAGAGTGACCATTTTCTGAACTAAACGCGGTTTTTAGAATATAATTAGGGTCCATTTCGATTTGGACATCTTTTCGATAGCATTCGGGGTAGCGACAATGTCGTCTATAAACTGGCAAATCGTATTTTGTAATTATTTTATGATTTAATAAATAATTACTACTTAATTTATCTTTATCTCTTGGATATCTATTGGAAACAAATTAAAAATGGGGCTATTCCAATAAGAACGGAAAAATTCAATGAGTCATAGGGAAAATCCCAAACATTTATCCTACATGGCCCTTCCCCCTACCACGATGGATATATTTCAGATATATGTTAGATCTCCTTAGGTGAATACCAATACCAATTAGGAGTAAAATACTATTGACACTGTGCGCAAATAATAAACATTAGAAAATTCTTTTTACTGCTAAAAACATGTTTACAATTGGGTAAAATTTAATCGACAAAACGACAGGGTATATGCTACTACTTCCCGAGAAGCCTCTAAAATTGTCAAAAGGGTCCAAAGAGGCCACCATCCTGCACGTTTGATGGTGTGGTGGGGAGTCAGCTGGAACGGGGTCACAAAACTACATGAAAGACTAGGTAGAATGACTAAACGAATTTCCAGAAATTTTTGGAAAAAGAGGAAACGAATGTTCATTGAAATAAATGGGAAAACAATTCTCTTAATTAAAAAAGATAAAACACTTATCACGCTATTTTTCCACAAGTTCATAACAGAAAGAAGAGTATAAATAAATAAAAAAGTACATATTTTCCAAATAGAAGAATCCACGAAAAAATTGCAAACATTAACCGTTGGAGCGTAAGTCTAAATAGGATTTTAGCCAGCATCCTTTTGCATCTTAAGTTTTTTTAGTGGTGGAATTCAGGACAATGCAACTACCAGTGGTGCAACGCGTGCTTAATGCAATATGCGGTATTCAGAAATTATTGATTATTTAAACCAATTTCTTAAGTAACAAGATAGTAGAGGTTAAGGAAAATTATTTTAACGGAGTAGTTATAGAATCAAACCCAAGAATATACCTTAAGTTAACAACGTCAGTTCTTTCATTTGGGTGTTACCTTCATGGTGAAAGTTTGTTACAACAGCTGGCGCAAGGTTCTTCCATGAAAATCACTAAATTCTCACAAATCTTTGTGCTCTGTCCTCCCTGCGTGGTAATTCCACCAATGAAGTAATAGTACCCAATCAAAACTTAAGATAATATATTATAGGGAGAATATCTTATCTACCTTTAGACACGCACCTTTTCGCCTCTTTTATTCTATTAATATAAGCGTTAAAATTTGTCTTTTAATAGACCAGCTAGATTGGACTAGGGGAATATTTTGCTTTTTATTAGGCCACTATATAACCCTGGGCTCAGAAACTAGTCCTGTCACGCGACAATTATGGCTGCAATAATAATTACACTGATTTGGTCCAACACCTCACAACACGGTAACAGCCGACAAAGTAATTATATATAGTATTATAAAGGGTCGAATATTACCTAATTGAATTAAAAATATTTCTGTCTACTTTATTTTGTATACAAAATTAAACGTATTTTATATAGTGTAAGCCCCTATGCGCCTTTCAAAAAACTTTTAACTATTTTACCAGACAAAATTTATTTTTCTTGAAGAATATTGACTGTTAGGATTGATGATTAATTGCCACTTCTATTGGGATTATTTTATTAGAATACAAGTTCCGGATGCTAAACATTCATCTTGAGTTCTGAGAAGATCTAAGAGATATCTCTATAATAAAATAGAAGTGACAATTTATTCAGCAATCCTCATTAAATTGATCCTTCTATACCACCATGCGTACCTTAAGTGAACATTGACTGTTGTTTCATTATTGAAATATGGTCTTCCATAGATTTTTGAAAGAAATATTTAATCTAAATTGATATATTTATTTTTAATAGAATTCTGCTCGCTAGTGACAAAAGAGATTTTTAAAAAATTATATGACCTATAAATTGGAGGTACATAATGTAATGTATTAAGGTTATAGGTTTTTAATTAACATCTAAAATATTTGCAAGATACGGAATGAGCCATCTCCTTACAGCCTTCACTGGAAATATGGGATCAGCAACCTTCTTAGGAAATAGAAACGCAGCTGGGTGGTAGCAAAAAGGATTCAGCTACCCATAAACCAGTGAACGTTTTGTTTTCAGTTGGTGGGGTCAATGCTTCAAAAAGGGTCTGAAAAATATTTTCGGAGTCTTGTTTCTTGTGCTTCTGGTCTGGCATATTCCTCTAATCTGGCTCAGTTCACCAGTCTAGCTTTTCTCGCCATGTAGCCATCTTAGTAGTCATCTCACTGTTGACATTTCACCATCTGAGACTATTACTTCCACCAACAACGCCTTGCCCACATCATAGCATTTCTCTCATTGAACTAAGTTTAGGTTAAGTTGGCTTATTACTATTTAAGCTTTTAAACCTAGTTATGACCTATATTTCTTATTGTAATTTTGATTGTAAACCCTTTGTAAAAATTGCTTTTAATGTCACCCATATAATTAACTCTCTTAGACTATTTTTCTGTAAAATTAACATACCTTAATTATTAGGCCACACGCTAACCTCTGGACAAGAAATTATATATTTAATTAGATACTTATTTGAAGCATTACTTATAATTTGTCAGGCAATTATGTCTTGACTGGCATCCCTCTAGATTAATGCTGATCTGGACTCGACAGAGAGCTGGGACATAGTAATAGATATGGTTCAGACTCAAGAACAAGAGTAAGTTCTCCCTAAGTATAAGTAGAGTAAATTAAGTTCTTGCAGGATACCAGAAATGTCAAGAGTTGTAATCTAAAAAGTACCAATGATACAACAAATCTTTGATACTGAATTAATTTGTATTCAATTTGTATTATTCACATTGTATTATGTTTTGATAAATTATAATATGTTAATTTTAATGTGTAAAGTTGAAAGTCAGGAACTTGCTGTTTGGAGTCCACCACCCACTGAAAATGACCCATTGAAGATTAGTTCATCTTTTGAACAGCTGTAGTGAGTAAAAGTTGATAGCTGTGATCTGCCTGAAGCAGTAATTAGTTCATCATGTATAATATATTTGTATTTTGCACATCTATTTCATTATATGTAACTGAGAGAAGGTCTAGTCCTAAGACTAGTTCAACACAAGCCTTAAAATTTATTAATGAAGTTACAGTTAGAGGTCAGTTCAGAAAATGTTTATTGATAATACATACTCTTGGCTGTATTAAGCCCAAAAAGGATACTTGTTTCAGATCAGCGAGGATCTGACGATTATCTTTTTGCTTTATAGGTTCATAAAATAAAATAAAAAAAATAATAAAAATAAAATAAAAAAAAAATAATAAAAATAAAATAAAATAAATAAACAGTAATGAAACTATAGAAAAAGTTATTTTCAATCCTGATCCTGATCCACTTAATATCAAAACGTTTAACAATTCTACTTAGGGATCAGAAACTGGCAATGCCAAATTTCCAGGTTATTGTCATTTCATCTGCCTTGAGCCTAAATATTAGAGAAGTAGACTAACTGCTACCTAATAATACTTTACAAGTGTATCAATGTTGAATATATCAAAAATTACCAGACTGAATATAAAGCTGCTATAAAATCTTGGAACATAGCCTGTCCTGTTACTCCAACTGATTAGAAATAGATTCAACAGGTTTGACAGGTGCACCCATTTATTTTGAAGAGTTAGATATGAACTTAAATTTTTCAGACAAATATGTTACTGTTTTCCGGTCCATGTGATCATATTTATGGCACCAACATATCATTTGATTATTAGTAGCAATAAAGACAACATTAAATCTTCAAACTCTTGAACCCCAAGGTAACTTCAATACGATTGAAAGAATGCAATCAGCGGAATCCGTTACCAGTAAAACACTCACTCAAGTGACTCATCAGCTTAAGCAGAAATAAACTAGGGATTTTAGTGGGAGTAATATTATTTCACAGCAGACATTTATGTGGCAAAGATAAAGATGATTACTGCCATGAGGAAAAGCACCAGAAACTGCCCTACACTACATAGCAGTCTGTAGTCAATACATGGTGCAAACAAACTCCACTTTAGACAATGGCAATTACTAACCATTCCCGAATCCATTAACTGATCCTAAAGATAGTTAGTTCAGTCAATCTAGACAAAAATGGTCAACCAGAGGAACTAAAAATACTAGTTCCATTTTTTTCAGGAATGTATAGGGGATGTTCCCCTGAACAAGAACAAATAAAGCCCCTCCAAACCTTATACAGTATTAAATTCCCTATAATAATATATATCATATGTTAATATATATTGAACACGTCGCAACTTACAGCAAGATATAAATAAAATAAAGTTATGAACGAAAAATCTTGATTTACTAATTAATTTTTTATGTTCCTTTAAACGAAAACATAGACAGCTGAAATTTATACAACTGCTAAATCACACTCAGTAGGTGATAAGCCTTAGCGGAAAATGACCGCTCAAACCCTTCATCAAGCATTTCTCCGCGAAAACACGTATAACTCAGAAACTATCAGTTCTATCCATAGCTTATTTTCTCCATCTAAAAACTGGTTAAATTTAATATTGGACCCCACAGATGAAATTTTGATCAAGTCCCGTAAAATACACATGTCAGAACGCTAAAAAAACGCGTACTGTTGTGTAATCCAAGTTTTTGCCACATTCTTTACTTAACTTCAAAAATACTCATCCGATCCAAAATTTCTATATTTCATTTCAAACCTGGTTAAATTTACTATCAGACCTTGCATATGAAATTTTGATTAAGTCTTATAAAATACCGATTTCGGCTTAACTGCATACTGTTGTGTTTGTTTATTGGAGCTTTAAGGCGTAAAACCTCCAGGGCCATCAACGCCGAGCATACTGCTGTGATATCCAATTATTTTGGCATATATTTCCCTAAAACTCTGAAACTGTTCTTTCGATCCATAATTTATTTTTTTCATCTCAAAGCTGGTTAAATTTACTATCGAATCCCATGCATCTAATTTTGATTACATCCCGTAAAATACCCACACCATCCTACTAAACATGTAAACTTTGTCGTGTTTTACAATACACACACACTTAACGTGGTCTGATACGAGGTCTGATAGTAAATTTAACCAGATTTAAGATGGAGAAAATATGTTATGGAACAAACTAATAGTTTTGGAGTTGTACGTGTTTTCGCGGAGAAATGCTTGATAAAAGGTTTGAGCGCGTCAGTTTTGAAAACATACCCGATTACGTATTTTTCCGCTAAAGCTTATCACCTACTGAGTTTAATTTAGCAGTTGTGTAAATTTCAGCTGTTTATGTTTCCGTTTAATGGAACATAAAAATTTAATTGGTAAATCAAGATTTTTCGTTCATATCTTAATTTTATTTATATCTTGCTGTAAGTTGCGACGTGTTCAATATATGTTAACATATGATAAATATTATTATAGGGAATTTAATACTGTACAAGTTTTACTCTGACGACTTTTCCCTAAAATGAACGAGTAAGTATCTAGAAGACAAAAATATACAAGAAACGTGAGTTAAAAACACAGAGTCGGTAGCAGGATAACAGTCCAGTTTTTCGTAAAAATGTATATGACAAAACTTGTAGAAAATTTAATAAGCTTTGATTTTGTACTAAAAAAGTTTTTCTATGCGAAGCACCGTTTTTGAGTTATAAACGAAAATCATAAAAATGGAGCATTTAAAGTCCCCCCTCCCCCCCCCCAGCGGCACTGGGATTTGGAGGGACATTATTTGTTCTTGTTCAGGGGACCATCCCCTACACATTCCTGAAAAAATTGGAACTAGTATTTTTAGTTACTCTGCTTTTCCTATTTTGACTGGACTAAGTCTACTAAGGACAGACAGTCCTCCATTGGCTATCTCAGGGTTGGTAAAAAGCATCAGCAAACTTACTTGATAGACTCATTCCTAACACCCTGGCTAAGTTAAGAACCAGCTAATACAATTTAAAACAAGACTAAAGTATTTAAAAATTCAAACTTGGGTAAAGTCTGCAGGTTACAAAAAATGAATGAATACATTAAATCCATTATTATATTTGCTAGACTAGTTAATTCAATTTAAATTTTGTAATTTATCCCATATTTCTTTTTGGAACAAAAAAAGGTAATCAATTACTTTCATAAGTCCTTTAGAATGTGATTTACTTTTTGACATTTTATTAATTTTCTTTGAAGAAATAACTAGGGATATAATCAAACTTAGGAAAGTTTAAATGAGCCGTATCAATAATACTTTTATGTATAAATAAAAAATGTCTACTTCTTACAATTAGTACTATGTTACAACAGATTTTACAATCTACCATCAATTTTTGAGAATGGGTCATACTGCCAGATCTGATAAACAGCTTTCAAATGTGAGACTGAGAACATTGCTAAGAAGAATATATTGTGTTGTTAATTTTTTTTTTTCCTGTTGAGTATGTAACATCAAAAGTTTTAATTTTTCTAAAATGTTATTAAAAATAAATTGCCAATAACCATTTATTATTTTACTCTTCTTCCATGAACTCCTCATGGACTATGCCTTCAACCTAGAAACAAAGAAAAAAACTGTAACTATCAAGAACTATGCTATGTTTTGTTCTGCACTAAACATAAAGTAAATGTACATAAGTTATTTATGAACTAACAGAAACAATGTCCATAATACACAATTCTATTAATAAAATTGTTTGGCTAACAAAATATGTTACAACATTCTAATCATGAATGAGTTTATGATTAAAATAAATTAATGAAAAAATGTTTGTATAAGTTATTTGATTCAAAAATAAGATAAACCTGATTATATCCATTAGTATATATATTATTAATAATATGTGTGTGTGTGTGTGTGTGTGTGTTTGCGCGCGCAAACACTCGCAGGTGTGTGATGTTACAAGAACAAAAACAAAATTATATTTAGAACCCAATAAAACAAATGATAAATTATAATAAATTAATAGAAACTTATATTGCACTAAGATTAAGGTAGACCATAATTTAGGGAATGTTTTAAGTTAATCTTTATAGGCCAAATACCTCTTTCATCTGACTGTATTCATTTTACATTTTATCAATATTTCAATATATTCTCAAACTGTGAAAAACATGCATTTTTATATATGATTGGAGACTAATTAAATACTTTTTTAATTTGTTTACTTCTAGACAAATCTATAATGTAAATGTTTTTATTGATTAAAACAATTTTTCATTTAATATTTAAGTAATATATGATAAGTTATAAAATGTACAAATTTTTACTCACAGAAACAATCATATTTAGCCATCATAATTTATAATAAAAATAATAATAAAGATTTAGACCTAGAAAACTTTTCAAATAAGGGATGTTAGATTATCATTAAGTTAATTTTAATTTATTGAGCAATGTTAATTTAATTTGTGACTTCCATTTGAATAATGTATGGTCATAAATTTGTAAGAAAACTTTAGTACAAAGACTAAAAAAACTAAGGCCAAAAAAAAAGACTAAGTTTGTAACAGATGATGTAATTTTTACTTTTTAGTATGTTGTAAGGAGATATAAAAATAGTGTAAGACCAAGTTAGCAACTTCGAAATACCTATGCTATCTCCGAGCTAGTAAAAACAATTTGATATCTCAGGAATTTTTTAGAAAAATTTTCAAAAATATGAAAATTACATATCTCACAGAAAATCTTATTACATTATCATCTAAAATGGACCAAAGTTACCATAAAAGTTTGAATTTCAGCTTGACCACAACTCTGTAAGATCTTTAGATCTTGAGCTACATAGCATATCAAAAATTGGAAATTTTATGTTTATATGATAAAGTACTCTATCAGAAGGTCCTGAGGCCATCTTCTTTTCAGGTGCTTTGGAGGGTTATCTGGAATATAGAATGTAAGTTGTGATACTAGTGGGTTTGAATGGTTATGGAGTTTGCTAAGAAAGGATAGGATCTGGTTTAGGCTAAACCAACAACATACGGCACATTAAGATCTTTAAGGGTAAGTTTGTTTGTGACAAAGTAAGGGGCATTGAGGATTTTTCAAAGGATTTTGGATTGTAAGGATTGGGTACGAGACAAATTGGATGGTTTAGCAGAGCCCCAATTGAAGAAAACCAAAACAAATTCAAAAATACCAGATTTTTCATTCACCACTCATACAGCGCAAGGTCTTTCACAGTTGCAAACTTTGTTTTACACTATTCTTAGGAATCTCAGTATCCCAAAATATCAGAATAACTCCATTTTTTCTGAACTGATATGCTAAGATGACTAGACTAATAATATTAAAATCAGGAGACAAAAAAAGATATAAGTATATATACCTCTCCAAATTTGTTTTCAAAATAATATTCAAATTCCTCAGAACCTATGTTATCTTGAAAAACTTCATGCTCCTGTTTTTACGAAAATTCCATTATTAAAGTATTACGAATGCAACTATTCTATTAATAAATATATAAATTCATACGTAGTACATTTCACCAATGATGAGTTACTAAAAATAAATAAAATCAACCATTTTTTTAATTGCTGTCATCTAATTTTTTTTTTTTTGTTATGTAATTTTTCGTCTAACAAATATTAATTTTTAAAAAATCCTTTAAAGTTATTTTACCTTTTATTCCATTTATTTATTTATTTATTTTTGTAATGTAATTTTAATTAGAATGATCATATAATTACTTATTTTTATTGTTAAAATTAATTTTATTTTAAAATTAAATTAAATGAAAAACAAAATGATTTTTTTCCATGAAAGTCATTATATAATTATTATATATAAGGGGAATATATAATAATATACATATTATCTTAATATTAATAAGGGAATATATAATAACTGACCAGCGACAATGTACCAATGGTTTCAAAAATACCATGGAATATATTTTGGATTCTCTAGTACATCAAGACACAACCAACAATGAAACAAAAGAACAATACAAACTGAGACAAAAATTTAAGGAACCACCAAATACAGAAAATGACAAGATAGATGAGATCATTTTCTCAATTACAACTGATGATAAATAATACACTGGTAATTCTTGATGAATAGTAAAAAAAAAAAATAACAATAATAATAAATTGCAATTTAATTTTGAAAAATCTCATAACATTGTTATAACAAAAAAACGCCTAACCCCTGAATTGAGGATACAACTCAACTCAACTAAAAAAAAAAAAATAGAACAATTAAATAATAATAATTACTTGGGCGTATATTTTGCGATAAAAAATTAAATTGGATGATGCGTTTTGATCAACAAACGTTCAAACCAATATTCCTCAAAAATATTTAACATCTACACTGACAATAAAATTCTGAAAGATAATATCAAGAACCACAAACCTTATGACTTACATAAAACAAAACATGAAAAAATAAAACCAAATATTTTAAAATTACTGGACATGGACTTGAAAATAACAATTAAATGGATTAAGGGTCACAATGGAAACATAGGAAACCAACAGGAAACTAGCAGACAAGTTGGCTAATGCCGCATCAAGAAACTGCCCTTGCATTATATATGACAAAGTCCCTATATCCTACATAAAGAGATGCATTTTGACTGATTTGATAAATGTTTGGAATCAGCAATGGCAACAAACTACAAAAGGACGACCTATACACAACTTTATTCCAGATATCACACTTACTAACTACAACAAAATTAAAAGTATACATCACAAAGTGACCCAATTCTTGACTGAATACAGACAAAGTAAAGCCTATTTGAATCAGTTTCATCTAACTAACTCATCTACATGCCAGAAAAACACAACAGACTTTTCATCACATTCTATACAACTGCCCTCTTTTTGACAAGAGAGAACAGCTTATGAAATCGATTATATTAAAAGGTGATGATAGGCCGCTTCCAGAGATAGATATTTTAAAAAAATATATAAAGGAAATGAAAAAGTTTATCACTGAATCTGATTTAGAACTCCTCAAAGAAGTGAAGAAGACGACCAATGACATGGAGGGGGAAACATTATAATGAATGGAAAATAAGAAATAATTATTTCTCAAAACAGAAAAAATTGACTTAGACTTCTATACCTACATATGTTTTTACTACGAACTGTATACCTAATTAGATCATTACATTTCTTTCTCTCAATCCCTTCCCATTTATTTGGTTGCTAATAGATAGCTCACCTTCAATTTAAAATCATTATTTTTGATGTATACAGCACATTCGTAATTACTTTTTGTTTCAAAATTACAGCATATCAACAAAATAAAAACAAGTGGTTCTTTCATTAAAAAACAAAATTAAAATAGGTGAATCGGGTCAAACTTAACTATCAAGTAGGGTGTTAGTAAACCAAATCGGATTTAACAGGAATTGAAAAAATATATTAAAAAAATTTTTTAAGCGTATTTTAATTTCCAAACCACCCCTGACAACATTAGTTCAGATAAACACTCTAATCTCAATCATTATTAATTTCATATCACATTTATAATGCAAGTCTGAATTTGAATAACTGATATAAAAGAACCTATGTTATCTTGAATGTTATATTAGTTCTCGTGTTCAACTATACCTTTACATCCATTTAGTTGGTTTAGCATTAATATTAAAATTTAAAAAAATAGACAATGATTTTAAATATAAATCAAGAAGTTTACCTCTTCAACGTAGTGCTCGAATTCCTTTACAATATATTCTTGTTCTTCATGAGCATGTTCTTCACGAGCATGTTCATCATGGACATGTTCATCATGAGCATGTTCATCATGAGCATGTTCATCATGAGCATGATCATCATGAGCATGTTCTTCATGAGCATGATCATCATGAACATGTTCTTCATGAATTCGTTCTTCATGAGGATGTTCTTCATGAGGATGCTCTTTTATGTGTTCTGATGCTGAATCCTGTAAAAATTATTATTTATCAGTCTAAATTAAAATTAAGTTTAAGTTTATAAATACTTACTTGCAATGAAAGTAAATAAGAAAAAGAGTGCCAAAGTCTAAAAACTTATGCAAACTGGGAACTATATGTCCACAGTACAAACAATGCAAAAATAATAGTGATGTAAGAAATTTATTTGATTTGATAATAGCATTGGTAGAAATTTGGTTAGAACCTACTAAGAGATTATTAGGGTAATATAAATTTTTTGAAAGGTCAGGTATTAAAGTGACAACAGAAGTAGGCCAGTATGAAATGAGAACAATAACTACAATAAGATACTCACCAAGGAGGCCGACATTATCTGAAGATGAATCCAACACAATGAGAAAATTTTTGGAGGTTCTGATGATATGGGAAGCCGGAAGGATTCAACCCAGCACAAAGGCAGATAAACTAGCTGAAAGGGATAACTAAGGAAATAACTCCTGAAATTATCAAAAGTTGAGATCGAGAGGTTGTCAATAAATTGGATGCTATCTTTCAAAGAGTATTTCTAGCTAAAACCATCCCAGGAAGAAAGTAAAATATCATTGTACTGATTTTCAGAAAAGAGTATAAAAATGTAGTAACTGTAAAAACTGTAGGCCAATATGCCAATCTCAAATTGTCTTCAACTCTAATAAAGTTAATAAAGACCTATGAAAAACAAACTGCTATTAAGCCTTAAAGACAAACTAAAAACCACATGTTTTTTTTAGGACAATTATAGAAAAAGCTTGGCACAATTAAAAAAAAAATTACTCAAATTTTTGAGTCTGCAGTCAGCTTTAAACTCAGTGCCTAGAAGAGAAAAATGAAAGGCCTTGAGATCAAAATGACCTATAATTATTAACAGCAGCTTTTAAACACACTCATCCAAGCTCTAAAGCAATAATCAGAATAAATGAAAAGAAAGTTTCTCATTGAACTGAGAGATAAAACATAAGGACAGCCTCTGTCAATTTCTCTTTATCATGTTTACAGATCATATCCAAAAAATATGCAAGTGAAGAACTGTAAGGATATCATAGATACAGGGAACGTCAGAAATGAACCTCTACAGCTCTTCATTTATGTAGATGATATAGTTCATATTGCTGAATCTGTATAGATATAGCAGCAAGCAATAGTAGAATGGATAGCAGAGTTAAGGTGAAGAGAAATGGAAATAAATACATAGAAAAACCAAAGTGGTTTTAGATTGGAAGGGTTCCCACAGATGTACAGATCACTGGTAAGGAAGTGAATCTCAAATAAGTTGGAGATTATGCATATCTTGAAATAGTTTTCAACAGAGTTCAGATTATTCAGAAAAGTTTTAAATAATCAACCAATATAAATATAATTTGTTGCTTAACATTTTTTATTTTCCTGATTCTTTTATCATGGATTCCCTATGGGTAGACATTAACAAATTTCCAATTGAAAAAAAATTTACAAGCCATATTTTTTATTTGACAGCCATTTTAAAATGATGATTTAGTGATTTTTATAAAAAAAAAAAATGGGGTTTGGAGGAAATATAATTGTAAAGTCATTTTTAAAGATATCAGAATAATTTAAAAACTAGTGTGCTCAGCATGAAATGGCCTTCAAAAGGACATTATTTTAATTTTCCTATCATGCAAGAAAGTGATTCAAACTCTTTCTCAAAAACTCGGAAAAGAATTTAAAAATTGTTGATTTTTAAGGCCATACATTTATAGGGAGGAGAAGAGACTCACAAATAATATTTTATTTCTGTGTTAAGTACTCATAATACTACCAGCAGCATAAGTTTTAGTCTTGAGAATGTACTCCTTTTTTCTCTACGGCTTTTCATAAATGGCTGAAAGCAGGTTTATGCCAATTTTCATAGGTCAATTTCCAAAAAGGAAAGTCTCAAAAAGAGAGCCTCAGTCATAATTTTATAATAAAATTATGACTGAGACTCAACTATGTTTTAGAGCTGTGAATTTCAATAAAAACCCTACCTTTTAATCAAGCAGGGTATCTATTCGAGGACATTCTGAACAGGTGTCAAGCATACATTTTTCATTTTCAATATCATATACCATGAAAGTTATGAGGTCCTTATAATTTGCATTAAGCTTTGCTCCTTCTATCATTATTTGTCTCATCTTCGGGTTGTTTTTCTACATATATTTTTGATGCACAAGTTAGAGCCTGTCCAGGTATTAGTTTAAAATTAACATTTTTACTCTTGAAGATAGCAATGAAGATTAAGGGGGGTGTTCATGTCACCACTTGCAGAGACATGCTCAAGGTATCTTACCACATCTAACAAAAAGACGGCAACAAAATAAGTGAAGCTATTTTTTATTAACTGAGTTAAAGACTTTAACGAAGATGGAAAAAATAGATGCTTATACCCTGGTAAAAAGGAATATGTTTCAACTGTGATTGACAATGCCAAGGTGCAGAAACAGAAATAGTTAATTCTCCTCTGACTAAATGAGCTCTAGAGCATATATAAACAGAAATATCCAGATTATAAAATTGCTCTATGTTTGGCGCTATGACCAAAGTGGTGCATTCTTCTGGGTTCATCAGGAACTCATAGTATGTGTTTACAAGCATCACCAAAACATAAAGCTTATGATTGAGGGAGCAAAGCTTAATGCAAATTATAAAGACCTCATAGCTTTCGTGGTATGTGATATTGAAACTGAAAAATGTATGCTTGACACCTGTTCAGAATGTCCTGGACCAGATACCCTGCTTGATTAAAAGGTAGCGTTTTTATTGAAATTCACAGCTCTATAACTCTAAATATAGTTCAGTCTCTGTCATAATTTTTTTGTGGGGTATTCTTATTAGTATAAAGAACATTTTTAAAAAATTTCACTTGTTTTCATTCATTCTCTATTCCGAAATTGACCTATGAAAATTGGCATAAACCTGCTTTCAGCCATTTTTGAAAAGCATAGAAAAAAAAGGAGTACATTCTCAAGACTAAAACTTTTGCTGTAGTATTACAAACACAGAAATAAAATATTATTTTTGAGTCTCTTCTCCTTCCTAAAAATTTACTTTCTTGCATGAAAGTAAAATTAAAATAACGTCATTCTGAAGGCCATTTCATGCTGAACACACTAGTTTTTAAATTATTCTGATATCTTTAAAAACGACTTCTCAATTAAATTTTCAAACTCCATTTTTTCATAAAATTCACTAAATCACCATTTTAAAATGGCTGTCAAATAAAAAATATGGTTGTAATTTTTTTTTTTAATTGGAAATTTGTTAATGTCTACCCATAGGGAATCCATGATAAAAGAATCATGAAATCAAAAAATGTTGAGCAACAAAGACTGGGTGATTTAGAATGGATTGACGCTTACATTAATTTATGATTACAACTACACAAAGTCCATCAAAATGATTTCCAAAAGAACTCATACAAATTTAATCAATACCATCATAGTAATGAATATTCGGGTCTCTATATGAATAATAAACAAACAAAACAATAAATAATTTAAAGAGTAAAATAAAAATAATATCAATAGGATAAATTACAAGCATAACAAAATTTATTTAGGTGAAATAAAAATCTGACGGCAAAAATAACTTGAATCCTTTTAAGTTGAATATTTAATAAAACAATAAATCTGAAGCTGTTTCAAAGATATTTGCTGTAGGTTAAATAGATATCCTAAGCATTTCTTGCTACTCAGTGGGTAAGAAGGGCACTGTAGTTCTAACTCTCAGACACAGATATGATTAGGGCTTAAGTAATTATTTATTTACTCGATAAATAAACCAAGGATCGACCCTGGTAACCTGGGAGACTCCTGGGACACACCTGATCTCTGTAGAATGGTCACCATTAATTGCATAAAAACCTGGTGGTTATGTATGATTCAGGCAAAATCTCCTCCTTGAACAACCAATGGCTAAGAAACAGTACATCTTACTAAGTACTGAACACTTCGTGGATTTAAGTTTCAATTAAAAAACATTGTGAATTTAAAACATAAACCAATCCTGGCCAGGGTTGTTTTCTTGATTTGATATAAGTTGTATCATATCATGTAATTATTTGCAGCTCCAACAGGAGCATTCTAAGTAAGTGCTTAGGCTATGTCTAGGGACTACTTACTTTAGTATGTCAATATGTTTAGGGCTCCAAGGTTGGATATAGAATAGAGTATTTGAAATAAGATTTGCAAAACAATTTTATGATTTTAATGTCTAACAGAACAATGCAATCAACAAGAATCCTTTGTTTCTTAGTATCAAAGATTTCAGTGAGTGGGTTATTGATAAGCATACACATATGTCATTTACAAACAATGTTGGTAAATTGTATTTAAAACTGAAATGTATTTTTTTCATTATTAAAACCTAAAACTGTCTTTGCCAAGGCATATCTAGCATTAATAAGGCATTTTAAACCCCAAAAAAGTCTCTTCATAAAAAAAAATAATAATAATTAAAAGATGTATAAGTAAAATTTATGAAAGATAAAAATTAGAATTTATATATTAATTTCATATAAAGTTAGTTAATGATATTGAATTGTAAAGAGAACTTCATATTTTAATGTACCTTGAGTGAAAAAATGTCCCCCTCACTTTCAAATTCTTCTTCCATTGTTTTTTCATGCTCAATATGTTTAGTTACTTTATGTTGGATTGGTATTTCTTCAACGGTTTCTTTTTGAGGGTGTGGTGCACTCTGAAAAGGAAGCTAATTTAATAGGCAATAGATAGTGACTTAGTAAATAATGATAACCAACAGCTTTAACTTCTCTAATCATCCTATCTGGTATTTAAGTATATTTTCTATTCTAAAGGTAAAAAAAATCATCCTTAAAAGCTTCAAAATAATTATGTTTGTTCTAAATTAAATTTTTTTATGCAATGAATTTTTAATTTGACTATCTCTGATACTTAAATATTTTTAATAAATAAAAATTGATCTTCAAAAAAAGGAAGAATTATGACACGGTAATGAAAGGTTGTTCTCTGCATACAAATATACTCCCATACAAAATGAATGCACCATTTGAAAATTTATAATTTAAATAGAATTGTAAGTAATATTATGGCTGAGTTTGAATAAAAAACATTACTTACTTTTTTAGAAAAAAATGTTATTCAACAATCAACATCAATGTGACCTAACAATAAATTTTTTAAACAAAAATAAAGAAAATTTCTAAAATCTCAAAAATTAAAAAAAAAAAATTTAAATCTTCAGAAAGATAATAGTGAGTATGGTATCCTCCAGATGACAGTATTTAACATCTGAGTAATGGATTGAAAGATGACTTTTAAAGACTACTGTGGTAGATTTTCCTATTCCTCCACTGACACTTAGGTATGCATTGACAATCCTTCCCATTTAAAGTTCGGGGGTTATTGTTGCATCAGGAGAAATTGATGGTCAATGTAGGGGAGAGGAGGGGGGCATGGCACATAGAAGACCATATGCATACCTAAATGAAGTGGGAATATCACACCTGAAGTGGCATATGGGAAGTCGTTACCTGATTGATAATTTGTGATAAGTGTGAAATGAAGTGTTAAAAGCAGCTAGGTACCCAGGTACCCACTAATAGACAGAACTAGTGCTGCTGGAGGAATGGAAGAATGTATAACAGAAGTCTTTAAAAGACCTCTTTCAATCGATGACTTCTTCTTCTGCAGCTCTACAGCCTGGGGTGGGCCTTGTCTTCCTGAACAATAGTTCTCCAGACATCCCGATCCATAGCTTTCTCCCTCGAGCTAGTCACTCACAGCTGTTCAAGATCATCGACCAAGTCACTCAGCCATCTTTTTCTCAGCCTTCTCTTTCTTCTAGGACCATATACCTTACTTTGGAGCATCCTCTTCGAGGTTCTGTTGTCAGGCTTTCTCATAACATATCCTAGCCATTCAATCTGGCAGGATTTTATAGAGCTCACAATTTCAGTTTTGTCAAACAGCTTGTATATCTTATTGTTTGTTCTTATCCTCCATTCTTGAGCTCTTAAATCAAAAACAGGACCAAATATTTTTCTAAGTACTTTCCTTTCAGACTGTTGAAAAGCAATTTAAAATTGTAATAATGTAATAATAATTTAATTCTGTTATTTGAAGTTTTGTATTTGTCAGATTTCTGTTGAGGGCAACACTGTTCGATTGTAACCTCCTCAGGTTGTTCGGTTTTTTTGTTTTGGCCATGCCTCATGTATTTCGCTCCTTGATTAAATAGTTTTTATCTCCTTTAATCGGTGTTAATTATTTACTAAACCCGTTCTTCAATAGGTTATGGGCCCAGACGTTACGGAAACAGTGTGCGAGTGTAGTTAATTAAACGACGGTTTTGTCGGAAGAAGTTTTTTTTTTTTTTTTTTCGGTACTGTGTAACGGGTCGGAAATGGAGAATCAAGTTGTTACCAAACTAAAAGGAGAAAGTAACTGGAGCTTATGGAAATTCCAAATTGAAGTGACAGCGGAATCAAGAGGATATTTGGATGTGTTGACCGGGGAAAGTAAAATTCCTGTGGAAGATGGGAAGGAGAAAATATTGTGGAAGGCACTTGACGCCAAGGCCAGGGAAATGGTGGTCTCAAGAACCAATGGTCCATATTCTCCATTGCAAGACCTCTCATGAAATGTGGACCAAGCTTCTCGCTATTTATGAACAGAAATCTGAGGCGTCTATGCACTTATTGCACGAAAAGTTTTTTAGCTACCGCTATGAAAATAAGGGAATTGCGACGCACGTATCGTCGATCGTGGACATAGCCTCAAAGTTAAAACAGTTGGGGGAGAACATTTCTGACAAACAGATCATGACGAAGATCCTGATGTCTCTTCCCTCTGAATTAAAACATTTTGTAACATCATGGGAGTCTGTTGCCCCTACTAGCCAAACCATAAACGACTTGACGTCCAGGTTGCTGATTGAGGAAGGAAGGATAAATGCAAGGGACACAGAATCAGGTAATCAAGCCTTTGTTGCCTATAACAAAACTTGTAGTATTTGCCACAAGAAGGGACATAAAGCAGATAAATGCTATAATAAAAATAATAATGAAGGTAAAAATCAATTTAAATGTCATTTTTGTCATAAACAGGGCCACTTTAAGAGTGACTGTTTTTATATAAAAAAAAAATAAAGATGTTAAACCTAAGGCAGAAAATAACCACAAGAATGCATTTATTAGCATTGCTTGCTTGAGCAATATAATTCCAGATAAGGATAAATTTTATTTGGACACTGGAGCAAGTGAACATATGTCACCTTATGAAGAATTTTTCAGTCACTTGAGTCCTTGCTCAAAGTTAATAAAAATAGGTGATGGCAGGTTATCAAAAGCCCGTGGTTGTGGTGATATTGATGTTCTGTGTAAAGTGGGAAATGAAAATATTCCAAGTACTTTGAAAGATGTTTTATATGTCCCAGACCTACAGTTAAATCTTTTTTCTGTCTCTCAAGCATTATCAAAGGGACACGAGATGATGGCAGATAATAATGTTTGCAAATTAATTAAAAATGGTACCGTTAAAGCTGAAGCTAATAGAGAAGGGCAGCTTCTCTGTGTTAAATCTGGTTGTTGATAGTAGAGATACGGCTGCAATTACTCGGTCTGAGAGTGATCTTCAGGTGTGGCACAGAAGGTTGGCCCATCAAAATGACAAAAAGGTCAAAGAAGTCTTATCAAAATTAAATATTGAGTGCTCCGACAAAGAACGGCCATTTAACTGTGACTCGTGCATTCAAGGTAAACAACAACGGTTACCATTTCCTCCAAGTGATTCAAAGACAATAGATGTTTGTGATATTTTGCATTTTGACTTATGTGGTCCGTATGAGACACCTAGTTTAGGAGGATCAAAATATTTTTTACTTGTCAAGGATGATTTTTCTCATTTTAGATTTTGCTTCTTTATAAAAACAAAAGATGCTGTTCCAGATCTGTTGAAAAGATGCATTAATATGGCTGAAAGAGACACCAACAAGAAAGTCAAAGCTGTCCGATCGGATAACGGTACTGAAATCTTGAATCAACAGGTAACTGAATATCTTTCTTCATTAGGAATAAGACATCAGCTTTCTGCACCATATTGTCCTGAACAGAATGGTAAGATAGAAAGGGAAATGCGAACAATAGTAGAATCTGCTAGGACAATGTTGATAGAGTCAAAGTTGGACAAACGTTTTTTTGGGCAGAGGCAGTCAACACTGCGGTCTATACGATAAACCTCACAGGCAACAGTTCTGTAAAGGAAAAAAAAAACTCCATATGAGTTATGGTTCAATAAGCCAATAAAAATAGACCATTTAAGAGAATTCGGATGTAGGGTGTTTGTACACATACCTAGTCAAAAACGGAAGAAATTAGACCCAAAAGGCCAGGAAGGAATTTTTGTCGGCTATGAAACGGATTCCAAATCTTACAGAATCTACATCAAAGGGCAGAAAGAAGTGATTAGTGCTAGAAATGTTGTGTTTCTTCCAGAGAAATCTAGCAAACTCAATCATGAATCGAAGACGGAAAATCTTTGCGACATGGGAACGAAGATGGAAGCGGGTACATCTGAGAGTAAAGAAGAGGGCATTGTAACTGGAGGAGTAAAAGAAGGCAACACCAACGGAAGAATTGTTTCAGAAGAACCAGCAGAAAGACCTCAAGATGTCACCGGCAACCATTCAGAAGAAATACCTCAAGAAGAAGTTGCCAGCAGCCATTCAAGAGGAGAAGAACCTCAAGAAGATGTCGCCAGCAACCTTTCAGGAGACTTTTATGGGTTTTCTTCTGAGGAGGAAGTGGAAGAAGTAGATGAACCGAATCCTAATGTTAATGTCAGAAAAAGTAATAGAAGAAAAATGCTCCCAAAATATTTATATGACTATGTATTATCTGCTATCGAGTTTGTCGATGACATACCTACCTCCTATGAGGACATAAAAGGAAGAGGTGACGCAGATAAATGGTAGGCAGCCTGCGATGCAGAAATGGAATCAATTATTAAGAATGAAACCTACACATTACAGAAGCTACCACCAGGAAAAAGAGCCATTAATTGTATGTGGGTGTTCAGGATCAAAGAAAACAAACAAGGTCACATATTTAAAGCAAGGCTCGTTGCAAAAGGATGCTCACAAACCAAAGGGATCGACTTCAATGAGGTGTATGCACCTGTTGCCCGCCTAACCACGGTAAGAATCCTGATTACAATAATAAATAAGTTAAATTATTTTACCGTGCAGATGGGACGTTAAAAATGCATTTTTGTAACCTCAAGGTTACATTAAAAATCCAGATTTAGTCTGTAAATTAAACAAAAGTTTATATGGACTGCGGCAAGCACCAAGGTCGTGGAATGCTAAATTAAATGAGAAATTAATTAACTTAAAATTCAAACAAAGTCAATTTGATAAATGTTTATATGTTTTAAAACAAGATAATTCTACTATTTATCTCTTGGTTTATGTTGATTTAATACTGGCAGGAGACAATTTAAATTTAATTAAAAACATAAAATCATCACTCATGTCAGAATTCGCTACTAAAGATTTGGGACAATTGAATAATTTCTTAGGAATTGAAATAGAGAGAACCAAACAAGGAATGTATCTAAATCAGTCAGCGTATCTGAGGCGAGTCCTGGATAAATTCAGAATGAGTGACTGTAATCCTACAAAATACCCAATGCCAAATATTTCAGTTCTTAAGGCTAAATATACCCCTTTCAGTCAAGCGTTGGAAACAGTAGAATTTATTTCCGCAATTTCTCCGGAACGGAATGTCCAATTTTCAATCTGTAAAATTCTTTAGGTATTTGGTAAACACAGAATTCACGCTACGAAGCGTTTTTTTTTTCCTATAAATTCAATAATTAAGAAAATAGAACGTAAAAATAGGTGTTAAATATATATTTTTAAAAAATATGAGGTTATAGTCAGTTGTAGAAACGTTTTTTCTGAAACGAATGACACATTCCAACTAATTATAACATGCATATTACGATCGTAATGTGAAAAATACGAATTTTGTTTACAACCGGATGGAATTGCGTCACCGGCTGAAACGGTCTCTTCCTTACCGAAATGTCTCTCATATAGGTATTCCTCGATTTGTGAAGAGCCAAAGAAAAATTGTATGATTTTGTTTTCTTTATTATTATTATTTTTTATGTGTTGTTAGATTCATTCTATTAACAATTTCTCATTTTAAGTAAAAAAGTAAGTAAGAATAAGGCTATTAAAATAAATTCGAATTGACAAAAGCTGAATTCAAGTTTAATATATATTTTGATAAATTTATTAAATATTTTATTTGTCCATTTATTACCAAATAAAAAAAAAGACATTTTGTATATGCAATCCTTATTTTATTGCGGTATCT
The DNA here is from genome assembly GCA_003667255.2 of Euschistus heros. Taxonomy (NCBI): domain Eukaryota; kingdom Metazoa; phylum Arthropoda; class Insecta; order Hemiptera; family Pentatomidae; genus Euschistus; species Euschistus heros. The sequence goes on from RCWM02000028.1 coordinate 3,960,609, forward strand.
ATAGTAAACATTGGCCCTTTTCACTGACTAATTATTAGGAACAAACAGACCCAGCTACAATAATTTGTAAACTTTTATTTTCACTTGAAGCGTTTGACGGTCCAACAAGTTGAATGTCAACCATAGTAATTAAAATATATTAAAAAACAAACAAACAACTTTTACTATAATGTGTTGTACACAACTTTGATGATCCGAAAATCTGAAAAATCATGAATTGATAATAGCTGCATAGTTAACTTATAGTTGTGATAAATATGTCTTTTTTATAAAGTCAATAAAGGAGTTATTGTCTATTTATTTTCAATTAGAGAAAAGATTTTGTTTATTTACTGCAGGAAGTCTAACACTAGACCCTTTTTACCGGTAATGTATTTGGGACAAATATTATAAAATATTCCGAATAAATTCCATAAGTTACCTAGCCGATAGATACCTATGTAATTATATATGAATTTACACATATAAATACATATGTAAATTTATTACCTTGTACCTAATATAAATTTATGTAGCATGTCGGTATATGAAGTCAATCCGATAGTACAGAAACCAGGTAAAAGATATTCCGGAAAACCCAACGACAATTGAAAATATTTCCTGTCCAGAACAAATTGTATTTCCGTTCAATTTCTATAGTTGTAAAGATAGAGCATAACAAAGAAGAACAATCTATTGGACGTGGAGATTTTTATATAAATAGTTTTAAATCGAAAAAGAATCTCCGCGTATCTGCTAGACGAAGAAAACCTGAACTGAAAAGAAGAGCTGATAATGAAAAAGGGTTCGTACCCATATAATATTTACTGTGATGTAATTTGAAAACATAGTGTTGTTTCGCTGAGTTGTTCAAATTCAACTTTGAAAATCAATAATTTTACATTAGTTGACTGTAAAAATCTTAAATAAAATTAAATAATGGCTGATAAATAAAATCAGTTTTATAACTGGCTCCTTGGAAATGTTTTAGAATTACCGTAATATAAGGTAATTTCATTGTTCCCAAGTCTCGTGGATATGTAATTTTTCCATAGCGTATACCATAATAATTAAAACATAACCGGGAAAAGTAATTTTAAAATGTAATTTCCTACTATTGTTTGGATATAGGTGCCCACAAAACGGTTTATTCTTTTATTTGTATGATTTGATTTATTTGGTTGTAAATACAAGTAGTGGAAATCAATTGAAGAACGTGATTTTTTTTTTTTTTCTGATTTCTTATGGCCACATCACATTGTGGGGTTCGTTATTTTTTTCTTAGCAAAAATATAAAAAATATATCAATAATTTGTATGAAATCGGGTAAAAAAGCTCATGAGTTGACATTATTACAGATGCCAGGACTATAGCGGTAGTCAACATGAATCAGATAATAATAATCCATAAATGAAATTTATATTTTTTTAAAACTAGTTGGTTCATTTTGTGGTTTTCAAATTTCAGTGATCCTTATTGTAACTACACTCATTTCATATACTGCTGGTGGGAAATCCCAACACTGGGGGTATGTTGATTTTTTACAAAACAGGGGTCTTAGGCCTAAAGAGGCCAACTTTTCCCTCGATTGGTGACAGGTATATGGAGTACAACAAAACATAATAAAATGAAAACGAAACTTCAAAAGGGGCGCTGCGGTGAAATTTCCCACCGGAGATATACGGAATGAATGTAGTGATAAACCAAAAAGGACCACCCTGTTCTATGATATATAAATAATATTTGGAGTTTTAATTGAGTTTTGAAGTAGGCTATTAGTCCAGTCAAATGGTTTTGAAATAAGGCTTGAAGTGGAAAGTTTATGGGTAATTTTTTTTTATGGCTTACTTTATATTGTTTGGGGTGCTGAACACGAATCTGAAGTTTTCCAACAAAATTTCCACCGGCAAATATGAGAAAAAATAGAAAAAAGTAAAAAAGTTTTAATTTTTTTCATTATTTGGCTTGTAACTTGCAAAGAAAACATTTTAAGCAAAATACCTTTCTACATTAAAATAAAGAGGAGAAAATGACCTACAATTTATGTCCTTATGTTTTTTTTGTCATACGTAAGGTATCCAAAAAGGAATTTAGCCAACTGGGGGCCAGACCCACTTCTCCGCAAAAATATGTTTGTCATACTTTTTTGTCAATAACTCCGAAACTATTCATCCGATTAAAAATTACTTTTTTTCATCTTAAAGATGATGAAATGTACTCTCGGACTCTTAATATAAAGTTTTAATCGAGTCTTTTGAATAAACATGCCAAAACGCTAAAAAAAAAAAAAATCCGTACTGTTGTAAAATCCATGTTTTTTTGCACATTTGTCACTATAACTCCGAAACTATTCGTCCGATTAAAAATTACTTTTTTTTCATCATAAAGATGATAAAATGTACTTTTGGATTCTTTATATGAAGTTTTAATCGAGTATCTTGAATAAACATGCCAAAACGCTAAAAAAAAAAAACCTGTACTGTTGTAAAATCCACGTTTTTCTCCACATTTGTCACTATAACTCCGAAGCTATTAGTTCAACTCAAAATTTCATTTTTTTATCTAAAAAGTGGTAAAATTTACGATTGGAATCTATATATAAAGTTTCAATCGGGTCCCTTGAAATACACGTGCCAGAACGCTAAAGATCCCGTACTTTTTATATCCACGTTTTTTTTTTTGGCACATTTTTCGCAGTAACTCCGAAACTACTTGTTCGATTCAAAATTTTCCTTTTTATATCTAAAAGGTGGTCAAATTTGCTATTTGACTATATATATAAAGTTTCAATCGGGTCCCTTGAAATACACATGCCAGAACGCTAAAGATACCGTACTTTTATGATATCCACGTTTTTTTGGCACATTTTTCGCAGTAACTCCGAAACTACTTGTTCGATTCAAAATTTCCTTTTTTTATATCTAAAAGGTGGTCAAATTTGCTATTGGACTATATATATAAAGTTTCAATCGGGTCACTCGAAATACACATGCCAGAACGCTAAAGGTCTCGTACTTTTATGAAACCCACGTTTTTTGTCACATTTTTCACTATAACTCCGGAACTATTTGTTCGAATCAAAATTTCATTTTTTATCTAAAACCGGGGTAAATTTAATACAAGATCGTGTATATGTAATTTTTTTTTAAATGCCGTTAAAACACCCACGCCAGCCCACTGAACATGTCATAATTGTCATATTTTTCCAAAATATACATATTCAGCATGCTAGCGTGGGTGTTTCACGGGATTTAATATAAATTACATATATATTATATAAAAGAAAGTTTAGATGAAAAAATGAAATTTTGATTCGAACAAATAGTTTCTGAGTTATAGTGAAAAATGTGACAAAAAAGCGTGGGTTTCATAAAAGTACGAGACCTTTAGCGTTCTGGCGTGTGTATTTCGAGGGACCCGATTGAAACTTCATATATACAGTCCAATAGCAAATTTGACCACCTTTTAGATATAAAAAGGAAATTTTGAATCGAACAAGTAGTTTCGGAGTTACTGCGAAAAATGTGCCAAAAAAACGTGGATTATACAACAATACGGGCTTTTTAGCGTGCTTTTAATGGACATTATTAGAACTTCATATTTAATATTCTAATAGTAAATTTAACCATCTTTAAGATGAAAAAAAGTAAGTTTTAATCGGACAAATAGATTCGGAGTTATTGATAGAAAAGTACGACAAATATATTTTTGCAGAGAAGTGGGACTGGCACCAGTTGACCAAATTCCTTGTGGATACCTTACGTCTGACAAAAAAAACTTAGGGACATAAATTGTAGGTCATTTTCTCCTCTTTATTTTATAATAGAACAGTATTTTGGTTAAAATGATTACTTTGCAAGTTACAAGCAAAATAATGAAAAACATTAAAGCTTTTTTACTTTTTTTCTAATTTTTCTCATATTTGTCGATGGAAATTTTGTTGGAAAACTTTAGATTCGTGTTCAGCACCCCCAAAAATATAAAGCAAGACATAAAAAACAACAATTACCCATAAACTTTCTAGTTCAAAATACCTTTTTACTGGACTATATGTAAAACATCTATTGGATAAAATGCAGTTGTTACCAGGCAACGGTTTGATGAATGGAGCAGTAAAAAAAACACTAGGTTTTTAGTAAGTATAAATCTCACACTTTGCAATTTTTTAATACTTTTTCTTGGTGGCGTATTAGATAGTTTTATTAAACAAAACATTTTTTTTTTTTTTAAATAGAATTTTTTATTCATTGAAATATTCTTATAAAATTAAAACCAAAATTTATAACTTTAAAATAAATATAAAAAAAAAAAAAAAAAAAGTGATATGATGTTCGATAAATCATAAGGAAGAAAAAAAGCTTTGAAACTTACTGTAAACTAAGTTTTTCTCAATTTCTACCGAACCCTAATTCATCAGGTTCCAGAGAATATAAGAATCTAGGGCATCTGTGGTATTGGAAATCAGTAAGGAATTATATGCAGTTGGTTCAGTAGCTGAAAATTTCAACTAAATGTGGAAAACTAAACACATGTTTTGGTCCTAATGATTACTTTACACTTTGACTTCCGTTATTCGAATATATTAATCAGTGAAATAAATTCCTCTTGAACAATGCCAAAATATTTGTTTAGGGTATTTTTAATTACATAAAGTATTCATATGTTAACTCGTTATTTGTTCCAAATATCATTTTTTGTTGGTTTATTATTTTTAATATCTCCTGGGTTTAAAAATGTTTATAAATTTCATAGATAATCTAACTATGCTTTAAAAAGAGTTTTTTTTTTTCTTTTTATAAACTACAGAAGAACATATATAGTTATTTTGAAATTTGCACACAGGTTCATTTTTTAAAATATTATTTATATTCTTAAATGTACATAAAATTTTGTTGGCCTCTATTCTGTCGGTTTTTTTCACTATTGGGGAGACGTTAGATCGGTAGCTGACTGGGAGCTGGGTCCTCACAGCCCTTCCCCACAGCAGGTAGCTTACTAATCTAATCACCCGCTATTGTTGAATCGTATTTTTCATATTACGATCAACCTATGTAACCGAAAATGAATCTGTTTACATAAATGTGTTCAATTGACTTATGACTAACTGACTATAACCAGCTTTTTTTAAAAAAATCAATAGTTCGCCAGATAATTTTTTTAAATTCTAAAATAATTGACAAAAAAAAAAATCGGAAAGCGTAGCGTGAATTTAATGGGGTTTTTATTACCAAATCCGTTTACAGATCTAATATTGATGAATCTGTTCACAAATGAGAGCGAAAATAAATTTGCCCCAAAAGTGCTGCCATCTCTTGAAAAAAAAAAATCTTACTAAAAATCGGGATGTTTAGCCTTAAGAACGAAGATTCCTCAATTGTGGATGAGAAGCCTTATAGGCAATTAATTGGATGCCTTATGTTTGCCGTTTTATGTACTCGACCTGACTTAACCTATGCGATAAATTATTTCAGTAGATACCAAAGCAACGCTACTGAGTCAATGTGGAAGGGGTTGAAGACTGTCCTGAGGTATGTCAAAGGGACTATCGACAGGAAGCTCTTCTATCCTAAGCCTGAAGACAACGAGGCGCCTTTATGTTGCTATGTAGATGCTGATTGGGGAGGAGACCCAGATGGAAAATCTACCTCAGGATATCTCATCAAGGTGTTTGGTGGATCGGTAGAATGGAGGACTAAGAAGCAGCCTGTAGTGACTCTTTCCTCAACAGAAGCAGAATTCGTTTCTTTGTCCGAAGGGACCTCCAATTTATTGTGGGCAAAAGGACTCTTAGAAGAATTAAATTTCAAGTGTGGCACTGTTCCAGTTTTAGAAGACAATCAGTCCTGCATAAAATGTCTCGACAAGTGGGAACACAATCGATTAAGACATATGAACGTGAAATATAATTTTGTGCGGGACTTAGCCAAAAATAAAACAATTAATGTTAAATATGTGAACTCCGATAGTCAGTGCGCCGACATTTTCACTAAACCTCTGAGCGGTGAAAAATTTAAAAGATTTGTTAATGCGCTTGGACTTATATAGTGGACTGGTATATTGAAGTATGCTTTTATCATGTTTAATTTTTGTCTTCTGATTTTTAAATTGAGGAGGAGTGTTGAAAAGCAATTTAAAATTGTAATAATGTAATAATAATTTAATTCTGTTATTTGAAGTTTTGTATTTGTCAGATTTCTGTTGAGGGCAACACTGTTCGATTGTAACCTTCTCAGGTTGTTCGGTTTTTTTGTTTTGGTCATGCCTCATGTATTTCGCTCCTTGATTAAATAGTTTTTATCTCCTTTAATCGGTGTTAATTATTTACTAAACCCGTTCTTCAATACAGACTCAATGCATTTTTATAGTGGTGGTAAGCATCCATGTTCAATATACGATTCAGCTATTAAATGCTGTCATCTGGAGGAGGCCGTATTCACTATTATCTATCTGAAGTGCTTAATTTTTTTTTTTTTTTTTTTGAAATTTAAGAAATCTACTTTGTTTTCTTTACAGATTTTATTAATTGTTTGGTCATATTGATGTTTATTATTGAATAACATTTTCAGATTTCAGTGATGTTTCGACAAAAGGTGAGAGGTTCTCATTGAACAGCTATCAGCTCCATTTGGAATTCATTAGAACGCTCCCCAGAACATGACAGACTCCCTAGAAAAAGCTACCAATGGTCATACACATCTCTGGTGGCACTGCTCTCCTGCTCCTCTTCACACATAAGCATTTTTCCTTTGAAAAGATAACTCTCTCATGAATATCCGAGGAGAAGCCCCTTTTCAATATAACTCACCTAAATTGCTTTTAATCGTATTTTCATTATTTTAGATGTTAAAGCTTGGAAAAATGTAGTGGTGCGATAATTTTGTCCATGAATAGTAGTATGTAAAAATAAAATCATTTACAGCCTCATGAGGTTCCTTAATTTTTTTTTCAAATGCTTCTATTGTTTCTTTTTTTTCTTGATGGATATGTTCTGTTGCCTAATAAATGATAAAAGTTTATTGTTATGCACAAAATATAATAACATTAATTTAAAATAGATAATAAGTTTTAGGTTGTCTCCATGCTAGTGAGTACAATAGAGAAAGTGAAAGAAATAAAGATTTTCCCTCATCATTATCTATCAGGAATATTCGGTACACTTGCACTAAGATTACTTACTCTTAGAAATCAGTAATAGGATCATGAAACTGTTAATTTACAGTATTAGATTATCTTACATTACCACTTCATGTATATCAGAGAAGACGTGACTTAGCTATAAGGAAGCTTCGGGCTTGAGCCATTAATTATTATTCTTAATAGATAATGATTTAAGGGACTTGTGCCAATACCATCCAGTTTCATTTTGGAAAACTACGATATATATATATATATATATATATATATATACACAATATATATGACCAGTGGTTACTGCTATCTACTTCATCTAGATTAAAGGTAAATTTGAAGGCCATCTGCATATATTAGTAGATAAAGTTGGATAAGTTTAATATGAATAGAAAACGGGATTGGAGAGAAGACTAATACTTTACTATAAAAGATCACAATAAGATACCAACAATTAATAACATAAATTCCTTTGTTTACTTTTTATTTATTTAATTTTTTTTTTAATGCTACAAACTGGTCCCAGGTCTTCGCCTCCTCCAACAGTTTCCTCCAATCATCAGGGACTTGTACCAATACCATCCAGTTTCTAACTCTCAAGGCGTTTATTCAATACTAAATGTATTAATTCAATACTAAATAAATTCCTTAATTGTATTTTATTCTTCAATACATAAATGATGTTGAAAAAATTAAAAGGAAATGCAATTAAAGAGATAAAATTTAAATGTTATAAAAAACTACAATATATATATATATATATATATATATATATATATATATATATATATATATATATATATATATATATATATATATATATATATATATATATATATATATATATATATATATGTATATGTCAAGGTCCGAAGCAGGCTAGTATTAGCCTTAATCCTATCTCTAGTCACAACAAACAATGTACTTGTATAAATAGAGCTGCATCAAAGCAATAAACCAGTTATATTCTAACAGTCATATTGTGTTGTTCTTCTCCCTTTTATTTCTTTTTTTTAAGTTCTTGAGTTTCAGTCTATTTAACTGGTGCCGAAACCTGGGAGTTACGAGGAGCGGGAAAGGTAAGAAATTTTTTCTTTCTTGCCGCTCAGGGTTTCTATGGAGGATAGCAGCATATTGAGACCACCGACGCTGCAAGTACCTAATAGTTTACCTGAACTACCAAGGCAAACTATGGCGGAGGCCCATGCAAATACCCTTGCATGGTTGAAAGTGAGGGCGGCTACAGCCCAGGACCTGAGAAAGGCAGTTTTGGACATAGAGAGATTCACGGGCGAGGTAGGAGAACTAAATCACTTTCTGAAAAGTGTTGACAGGGTCCTAGCACGGATTGGAACAAAGAAGGCCGAAGACCTCCTCGATGCTCACGACGCGGAGTCGCTCAGGGCAGACTTAATTTGTCGAATTAAGCGGAGCGTCCTGAACCACATTCAGGCGGATGAAGAAACGCCCTGGGAAGTCATCAAAGAGAGATTGAAGAAGGCGTACGGCGGAGGAAGATGGACACCGGAAGAAGACCTCTTTCAACTCTTCAGGGAAAGCAGGCATCCTCGGCGGGCGCTATGCAGGTGAGCTCCTAATAAAATTTAATAAAGTGACAGATAAATTGAGAGAGACAGCAAGCGCACCGGAGGTAGAAGCAAGGATGGCTTTTGTTGCAACCATCCTTAAGGTGCAGCTGGCCCGGGAAACGGGAAAGAGAGAGAACTTTCCCCGAGACAAGGGATTCGTGGAGTGCGCCCAAGAACTAATGGATATGGGTGCCCGCGAAGAAGAAAGCCGGCCGGAACGGGAGGAGGAAAGGAGCTGGACCGAGGTGGTGCACCGAAGACCTCGAGGCCCACCGTGGAGAAGCAGAGAAACCGAGAGGAGAGCCGATCAGCCAAGGAGAGCCGATCATCGGAAACCGGGGCCAAGAAAACCGGCTACTGGCAGTAAGAGAGAGGACCGGCGGTGCCACGGTTGCGGCAAGCCTGGGCACTTGGTCGCACAATGTCCCCGCACAAAGTGCTTTGAATGCGGGAACGAAGGGCACATTGCGAGGCAATGCCCTTACATGTTCAGACGGAAGGAGAATCCACGGGGTGAGCCCATGGAAATCAACAGGGTCTGGAGGAGACAGAGAGATCACGGCCAGTATCCCCTAGATCTTCTGAGACATCCGAGGTGTCGGATACCGAGAGGGAGGACCCAGGACCAGGGAGCAGCGGAGACGAGGGAACCGGCAGACGGGAGCGGAGCGGCCGGAGGAGAGCGGCACAACCTGGTCGTGTGGCGGCCTGAGGAGGGTGTCTGAGGAGAGGCGACCGCATCATTGAGGTACACAATGTGAGGGCGAGAAGCGGCGGTCTGCCTATTATCCGAGTGGAGCGAGGGGTGAGGTGCCTGATGGACACAGGGAGCTCCAGCACCATCCTGAGTCGGCGAGCGGCGGAGCAGTTCAGTGGCTGCAACGGAGCACCCCAGGTAAGGGCATGTTCCTGTAAGTTGATTACCTTGGTTGGCCCTTGTACCATTGAGGGGGAGGTAGAGATGAGTTTAGAAAAATGGTCTGACAGAGGGGAGAAACTAGTATGCCACGTAATAGGGGAAATGGCCAAGTCGTATAATGGTATTATAGGTTGTGATCTATTGGAAAAGGTAGGAGCCAGGGTGAGCGATAAAAAGGGGAGGTGGAGTATTAGGATTGGGAAAAAGCGGTATAGGTGTTGCTCGGTGTTAAAAGGGGACAAAGGGCAAATTGGAGTAGTGAACAGGGCGGAAGACTGGAGGGGGAAAATTTTAAAAGAGTTCAATGACATCTTTTTCAAGGAGGGTGATAAGTTGGGCGTCACCGGTAGGGCGGAGCACGAGATACCGTTGAAGGAGGAGCGGGTCACGTACGTCAAGGAGAGGAGATACCCACAAGCGCTCCGTAGACATATCCGGGAGGAGATAGAGGACTTAAAACGTCAAGGGATCGTGGTTGATAGCACTTCCCCCTACAATAGTCCGCTCTGGGCCGTGAGGAAAAAGAGTGCCCCCTGGGAAGAGAAGTACAGGGTAGTCATCGACTATCGCAAACTCAATGAGAACACCCGGGACGAGAAATACCCTATCCCCAGATTCGAGGGCATTCTGGATAGGCTAAGTGGGGCTAGGATATTTAGCACGTTAGACTTGAAAGCGGGATACCACCAGATCCGAATGAACCCCAGGGACCAGTGTAAGACGGCCTTCACCTTCGAGCGAGGTCACTACGAGTTCACCCGAATGCCGTTCGGGCTTAAGAACGCGCCCATTACGTTCCAAAGAATAATGGACGAGCTCCTTAGGGGTTTGGATGAAAGTATGTGCCAGATTTATATGGATGACCTCTTGGTTTTCAGTAAGTCGGAGGGCGAGCATCTGGCACATTTTAGGGCGGTATTCGGGAGAATTCAGGAGTTTGGCTTGAAACTATCGGCGGAAAAGTCGCGTCTGGGGGAAAGTGAGATAAGTTTCCTGGGGCACACAATATCGGAGGACGGGGTGAAGCCGGATAAAGGGAAGGTAGAGGCCATTGCGAGAATGGAAATCCCGCGGGACGTTAAAGGCATACGGCGGCTGTTGGGTTCCCTGAATTACTATCGCAGATTCATCCCCGAGATGGCGCGGTTCTTAGTTCCGTTAAACAACTTATTGAAGAAGGGCAGGAAAATTTTTATCACACCGGAAATGGAAAATAACATCAGGCGCTGCATGGAGGAGTTGCAGAGAGAGCCGGTATTGGCCTTCCCGGTGGGAGAAGGTGAGGATGAGACGCGCAGTAGTATGGAGGATCCCCAAGAAGACGAAAGCTCCGCTGATGAGAGGCCCTCAGACATAGAAGAAGTAGATGAGATAGTAAACGATAAGAGAGACCAGATCATCTGGAAAACCAGGACTGAGGGTCTCCCAAAGGCGGACTTTTCGAAATATGGGAAGAGCACTGTCGTCACCATCTGGACGGAGCCTGGAATTAGGGAGGAGTCAATGGTGAAACTACTGCGCGGGGTGACTAAGGCGGGAAGGACATATCACCTCTATATCGGGAATGCCACTGTATGGGACAGGGTTAAGAGGCTGTGGAAGGAGGAGAAGATAGGGATCGACCGAACGTTTATTAGGTGCCTGAGGTCGGTAGAGGTGGTACTGGACGTCGAGCGGCAGAAGGAGGTAACCCTGTCATACCACCAGGGAAAGACGAACCACCGTGGGACACAGGAGACTCTCCAAGTATTGAAACGGAGGTATTTCTGGTGGGGGATGAAGCGGACGATCCAAGAGGTCATTGGGTCGTGCGAGGTATGCCTCACCATCAGTTCGAAACCCACTGTTAATGCCCTTCTTTTCTATCCATTGGTTTTTCTACAACAAGCTTCTTATTCAGTTCCAAAACTTCACTAAAAATCTTGGAGTTACCTTAATCTCCAAAATAGTGCAGGCACGGTGCATACTGTGTAAAGGAAGTTGAGTATGCGAAATGTGAGGACCGGCAACTTTGCTTAGATTCTTTTACCTAAGACACCAAACAGACAAAAAACCTGTGTTGCCGGTACCTGTACAGGTCCCTTTCCCTTACCCCCACCCCTCGTCGCACCCCGTCTCTAGCAGTCCACAACAGCCAGTTGAAAACAATTCATATTGCGTTACTGTTTATTTTTTTTTTATATATATTTAAACAAAAACATGACAATGTCACTACAATTGACAAATGTAAAGAGACAAAGACTAAAAGAAAAGTTGTGCCTGTTTTGTGATAAAACGGATAATTTAGTTGAGAAACCATAACCACAATCATTTATAAATATTCAAAGAGCAGCAGGTCGGAGAAAAGATGATGTTAGTGAAAAAATAAAAATAATACAGACTTTACTCAACACAATTGTTCATAGCATCGTTGTATGGCAAGTTACATTAGTGAAGAAAAAATAAGGTGTCGAGTATTAGCATTACTCAAGCAGAAGAATGTCTTTGTTTTCACCCCATCTACAGAAGCAAGTGTATCAGATACTCAACGTGTGCACCACTTATCAAGACCAAGTTTGAAATTTAATAAAGAAATGAAATGTTTAATAAGTGGTAAAGAAACAAGAAATGAAAACAAAATACTTTTTTTTGCTCTGAAATGTCGGCGGCGAAACAAATTTTCAATACTGCCCGAAAAAAACCAGATGATGGTTACACAAAAATTAGCACTTGCGAACATCCAGCTGATTTATTTGCAATGATAGTGAGGTATCATAAAAACTGTTATCGTGATTATCTAGGACTACCAAGAAACTCAGAAACACCAGAACTCAGAAACCTTTTTGACGCAGAACGATTTTACAGGAAATGTCCAAAATCAGAACTTGCTCTTGAAATTGAAAATAATCATAAGTGTCGTACAAATGCGTGGCAGTACATTTTAAATTTACATTCTACAAAAATTTACATTGTTGGCATGGCATCGCTTCCAGTTAAAATATTTCAGCACCTTTGGCAATTTTGCTGAGGCATTCTTTAACAGAAACCATATTTTCTTGCAACCAAATGTGAAACGAATAGATATTGTATTTGACAGATATATTTCAATAAAATATAAATATTTCTATAAAATATTTAGAGTCAACTTTATGGAGTAAAGGTCAAAAGATTAAAAAGATAGCACAAAAATTGTTAACTAATTGTAATAATTTCTTTTCAAGCCCTGAAAATAAGTTACAGCTCATTAGAATGCTCTGTACTGCTGCTCCAAGATATGCAAAAGTGAGAGAAAATTGTTGAGTTTTTCATTTGTGGAGGATTTGATGATCCAACAAAATGTTTCAAGTTACAAGGCTCTTCATTTTTTTAAATACCTGACTTAAATTCAAACCATTTAGAAGCCAACTCAAGGATGTTTTGTCACATAGTTCCCCCAGTAAAAAACCAATCTGCCCATATCATAATCGTTAGCGCTGATATATTTACGTTTTCATCCTGAGAATTCATTTCTGGAATAAGCTAGCATGTCTAGGTTGTTTAGGACTATGGTTTGACAGTTCTTATAAGAAGAAATATATTTCAGGATGTCATTTGGCTGCTCAATCTCTTGGCAAAAACATTTGTCGTATTTTGCCAGCATTAAACTTTCAAAGTGGTTGCGATTCATCTAGCAGATTGGGCTTTAAAAAAATAGTTTAAAATCTGCATCATTGGATTTTGCACAAAAAGCTCTAAGGCATTTAGGAAATCCATATCTAAGTGTCAGTTAATCAGAACAGTTGAAACAATTAGAAACCGTTTGCACTTATCTATATTAAAAAAAAAAAAACTGCTGATGAACTTCGCTATAAATTAATTTTGCAAAATATTGGCTTTAACTTAAATTTATTAAGTCATTTGGACATCAGATGCTCTACATTTGCATTTTTTAAGAGCCTTAGCACAAAGATATGAGTGGATAAATGCTTAGCAAAATCAACTACAGCTTACTGATTACACCTTATTAGGTTATGAAAAAAAAGATGGTAAATTGTACCCAGTCAGCTGACCAAGCCAACACTGCCAGAATTTTTTACTCAGCCCTGTTAATGTATCTCAAATTGTCAAAAAATGGCTTGTTCTTACAAAAAGTTACAACTGAATTGAATTTCGTTGTGGAAATGTATTAATGATGATTGTCAAAATAAAAAAGATTGATTTTTGTATTTTTCTTGGATAACTTATGTTAACTCGTTTTTTGTATTAAATAATTTTTTTTTTTCAACAGTTCTTGTTTTTATTTTTAATTATTTCGTTTCTTGTTTTAATTGACTAGCTATAAGCATCTTTAGTCATAAGAAACAATCGGATATTGTCATTAAAACAGTCCCAAATCCGTTTTCTAGATATCTAAGGGGGTGGGGTATAAAAAATAAATGGACTAACAAACCTCCTGCCAACATCCAGAATTATATTCTGCAACCTCTTCTAAGTTCAAAACTATTTACAGAATGTGGTCCTCACATTTGCACACTCAAGTCCATCTAGCCCCTGGTCTAAAAAACTCCATAGGTTCAGTCATTCTTTTCCCTAAAGTACCCATCAACTTTTTTTTTCTTCTCTTATTTTACCTTGCTTCGGCAAAGGGAGCTTGGTATATGGAAGGTAGGCTGTGTGATGATTTAGAGATGAAACTGATGTCTCCCTACTCATCTCTATTCATAAAGCTCATTCCTTAACTAATTTAAACTTCATTTAGTTTCATACATACTAAATAATCAATCTTCTGCAAATGTGAAAGTAATTCCTTACACTATAAATACATAAAATTTATCTTGAAACATAGAGTAACTGGATGAAATGAAAAATTAGTATGACCTTTGGTTCTTCAACAGCTTTTTCTTCCTCTGTTTCAGTACGTTTTCCTTCTGTATGTTCTGAAATTTGCACGAATGAAAATAAAATTAATTTAAAATATTTCAAAATTAAATTCTTCTTTCTTATCATTGAAATAAATGTAGAATTCAATGTTGCTGAAATCAACCTAAACAAAAAAAAAATCATAAATAGCACATACCTTCAGAAGGAGTTGTATCTCCAATGCTGGACGTATCTGATCCATCATCATAATCAGCTAGTTCTCCTTTAAATGCTTTCATAAACTTGATATGATCAATATCAATTGACCTGTGATAATAAATAATAATAATAATATTCAATGACATGCTGCAAAGTCTTAAAAATTATATTTAAACATTTTAAATCTTGCATAATAACCATGGCTAATAGAAAAATATTTTCCTAAAATAGATAAAGATTTCTTTACCTTCTAGGCTGGAATAATAATTCTTCTCCCTTGGAGTGGGATTTTTTCTCAGTATTAGTAACTGCTTTGACTTCTGATGGTGACATTTGAAATTCCTTCCAAAGCCAATCATGTCTCCAAGATTCATGGGAAGGAACATTACCTAAAAGATCATCATTAAGTTTAAATATATTTTGGAGGAATTCAAAAAGATAATCATTATTAGAGTTATTGACTGCTTTCACCAAAATACCGGAAGATCTGAATTGAATCAGGGCCTGGGTGACTCAATAAATAAAGTTTAAATACTCCAACAATTTTTAATGGTTCCAGTTCCTTCCTTATATCAAATATTCACTTTCCTATTTACTTATGCTACTGTTTCAAAAAATTTGGTAATTTCTGATCAAACCCTTTCCTTAAAATATCAGTTTTCCCAAATCTTCTGACGATTTATAAGTATACTGGAGCTATTCCACTTATCTCATAATCTTCAGCAGTGAACATGTGAACTCTTATTCTCTTCTCTCTATTCCTTCAACTTGACTATAGCTGTTGGTGTCCTCTTGACGATTCTTAAGGGCAGATTAATTACGGAAAGCATGAGCTGTCTTTGCTAGTTTGGTGTTCGGGATCTAGAGACTTACCATCTTTACTCCAAATAAAAGTAGCTTTACCCTCTTTCCATAGACAATATTTCCTAGATTCATTCCTTTACCAAATAATCCTTCTTATTGTCACAATATCATTTAATTCAGGGCTTCAGTCCATAGAAAGCACACAAGGTCTTTCCTCTCTATCAATAATCACTGTCTGGAATTCTATCTATCATATCAGATAAGCTAATTTCCTTGGTAAATTCAAATGTCTATTTAAAAAAAAACAAAAAAAAAAACAAGCTAATTATTAACATCCTTAATTAAAATAAATTTCCATATTTCTGGAGTTCTGATAATCACTATTATTAAACATTTAGATTAAAATTAATAATTAATTATTAATATCTCTTTAAAGTGTATAAAACTTTAATTACTATTATTATTCGTACTTTTATTATACTTATTTTATATAATACACATAATCTCCAGAATTCCATGGCTGGTCCATTTATATCGGTTATGTCTAAATGATATTTTCCTAATTCTTCTAAGAGCAATTTTAGTACCCTGGATCAGTAGAGAGTTAAGATATTCCAATATCCTAAGTTAAAGTTAATCCTAGAGTTGCCGGGTCGTTTCTGTGTAAGTCTGTTTGATTCTGAGGCTGTTTTAGGTTTCTGGATAAGTTAATTTCAGGTAGCGAAGCTATCAACCCCGACTATACACCCTAGTCTGCTGGTGGGGCTGCCACCTTTGTGTATGCAGACACCCTCTCCAGAGTGGCAACCTAGGAAAGGTGACCCTAGGGTGTTTAGGTACAAAAGAAACATAATTATCAAATTTCATTTAGATCGGACCAGCCGTTCTTGAATTAGAAATTTAGCCCCCCCCCACCCCCCCTAATTAGTAAAACAGTTAAAACCCCAAATATACGCTAATAAGTACAAAAGAAACATAATTATCAAATTTCATTAAGATCGGACCAGCCGTTCATCAATTTAGAAATTTAGCCCCCCCCCCCACCCCCCCCCTAATTAGTAAAACAGTTAAAAACCCAAATAAACGCTAATAAGTACAAAAGAAACATAATTATCCAAATTTCATTAAGATCGGACCAGCCGTTCTAAATTTAGAAATTTAGCCCCCCCCCCCCCCCCCCCCCCACCCCACCCCCCCCCTAATT
Organism: Euschistus heros; assembly: GCA_003667255.2. Classification (NCBI taxonomy): domain Eukaryota; kingdom Metazoa; phylum Arthropoda; class Insecta; order Hemiptera; family Pentatomidae; genus Euschistus; species Euschistus heros. Next base: position 3,977,269 of record RCWM02000028.1, read on the forward strand.
AGTAAAACAGTTAAAACCCCAAATATACGCTAATAAGTACAAAAGAAATATAATTGTCAAATTTCATTAAGATCGGACCAGCCGTTCTCAATTTAGAAATTTAGCCCCCACTCCTCTCTCTAAGAAAAAGATGGCGATAGTTCAAAACCGTTAACAATAAGAGAAAACTTAAAACTTAAATGGTGGAGGTGAAAACTGATATTCCGATATTTATTTGCCTATTTAATGGAAGAAATATTGTAATCGAATTAAATATTTGAATAATTCATGCCTTGAATTACAAGTAATCGAAATCTGTAATCCAATTATGTAAACCGTAATTGAATTACATTGATGAATTACATTGTAATCCCAATTGAATTACTTTGTGGGAATACTGTAATTCATACCCGATGTATTTCGATTACATCTGTTTGAAATATAATGTAATGCAATTGTAATCGGATTACAATGTAATTGAATTTTGCCCAACTCTGGTTTTAATATCTTTGACGAAAACTCATAGCCAAATTAGGCATAGCGATGTGATGACCCCCATTGCCGTCTTAGTACTGCAATCAACCTCTTGTCCTCCAGTTTAGGAGTAAGCTTATACTATCATACACACAGTACACGCTCGGTGCAGCATACTGTACACAAGGTCAAACAGCAAACACCCTAGGGTCACCTTTCCTAGGTTGCCACTCTGGAGAGGGTGTCTGCATGCACAAAGGTGGCAGCCCCACCAGCAGACTAGGGTGTATAGTCGGGGTTGATAGCTCTGCTACCTGAAATTAACTTATCCAAAAACCTAAAACAGCCTCAGAATCAAACAGACTTACACAGAAACGACCCGGCAACTCTAGGATTAACTTTAACTTAGGATATTGGAATATCTTAACTCTCTACTGATCCAGGGTACTAAAATTGCTCTTAGAAGAATTAGGAAAATATCATTTAGACATAACCGATATAAATGGACCAGCCATGGAATTCTGGAGATTATGTGTATTATATAAAATAAGTATAATAAAAGTACGAATAATAATAGTAATTAAAGTTTTATACACTTTAAAGAGATATTAATAATTAATTATTAATTTTAATCTAAATGTTTAATAATAGTGATTATCAGAACTCCAGAAATATGGAAATTTATTTTAATTAAGGATGTTAATAATTAGCTTGTTTTTTTTTTGTTTTTTTTTTAAATAGACATTTGAATTTAACAAGGAAATTAGCTTATCTGATATGATAGATAGAAACCTTTAAAACTTAAATGGTGGAGGTGAAAACTGATATTCCGATATTTATTTGCCTATTTAATGGAAGAAATATTGTAATCGAACTAAATTTTCAAATAATTCATGCCTTGAATTACAAGTAATCGAAATCTGTAATCCAATTATGTAATCCGTAATTGAATTACATTGATGAATTACATTGTAATCGTAATTCATGAAGTAATTGCATTATATCATGTAATGTAATCCCGGCCGGGATTACAATTACAGTGTAATCGTAATTCATAGAATATATTTCAATTACATTTTGCCCAACTCTGATTAAAACATTTATTGGTATCTTTTCACATAATATAAGTGATATACAAAGGCTCGTTGAAACGTTTAATAGTTCTATTTGTTCAAAATACATTTTATCAATGGCATAGTTACTGGAAGATCTAAAGAAATTTTTCAAACTAGATACAGTATTAGAATAAAAAAAAAAAAAAAATCAGATATTTATGCGACTAAAATATATAGACAATCATGTTGGTCCATTAGGCAACTGCTTGTTATAGTGAAATATTTTTCTCATATTCACAAAGCCTAAATACAATTCACTATCATATACCAACTATAAAAAGTTCTGAATTATACATTTAAAAAAATAAATTTATAACTCACATAATGTTGACCTTCTCACCATCCATCCTCTAAAAGCTGCCTAAAACAATAAACTAATTTGTATTTTTTTTTTAGAAGAATCAATTTGCTAACTTTATTATAAGAAATGGCATTTGAAATAATTTGGGGACTTAAATAAATGGATGAGCGAGTTGGGATGAGGCTCTCAGTGTACTCAGTACTGCATGTCAAGGGTTCAAATCCCACCTGGGCAGGTTAAAATTTATTTGGTGGCTGACCCAGGAAATGAATCTTGGCCTTCCTATCAGGATAACCCATTCTTCCAGCCCTAGTTGGAGTAAATAAGGACCTTAATCCCCAATAAACAACAACATAACTATTCTATTCATTATTCAGTAAATTATATCTACAAAAATTGAAACTGTTTTTTTTTTTATAGATAAAACAATATTACAAGTAAAATCTTAGTAGCATAGTTTCTATTTGTTGTAAAGAGCCACATAACGTGTATCTCAATAAAAAAAAATAAAAAATTAAATATCATAAATAAATTATGAAATAAAAAAATTATGAAAAGTCTGTTTAATCATATTTTTTTTTAATATGTATCAAAATATTTGCATATCAACATTGAATAAAACAATTTTTCTCAATCAAATTAAGAGTTATTTTGATGTATATGGTAGAGCTTATTACTTTTAATATTTTTTTTTTATTATTATTATAGTTTACAACTTTTACTTTTTAAGCTTGATTATAACAAACAAAATTAATGATATAAATAAAATTATTTATTTGTAACAAAAACAAAAGAAACTTTATTACTTGAATCTTAGTGCAAATGGCATTTGCTTGAGCTGCTGTTAGGTTATATTTTTTCAATATTCTAGATGTCACATAAGAAATATCAGGTTGGCCAACATCTTGATGATCTGTAATAGGAAAATTACATTAATATTTTATAGAAATTTGTATAAAAAGAACACAATGTAAGAATACATGAAAAGAAAAGCAAGAGTAAGTTGTGGAAATTCATATCACCTTTTTTAGTAATCAGATCTTTAAATTGTTTCCTCGCCATGTGCCCTCTAATAAGAGCCTATAATTTAACAAAAATGCTGTGAACAACTAGATGAAGTATACATTTAAGAATATATTATCTCGTAATAGTAGCTTCATCATCTAAAACAAGTATCTGAGCATACTCATCATTAATTTGATATGGAATCAACACTAATAAATAATTGTATAAAAGTGATTAATAGAAGAAAAAAAAAAATTTTATAAAGGAAAAAAATTAAAGAAAAATACAAAAATTTTGAATCCATTTTTACAGATGGCTCAAAATAAAACAACAATGTCGGATGTTCTGTTGCTATCAACACTACAATTATAGTACAGGAAAATTAGACCGAAAAAAGCCCAAACTTTTGAGTTTTAAAATAAAAAGGTCTTACTGTTGGATATTGTTCACCATCCTTAGCTTTATAGGTGGTAAAAAGTCTCCCTCGTAACGGGTTTTGGCGGGGGAGGGGGGAAAGGATTGAAAATCGTATGTTCTTCGCTGTTTGATCAAATAACTCCGAATCCGTTACTTTCAGTACATTTTGAGCTCTGTAAATTTTTGGATTTAATTCTGTTCATTTTTTTGCTGAGGTCAAGAGTTCTAGAGCTGTGGAAGAGGGAAAAATTGAAGAGATTGGAGAGAACTTCCGGTAAGACGGACTTCTCCGCGAAAACACTTTTGTCGGTACTCTTTTGGCTATAACTCCGAAACTATTTATTCGATCCAAAATTAATTTCGTTTTTCCATCTGAAAGCTGGTTAAATTTACTATCAGACCCTAAATATGAAATTTTGACCAAGTCCCGTAAAACACCCATGCGGGCACAACAAAATACCGCGTACTGTTGTGAAAAACTTGTTTAGTTTCATTACGTTCCGCGCTATAACTCCAAACATATTAGTCTGATCCCAAGTTTCTTTTTTCCATAATAGAGCTGGTTAAATTTACTATCAGATCCTATACATGAAATTTTGATGAAATTCCGTGGAATGCCCACACCAAGAGGCGAAATGTGTATGTTTTGGCAAAATAAGACATGTTCAGTGGGCTGGCGTGGTTATTTCACGGAATTTAATTAAAACCTCATATATGGGATCTGATAGTAAATCTATCCAACTTTGATATGGAAAAAAGAAATTTGAGAACGGACAAATATTTTAGGAGTTATGCCGAACAATGTGCCAAAAAAAATTTATATTTCAATTTAGTACGCGGTATTTAGCGTCCTGGTGTGGGTATTCCACGCAATTTAATCCAATTTTCATATATGGAATCTGATATTAAATTTAATAAGCTGTGATGCAGGAAAAAGAAATTTGGGATTGGAGATATTTTTGGAGTTATAGCGAGAAACGTGGTGAAAAAAACTTTTTTTTTTTCAACATTACGCAGTATTTTATCGTGCTGGCATGAGTGTTTTGAGGGACTTGATCAAAATGTCATATTTAGGGTCTGATTGTAAATTTAACCAGCTTTCTGTTGAAAAAAATAAAATTTGGATCGGATAAATAGTTTCGGAGTTATATCCAAAAGAGTACCGACAAACGTGTTTTCGCGGTGAAGTTCGTCTTACCGGAAATTAGCCAATCTCTTATTTTTTTCCTCCTCTACAGCTCTATGGATCTTACAAAAAAAATTAACAGAATTAAATATGTTACAAATTGGATTTTCTTTAATAATTTATAGGACACAAAATGTACTAAATGTAACGGTTTCCGAGTTATTTGACTAAACAGCTAAGAATATACGATTTAAGGACCCAATCATAAGAAAAGCTAAAGTATAAGCCTCAATTTTAAAGGACTCGCGAAAGAGCTTGGTACTTATCTGAATACCATCCTACTTGGGAATAAAAAGAAATAAAGCCCCAGATAAGGCAGCTAATCCAAGAGGCTTGGATTGAATCATGGAAAGAAACTCAGGTAGATAATAAATTAAAAAGTATTAAAAGTGATATAAAGCAATGGAGTATTTCCCAACAAAATAATGAAAGAAGTCTCACCGAAATGTTTATCTTACAAGTGTCAATTAACTATCAGACATAAGTTCAGGAATGCCCGCTGTACGAAAGTTTTTTTCAACGGGAACTGGTGAAAAGAAAAATCTCGGCAATGCTTGGTTATAAGGAATCCAATATCGATAAAATCACCACCTTTCTGAAACAACATAATTTTTCAAAAGAAATATAATAAATAAAACCCTAAGGAACCATCATATTGAAGGCCATAGAAGTTTAATCTCCAAAAACAATCTACCTACCTAACTAAAAAAAAACCTATAAACTTCATCATCATGGAAAGGTTAAAAACAAAGCTG